>OY282498.1:30977859-31577859 GCA_958295605.1 Ajuga chamaepitys
AAATTGAAACACGAGGAAAATAATTTCTACCTTTTTAGTAGAAATAATAATTTCTACCTAATTAACCTAGCTACTAACTATAAGTAATCGACATTCTACTTAATTACTGCTGTCTCAGCGGCCGCTGTAGACAGGTAATTGGTCTATGTGGAATTTATGCAAAATTTATTAGGGGATGTTTGTTTCTAACTTTTTACGGACAGATTTTGGATGTTAAAATACTCATGCATTCTCCGTTTGTTTAAAGATTTAATTTCAAAGTTTTCCACTCAATACAATTCTATCCTATAAAACTTACCTACATTGATCCTATATCAAATCAAATACATATCACTATTTTCCAGTACTAATTTGACATCTACAGTACAATCTTACCCTATACAATCTCAAAACAAACATACAACTTTACTATTTATTTTTATTTTTAAATCTTAAGATTTCAAAGATAGAGTTTTCCCGATCCACTTAAGCCTAAACCAAACACCTCCTTAAGATATGTTTATTTGTGGATGGAGGGAAACGTGATAAATTTGAATGTAAAAATTGTGGTATCTAGATATAAACGTTTATAAGATAATATACATTAAGGTAGAATATAGTAGAATTTATAAGATATTATTATTTTATGATAATGTTTAAAAATGATCAAAATGTATTACATAATTAAATAATAAGTAATATAATTATTAGGATTTGATTGGTTCCTCCCCCATTCTGGCAGCCAATCCATAAACAATCAGGGACGGGTCAATCAAATCCCAATAAGTATATTTATTATTATTTCATTGCTTATATTTTGATTTTTTTTAGGGATGATTCGATAATATTTTATAAAGTTTACTATATTTTATTTTAAAATGTACATTAAATCTAGATTTTTTTTTTTTTGTTTTAAATATTGTGGTGCATCACATTAATTAGACTGATGCTTAGGTGCAACTAAGTGGAGTATATATTTTGTGACAATTAATGTCGTTTTTTCCTAAGTCGGCCAACAATGGATGAGACAAGTTTAGTTGGCCAATGCTTCTCAAACTTGTATAATGGAATCCTATTCTGTGAATAAATTAAATATGTGGAAGAGGGTTCCCATTTCGGTTAGATATTCTTCACATCGGTAGCTGTTAATTTCATCGTTGTTGCTACCTACTATTTGTTCAACTAATTAATCCAACAGCCGATTGTCTAATTCACAAACCATCAACAAAAAGTAAGAGAGAGATTCAAGCAATTTGTTCAACTAATTCATTGACTTTATGATACCACAAGTACATCATTTTCTTTCTTCTTTTTAATAGACGGACATGAAAATTAATTTATTTTCATACCAATAACGAGTTAAAGATCTATTAGTTTTGTACATGAACATCATTGGTGAATTTCAATAACCAGTAGTTGCCAAAAAGTATTTTATAGTTCTGTAGCATTACTTTAAATCTACAATTATGAAGTCTTGGGTCTATATATACCCCAACCCTACCCCTAAATTTCATGAAAAGAAGAAACAAAACTAGCTAGGTCACGTTTTTGTACGAGGATCATTAATAATTTATATTGAAAATTTTAATAATATTAAATTTTAAATGTTGTGAAGGTCGGAATGAATTTAAATAAGACTGGGAAATCTTTATTTTCAGGCGTGTATTAGTAGTTTTCACACAAACTTAAAAGTGTCGTGGGGAAAAACAGGAAAAGGAACAAAGAAACAGAGGCCCGCCACAATTAGGGTTATCTTATTCATCATATTCATTTATATAAGGTGTCAAATACAATTGGTTCATAATTAGATATATTTAGTGAATTCCTTGCCCTTCATATATTACTTTGACGAAAACACACTAATTGTGGTTTTCTTTCAACACTCCTCATTGTGCCAAGTCAAAGGAAAAATGGTGCATAATTTGTTGTCTCATTAAAAACCTTGCCAAGTAACAAAATCCAGTGGGGGAAAATAAATCTTGGTTGAAGGGGAAAAGAGCGGAACACACATAAGTTGACGCTCCCCATGAAGCCTATACATCACCCTTGATACGCATATCTATCGAGAGAGTTTTATAAATTTTCACATCCTTGATCTTACATAAATCATGAGAAAAAGCGTTGGTTGTAGAAACTTTGTAATATATGCTTCGTATAATCATCTCCGATGCAACCTAGTTCTATCATCTTGCTGCAAACTGCATTGTCTTCATAAACAACAAGTAGACTCTTTAGTGGTAGAATTCAAGTTGCTAGTGTTTTGAGCATAGCCACTCACGAACTTCTTCATGTAGAAAAATCTCTGATGCATTTGATGAGGTAGTTAGAAGGTTGTGGGTAGTTGATCTTCAAGATTTTGCTTCCGCATGGTAATACATAATCAGTTTAGTGATGACCTATACATTGGCCAATCAATACCAGCAGAACCAACTAAAGTTGTATTTGGTCTTTCGGATAAGGCATAACAAACATTTTCTTTAGGAGTTACAGTTTCATGTGTAGTCACTATCTATATGTATGAGAGTTTTGACATTTTCTTTAGAGGTTACAATTTCATTTATAATCTCTCAAGTCTTTAATATGGAAAGGACAAATTCATATCGCTGGTTTCTTTTAGATTTCAAAATATCTTTTGATGTCATCCTACTTATACTGAGTTGTCCTAAGTAAAATTCAGCTAACAAGTTCTTTGAGAAAGTAATATTTTATTAAGTGCATTGAGCTTAGTACAATAACACACATTTGACTTATTACTTAAGTAGGAAATTCTAGCTCCCAATATCTCTTCACCATTTCCTTTAAATGCAAACGGATGTTTCATTTTGTCCACACTTCAACCAAGCATATGAGGGATAACAGATTGCAATTTACCCATCTTAAATCGTATGATCATCTTTTGGACAAACTGAGGAATTAGTATTTCACAAACTCGGTCTCCTAGTTTAAGGCGCAAATTGTTTTGAGTTTTTCCATGATCCTTTATCTCGTATTCGGGTTTCAAATAACTCAAGATTTCTCTTATTTCTTCAAGGTACTTCCATAACATCAAAATATATTGTTATAGTTGTGAACACGGTTCCTTTATAAATATGTAAAAGCAAAGTCAGTTATTCTTTACCTTCCCAATCAAGTAGTCACTCAGACAGGGATACTATTTTCGTCCAAAATATTTTAATCAAAGTGAGTATTTCAATCTAATATTGTAAATGCACTACGTGGTCTAAAGTCACTTGAGTTGAACAATAAAAGTCCATCGGACACTTTCACATATCTATAAACCAAGATCTCTAAAGAGATATGTTGTGAACACATTACTGTGTTATATTTCCAATCCTTTGGAAACTTATCAGTAAGATGTTACAACATCCATTGCGGGAGAGTATGTCTCCTCATAGTCAATTCCGGGGCGTTGTGAGAAAAACCTTGTGCTTCAAGATAAACTTTGTATATCAAGACGTTATTCTTCTCACAATGGTTATCGACAAAACCTGTTCTATGTCCTACAGCCTTTTCACTCGGTGAGGCTAGCACTATCAACCAAATACCTGTCATTTTATCATTGAATTAAGTTCTACCTGGATCGATTCTTTTCATTTAGGTCTTACGTTCATGTTGACATATTGCAAAAGTATATGGTTCAATATCATCATGCTCTATGATTCTTTGAGTAACAGTATATATATCATAAATGTATGGGAAATATTTCCATCAACTTATATGCACTCTCATATTCTATTCAGATTTATTTGTTCTCTAGAATCATAATAAACTTCGTAGCATTCTCCAGTAATGATTCATAGACATAATTAACTAGAGATAATTTCATGAGAGTAATTCTTTCATTGATGATTAAGTCAAGTTTGTTGGAGTTTGGTTTATCAAACTCTTATGCAAGGGTCTTGGAGAAAATTTGAAAATAATCTACGGCCATGTAAATTCGGTTGGAAAGTTGTTGAGAGAGTGAAGCTAAAATTGTGGAAGAAGTTGGAATGTGACCGAGTCTACTCTCACAAAATCAAGTCACCAATTGAGTCCCTGAATTTTGGGGCAGTTCCAACGACCAACTTACCATGCCCTAAACTGGTGGAATAATGGTTATTGGAGAGTGATGTCCAAGCTTCCAAGAGGTCTATAAATAGAACTCCAACTATAAACGGAAGATAACGAATATTGAAGAGAAAAGCGTCTGATGCATAACAATCTGTGTTGTCTAGAGTGTTGAGTAGGTTTTATATCCAACCCTGTGTGTCCAGTTTGTAATAAATTCATATTTCTCTCAAATCTGAATTCATATTCCAGTTTTGTTAGATTGTTTTGTACTCTAGACTGTGTTTAATTATGTATCTACGAATTTATGGTTCAAGTGTTGTGAATCGAAGTCTGTCTCAATTCACTTTTTGAATCTTTTTGTAATTCACCAAATTATAGTGAGTTATTTCACCCTGAACGCATCCATAAGTTATTCCGAACTTGTGAATTTTTTTACATTATTTGTTATTTGAGTTTCCGTTTTGTTTAGACTCAAGGTTGGGTAAATATCATACCTAAACTCTTTGTTTTAGAAGCAATGATACACGTAGTGTATGTATGTATTTAGGCTAATTTATAGAGTCATTTTTTTATGTTTGTATACAAATTCGGTGGTTATTTTTAATTATCTTGAGCCGGATAAAATGTTTGCTCGTGTTTATAGTTAAAGTGCATTATTTTAGGCGTAAAAGTCCATTAGGATGAAGTTTTGAAAAAAAACGAGCGAGAGATGAGATGAAACAGTGAAAAGAGTAAAAAATGCAGAATTCTAGCCTGACAAACCTTCAGTGTTTTGCCTATATCTTGATATCCTCATGTCCAAATGAGGTGAAATTAGTGGCCTTGGAAAGCTAACTCAAAGGACTAGAACTCTGCTAGAAATAGACAAAGTTTTAATCAGACCGGAAGACCTCCAAATATCGCCTTGAAGTTGGAGAAAAAAAGGTCAAAGATGCTACTCAGGCTAGTGGGAGAAGGCCACTCGGCCGAGCGGCGAGTTTTTGATACGTACTTGGCCGAGTCATGCTTGTTCACTCAGGCGACTGAATGGTTCGTAAAAATAGTAAATTTTGGCACAAGAATCTCACTCGGGCAAGTCATTCTTCTCACTTGGGCGAGTGGTAGGTCGGTTCACGTGATTTCACGTATTTTGGGCCAATTTTTGGCCCGTTTCAACCTCAATCCTTCCCAAAACTTATAAATAGGGGTTTTTAAAGTTCGAAAATCATAATCTACATAAAAAAAAAAAAAAAAAAAAAAGGTTATCTTGGAAGCTTGAATCAAAGAGCAAGAAGTGTGAAACGAAGAAGATCGAGATTGAAGACTCCAGGTTTAGTTGTATTATTTATTGCTTTAGGGTGCTTGTCTATGAATATTCTTTGGTTTCAATTATAAACGTGAGTAGCTAAACGCGCTTGTGTTCTAGGGTTAGAAAGTATGTTTATTGTTTGACTATGTTTGATTATCGTTTTATTTCTAGACTCCGTTCAATATGCTTATCGTATTTCTTAGGTTTATGTTATGAGTTTTGCAACTTGATCACTTGTTTGACTCTACTTGCTTAATAACACGATGCCCGAGAAGAGAGGGTTGTTAATAGGCACACAACACATAGCATAGGTATCAATAATCGTCCGAGATGAGTGAGATACTTGTGTAGGCATTGATTTTTAGGATCCCTTTAGAGTTACGTACGTGATAGTTAGCCCGAGAGGGTAATTATTCGTACCTAATCAACATGTTAACATCTTCCGAGAGGAGGGTTAACTAGAGTAGTGCCGCTTAATAAGATTTTGAATTCAGTTTAAAAGTAGAAAATTACTATAATTGAACATAGGATAACATAATCAAAATAGACCCTAGGATATGTTTCTTTATCTGATTTATTTCTTTGTGATTGCTTGTTTGCTTCTTTTGAGTGTTCTATTTATTTACTTTATTATTTTATGCACTTTAGTTTTAGTTTAATAACCACAATCACGTTATTCGAGAGTCTAGAAAGGGTTGACCTAATATTGTCGGGGTTGAAATTAACATAAGTGAATAGTCTTTGTGGGGTCGACCTTGCTTCTACTAGCTACAGTTGCACCATACACTTTTTGTAATACTAGGATTAGAAAAAGTGTTGTCAAGCAACGCACACTTTCAATTGACAGTTGAGACATCGCTCACTAAGCATGATCCTGATAGCGTGTTTCCCAACATGGATACCACTACTGTTACAAGACTACCAATTTTGGACTGATCCAATTATGACTATTGGAAAGTCCGTCTCAAGTCTCATATCAAGTCCGTTGATGTGAGAGCATGGAGAGTCGTTATGAAAAGCTAGAGGTTACCTATGATCACTGATAAGATGGTGAAAGGATTAGGAAGCCCCAGGCACAATGGATGAGAGATGAAGTCAATACATCCAACTACAATGAGAAGGCTCTTAATTCTATTATCCTTGCGGTTGATACGAATATGTTCAGGCTAAGTAAGCCGTGTAAAATGGTTAAAGAAGCTTGTGATATTCTTCAATGACATTGTGAATGGGATGATAGCATTCGAGAGTCAATACTTCGAATGGTCACATATCGATTTGAAAATCTTCGAATGATAAAAAACGAGACCATCCAAGCCTACTTCAGCAAAATACTTGACATAGCTAATGAGGCCTCGACGTGTTTAAGGTTATTCGATCTCTCCTAAATCGTTTTAATGTCAAGGTGGCTAGTTAAGAGGCTCACAACACTGCCACTATGGAGCTCACGACCTTCATTAGAATTCTTCTAACCTACGAGATGAACATGAATCATCAAAAGAAGTTGTACAAAGGGAAGAATGTTGCCCTCCGTATTGATGATAGAGTCCCATTCACGGAGTCTATTGCTTCTAGTGAAGAAGAGGACGAAGGTTTGGAAGAGATAAGCGAAGGAGCTGATGTTGCATTGTTAACTCGAAAGATCAACACTATGATGCGGAGGTTGAAGAATAAGTCTTCGAGCTCTTCAAAACCACCCATTCGGAAGGGATCACCACCCAAGAAGACTCCACTTGTTTCAACGCTACCGATTTGAAGAGCATTTTCAAATCAACAGAGGTATGAATCCAAATATATGGATTCGGTGCAATGTCGTGCTTGTAAAGGATTTGGCCTCTATGCAAATAAAGTGAAAATTTATTTTGATTATGTTTCCTTTTCAATTCTGAACTAGCATGGTGTCCTCAAAAAACTTTACGGGTCTGTTAAACTTTTTCTTTTTATAAAAAAGGTGAATAAGTTGATATATTGAATTTATTTTGTGGGAACCGTAGTGTTAGTTTTAAATATGGAAAAATAGTAATATCACATAGTTGTATGAAATATTTGTAATAATGAAATTTAAATTAATTGTATTCATATTGCTAAAAACATAATAAAAATTAACAATACAATACTCCCTCCGTCCCGGCTTATTTTGCACACTTTTCGTTTTCGATCGTCACAACTTATTTTGCACACTCCTAAAATAGAAACTAATTCCGCACATTATGCCCTCGTATTGTCAATTTATTTACAAGTATGCCATTAATGAAAATTATTTAAAAACATTACGTTACTTAAATAAACTAAACATACCCACTTAACTTAACCCAACGCTAATCTATTAACCCAACCCTAACCCAAAAACAAACCCAGCCTATTAATATTTCATATCTAATTCACTGCCCTCCCCACTGCCTCCATCCATGAAATGCTAACTATCGTCTTCTCTGTTTCTGAGATCTATTTTCTCTCTCTTCTCACTTTGTCTAATATCAACGACTAGCCTTCCAAGTTGCTTCACGAGTTTAGATCTATCAATTTCTTGATATAACTCCAAATTTGGCGGATCCGTGTAGCGAGTTGTTGAGCTCCAAAGTTCTGCGGGATTTTTACATGCAGTGCCTTTCTATTTAAGTTTCGGCCATATTAAAGGTCTATGTAGCCTTTCTTCACTTATTATCTTTTACTTTTACCCGATCTGATTTGTTTGGGGTATGTTGACCTCAAATCGTAGATTATGGCGATTTGTTTGTTGACACCCTTGTGCGGGTATTGCATGTTGGTTTTAGGTTTAGGTGCTGATGTTGCCCCTGTATGGGTTATTCTCTGATTTTCTGTTGTTGCCCCTGTGTGAGATTGATTGTTTTCGTGTTGTTGCCCCTGGGTGGGATTGTTTTATTTTCGTATTGTTGCCCCTGTGTGAGATTGCCTGTTTCGTTTATTCACAGTTTCACACTGTGTTTAACTTGATACTGACCCTTTGTGGGTTCTGTTTGATTCACCGACATGTGTGTTGCTTGTTTATATTAACATAGTGGTAGCTTAAAATAGGTGATGAAAATTTTCTGATGTTTTAAGGCTGCCTTTGTTAACAGTTGGGGTATTAACTATTGTGGCAGTTTGAAAAAAGAATCAAACCGGCTTATTCTGAAAATTAAATGATGCATTTCTTCTTGGAAACTCTGCTGGTAGCTTAAACTAAAAAGCCAAATGATTTTGTGCTTTGATGTTTAAGGTTTCCCTTCTAGTTCAGTTTGTGGGTTTAGGGTTATAAGAATCCTAATGATGAAAACTTTCTGAGGGATCAGTCAGTATCAACATGTAACAAAATGTTTATCCATATAATCAAAATGATTTCCATAAAAATGCCTCCTAAGTTTACAGCCTAAGCAAAATGTACATCCCCGTATGATGTTTATGTTGTAAACTTAGGATCAAATCAAAAGTTGCCCTACATGTATTCCTAATCATACCCCAACTCAGACATTAGCCCACCAATATCATAAGTGCCTCTAGCTTGCTCCTTTTCAATCAAGTGTTCAAGTGCTTGTCTTACAACTTCTTCATCAAGTTCCAGAGATGTTGGAGTGTAACTTCTCTAGTTAAATGCCCTTTGCCCAAATGTGGGAGTTTGTAGTTGTTGTGTCCTTTCTATTTCATATCTCTATCAAACAGGCCTGTAAACTTACGTAAACATTGTTTATTTTTGTTACCTCCATGTCTTCATATGCCTTGACCACATTCTTCACCAAATCATTAACTGTGTATGAAGCTGTTTCGACCTGTAGAGACTGAATTGCCCTGAAAAATCCTAGGTCTAGGATATTTTTGATTGGTGAATTAGGGGGTTAACAAATAAGTTGACTATCAAATCCATCTGATGAAGTTGCTTCCCTAAATTCTGGGTCGTAATTGTTGATGAGTGGCTTTGCATTATCCTGTTGTATCACTATATGTTTACTTGCATCTGCTGGCCATTTAGCTTTAGTGACTAGAATAACCTGAAATTGAAGATTTTGAAGAAATTTTTCCTTCACCGTTAATTCTGAAAAATTGTAATGCCACCAATATGTCTAACATTAGTGTTACACATTTAGGTCACTTACAATTTCAAGTGTGCTTAGATGATGATTTTTTTCTAATAGAAATATGTTTTTAGAAATGCCTACCTGCTGCAATATGCACTCTTTTATGACAGCCTTGGTCATTGAATCAATTGGTTTAGTAACCAAAGTACCTCGAACTCGATTCCGACTGTTTCTTAGAGCTGGTTCTTTTGTTGTAAATGAAAAAAATCTAATTTTTCCATCGAACAAAGGTTCCCCTTCAGCTGTGTATCGAGGTCGAGCAACCACACATATGAACATTACTTTTGGAATATACCTTTTGCTTTTTGCAAAACCTATATGGCCGGGTCATCTTCTTCCGCTAATTTGTATGCCCTCTCAGTGGTTCTTTGCAAATAGAACCATGTTTCATCAATATGAATAATGTTGTGCATGAAATCATACCTGATTTTGTTGAGCTACCTATCCAAATGCAAACAGCTTAGGCTGTATTTCAGTCTTTGCAATATGTTTGATTCTGTGAGTGAAGGCTTGATTGCATTTGTATGTGCTTTAATCAATCCGGATTTTACCCATCTTCCAACTTGACTTTTACTTACCTCAAGTTCCTTAGCTAATCTTCTTACGGTGCCTCTTTTAGAAAATGGGATGTCCTTCATTTGCTCAATATCTAGTTCCACTTTTGTCTTCTTGTTAACCCGTTTGACTTCATTAAATGTTATTGGTAACCCAGCTAATATTTGTGTTTGTGCAGATTTCCAGATGTAATTAGTAATGCGCCGAGTTGCTCCAAATGATGAAGTCGCTGCCTTGATCTTGATGGAATGTACGACTCCGTCGGTGTTGTTTGCTAAAAAAAATTGTGCGATCATACAGCGGTCTGATGGAGTTAAATGTGTACCTCTTTGAGTGTTAGGCATTTTTTATGAATTTATTTTCTGAAAATTTTCACGTGTATACTGTTTAGAGCATTTAAAGTTGTTATAAATGTTGTTGTGTGAACATTTATAACAATTAGATTTAATTTTAGATGTTTTAGGAGGGAAATTTTGAATTGTAATTTTTTATTAGAAGTCATGAAATTTTCTGCTGTAATTTTGGTTAAGTTGGAGGGAAATACTCCTCATTTTTGGACATAATGAAATTCAAAATATTTCACCAGATTTTTTCCAGATTTGTTACTATTCATGTTTTTTATTTTGTACTTCATATTTTTCTTTACAACGGGTTTGTTTGCTGAAAAATAAGGGAAAGATTAGTGTACTAATTTTTCTCTTATTTTTCTACTATTACCTAGTTGACTAGTCAGCTCAAAGTTGAAAATCAATTTTTTCTTAATATCCGGACCACTTCAGGTGTGCAAAATAAGCCAGGATGGAGGGAGTAGTATATTAGAAGTTAATTTATTTTAATTTTTATTGTAAATAGTATTCAATAGATTAAATATAAAAGTGTACCCAAGGACGAAAATATCAGTGATTACGGAGATAAAGTATTTCAATTTAGAGAGATTTCGGTGAGATCTCGATTAATATCGATATATCGGTGTAATTTTTTTTTTTAAAATGCTGGAAAGTGTATTAAAACGGATAACTTATCATGATATTTTATAGATTGTTATAAAACTACTTAAATTAAATATTTAATCTAAAAATTAAGCCAAATTTACGTATATACAACTAGTTGGTAAATAAGAAATAATGCATATGTTGTCCGACCACATGGGACACATTTTCAACTCTTTTAAAATTTAAATATTTCATCTAAAATCATTTAAAATATAATATTCATCTAAAATCATATAATGTAAAGATTCATGAAAACTTTAGACAATAATAAAAATTTGGGCAAAATTAAGCGGGAAATAATAATTCCAATTTCAACTCTAACCCTAATTTTTATAATATAAATATGCGTCTTGAAAGTTGAATCAGCGACGCTGTAGCTATTGGGGGTTGCCTTCATCTTTCATCTTTCTTCTTCCCCTCCCTGCAAAAAAATGTCCGACGTCTGCAAATCACCCCAACAACATGCAATTTTTTTTTACTCTTTCTCTCTCATCACTCTTCACTCATCAAGCAGTTGTACTAATCTCGCCTCATGCGCCGTCGTCGCCGTCTTTCTCCTCGCCATAGTCGCCGATGCCGCCGTCGTTTACTTCTTCCTCTTCAAGCCTAAACCTCCTCTTATCGCTGTGAACGCTTTTCAATTCCCCACATTTTCCATCTCCAACGGCACCGTCTCCAGGCTATTAAAAAACTTAATTACCGATTTTTCACGAGATTTTGGCGATTCACCATAATCTCGCCGATAGCATGACATACTACCATAAGGACAACACGCGATTTTCAGCTGCCGAGACTTTCACGGGAATCGCGCGAGAAATTACGAGATCTTGGCGGCACTAGAACAAAACTCAGTTACTGCCTGAACTCGTCTCGGCCTATTCATTTCCGCGAGAAACCGCCGATTTTGGTCCGATATTTTCAACTCTGGGTGTAGTATAATAGGACTATCATTATGAAAACGAACAAAATTTGACAATTGTAAAATATATTGATTGGATATATCTGCAAGTTCCAGATTTAATGTCCATTTATCAATAATGGCGTTGACAGGAAGAATGAAACATTAAGAGAAAGACTTAAGTTGTTCTAAAAAAATACTACCACTATTGTTGATATTACTACTATGACGACTACTACTACCACCACCGCCACCGCTATTAATACGACGATTACTACTACCATCACCACTACTACTGCTAGTACTTCCACTATCACCACTACTACCGCCATGACCAGTACTATAACCACTACTAGCACTACCACCACAGTCACTATTACCACTATCACCACGACCACTACCACTACTACTACGACTAGTACCACCACCATTAGTAGTAGTAGTAGTAGTAGTAGTAGTAGTAGTAGTAGTAGTAGTAGTAGTAGTAGTAGTAGTAATTGCACATTTCCATAATATTGCAAGAAAATTAATTTACATACACTTAGAGAATCAAAATCTCGTCTTTTTTACTTTATGCTATTTTTAGGAAAAAATCACCCTGAGATAATAGAGTTTATGAAAAAATAATATGTCACAATAAAAATAAAAAATCAGATGGATAAATACTCACAAAGTTTTGAACGAATAAACTTTGATAATTTAGAGGTACGTACGAATAAAATCGCTGGAAAGAAGATGGATTAATGTAATAAATATTTATTCCAGGACAAATTTATCTTTATTAAGGTTAGTCAAATATTTCAAAACGAAACAAGCTAAAGAGGGGGAAGAGAGCTAAAATTAGAACTTTGAAATCATGAGTATTATGATAATCTAAAAATAATTTATTTTTCTAAAAAATTCACAAAGTTAGATTAGTTAAGAGAACTAGTGTGTTACCAGCGCGATGCGCGGGAAGTATTTTCATATTTTTAGTTCGAAGTGAAGTTCATGTTTTTTTAGTGTTAGAAGTCAGAAGTGTCAGGACCTATGATATTTATTTTTATTTTCTTATGTGTTCACATTCTTGTTTGAATAATTTTACTTGTCATTTTTCTACTATAAATCCAGTTGGTTGAAATGGATAGCTTGACTATATTCAAATATGTATTTTGTACGTTTATTCACTAAGTGCAAGTAAATAATTTTTATTTACCGTAAGTATCGATATTGTATAATTTGAATCTCCTGTAATTCGGGATTGTCTGAATTGGTCATAATTGTAATTTATGTTACCTTCAAATGCATTATTTCTACCAAACAAATATAAATATGAATATCATCTTAATTAAGCTATATTCCATCTGCAATATGTAATTTTCATACATTTAGTCAAGTTTTCTTGATCTTACGTGTAGTATAAACATTTAAAATTTTATTTCTTTAAAATTATTAACTTTAAGAAAATAATAATGGATTAATGAAAATAAGATACATAAGGAATTTGAAGCTCCATATTTAAGTACGTAAAATAGTGGGCCCAAAAATATAAAAATAGCATAATTGTACAAAACAATAGTACACGGAAAACAATTCTGACACGTAAGATTAGAAATCAAGATAAGTACCAAGTATTGTTTGAGATAACTTTCAAAATTGGACTTAAAATGTAAGAACAAAACATTAAAAACATTTACCCAAAACCCTGGTGTTAAACTACAACACATACATTGGAAAATGATTAAGAAAAAATGAATGTAGCTACAACCATTACAAACTTCTCCGATCTCTTTTTCTTGTAGTTAAGAATCCATTGCTCCATCTTCATTCCACATCCAACAAATTGATGTACATGGTTTTTAGGAGAAATTTGTGATAGTCACCATTTGACCAACGTTATCACACATTAATGATATTGCACCCTTTTCGTTCAAGAAATAGAATTGGTTGGTCATTCAGACATTTTAATTTAATTTATACTTTTGAAAGACTTACTGGCCTTTCAATTATTTAATTTATTTCCCTCATAAGCAAGGTTTTCTTTGGAAAAAATAAAGAAAAGGAAAAAAAAAAAAAACATGGCAATTATGATAAATGAATGAATTATTAATTATTCCCCTTCCCCTTCAAATGTAGGTTTAAAAGAAACTTAGTTGGTTAAAACTATCATAACCAAGCTCAATGTCCTAAATCAAATCCCAACAATCACTCTACTATCAATATCTTGCTAAAAAACCAACCAAATAAACGCACACATGTAGCACAAAAATAATATATTTTATACATATACCTTAACACAGTGAACAAATAAACTTTAATTTTAGTATTTTTTAAGGTCTCAAGATTCTCACCCAATTATCAAATAAACAAATACATGATTCATCTTGATATTATACTTTATGAAGATAGTTCTAAAACTATATTAAAAAAATTAAGATGGCTAGGGACAACAATCAACTAAAGTTGAAGAAAATATGAATAGAAATTCAAAAGTTATGTAAATAAAATTGTTACAATGTCTAAACAGAATTACAAATGTAGGGGAAAAACTGCAAGATTTTAAATTATAAGACCACGTATAGATTCAAAATCAAATGAATAAATCTATAATATCATAAGAGTCCATTTGTAATAAAGTGAACCATTGAAATTGAAAATGAAAAGAACAAAGACAATAAATCAATAAAATTAGAAAAATATCAAGCATCAATAAGAGTAAGAACACTGAGAGTATTTTTTGTTGATTGATGAATCCCTAAATTTACCTAGTTCATGAGGCATCCAACATTTTTAATTAAATTCTTGAAATGTGGCCACATACATGATTGTTCTAATGCAATTTCCTTGGATTTTAATCCACAATAACGTCACTAGATGCAAAAATGCATATTGAACTGTAAAATTTGCCATAAAACATGTGCAAGCACATTAATCATACTATTGATCCGTCACAACCTTATGAGAGAAAAGGTGAAAATATTAAAAAGAAAAAGAAAATCAGAACCCTTTAGAAGCCATCACAACTAGCACAAGTACATGATTGAGGTATCAACCCAATAAGCTTAATATGCAAGATTAAGCGGGTTTTGGTTAGTCCTTATGCGTTTGAGCTAGATAAGGACACAATCCGCTCGATTTACTAACCCTAAATGATGGTATTTTATAAATTTATTTTCAATGGCATCCACAATTATTTGAATATATAAAACAAAGAAGAGTTTCAACAGACAAATTTAAATAAATAGGAAACGTATCGGTTTTTCTAGTGAGCAGAAGTCCTAACTGTTGAGTACTCCCTAGATTCTTCATCTAGAATAAATGATATATCAATTGAAAGATTATTATATATTAAGAGGTCTGAAAAACCAAATAACTATTTATAGTAGGAATTCTTAGGATTTTCCATGGAGGAAAACTACATAAAATGACTGGTACCTATAGAAAGGCAGCTCGATTGTTAGTAATTAATATAATAAATTTGACCAAATCATTAGTGAATGATGAATTTGGACATGTTTTTGTAATTTTATTACATCAAGTTATTTGAAGCTGCTGAAATACAGGGATATTTTTAAAATCTCCATATGTTCAACTAAATTACAATCCTGTAAATATCAACACAAAATATTAGTATTATATTTCGTGGCTATCAAACGAAATAAGTATTGTATATAGACCTTATTTGCTTTTGCGACGCCGTGAGAAATGGCGGGCGGCAAGATGTGTGCCACGAAAAATATTTTAAACGTATAAAAAATATATTGTATATACTCACAATTGAATTATCGAAACAAATGGTAGGCGTAAAAGGCAATTTTTTTTATAAGTTAAAATAGAATATAATACAAAAAAATATTACCCAAGATTTATTACCCAAATAGTAAGAAATGTCTCATTTTGTTATTATATATATAGGAGAATGTTGACACATTTTAATCACTATATTATGAATTGATATATTTCAGTTTTAGAAACAGATGAAATATCTCAACACATTCATCAATTAATTAAATGAATCATGTTTTTGGTCAATTGATACTGAAGATGTTCAGTTGATAAAGTTAAGAGATTTTATTTTGTAAATTAAATCTGTACGTGTATTTATTCCATATTTTTAGTAGGGATATTATAGCTTCCGGAAAAATCGAGATTTTATTCAATTTTTACCACATTAATAAGTCAAGGAAACAATTTTTCTAATTTATCGGAGTAAAAAATGGTAGGTCAGTGGTCAGTCATAAGTTAAAATTTACAGCCAAATATTTATTTTTATTTCCCAAATTGGTAGGTGCAAATGTGTGGAAAAATGTCTTATTTTCCAATTATGGAAACATGTCATTTTGTTCATAGATATACAGATGACACATGTCCCAATTGATTTCTATTTAAGTATATAAAGGATCCTTTAGATACTCGTCTAGAGCTTTAAATATTGTTATCGAATAACTAAACGCGCTTTAGTATTAGAAATATCTTTGAATTTTGTATTCTTGTGAAAATTGCTTGACTTGTAAAAATCGTGTCAAGTATGAGAACTACTCGTTCGATTTCTAAAGTCATGCTTTTTTTTTTTTTTTGTGAGTACAATTTCTAGTGGGGGTGGGGTTGGTGGGTATTGATGTGTGGTCATCGGCCTAGATTAGAGGATACTCTACCAATTGAGCTACAATCGATTTTCGATTTCTAAACTCATGCTAGTTCATATTGAAATAATTAAAGTCTACAAATTATACCCCCATTGAGGAAAACGAAAAATATTAATCAAGTGTTGATCTTGATATTAGACTACAACTTTAAAATACTATTATTGTCAACTCCATCACTATGTAATGTCTAGAAACATTAATTTAGATTTCCACTGATAACAAAACCAATAGATATTGAAATTTATATTCAATATCGATCATTAAAATTTTATAAATGCATTTTTCCACCCTGTTGGAAAAAACCTTATGCAAGGAGAATTTGGGTTGCATGTCTTCACTATAAAACCAATGCAAATGTTAACATTATTTCATATCATCTTACAACTGAAATTTCACAGCAAATTAACATGACTACCAAACTCTGGAAACTTGTTGGATTTCTCTTTCTCCTATTATCTCGTAAGTTTTTTTTATATTATTATTATAAATTCTAGCACTGGTGTGATTTATATTCCAACTTTTTCACTATCACTACTGCTAAAATTTGTAAAGTTCACTTATTGAACTTTTTTTAAAAATGCAGAGGAGTCAATTTTTAGTGAAGCAGGCTATACATGCAAGTCACCTAGTGAATTTTTCAAAGGTCTTTGCTTGAGTGATAATAATTGCGGGGCTATTTGTGAGAGTGAAAATTTTTCGGACGGACATTGCAAATGGTTTAAGTGCATATGTAGCAAGGATTTGGGCCAGGAGATGCAGGTCAAGGCCCTCCACTTGAGCAGCCACCAAATGAAGGCCCTCCCACAGATGATGGACCCCCGGCTGAAGGCCTCTGGCCCTGGGCAATGATAGACCCCCGACTGAAGGTCCCCCGATCGATGTTGGACCCCCGGCTGGAAGCCCCTAAGATAATGGAGGATCCTTCAAGGAAGAGTACTTAGAGTTTCTTGATAGAAAGTAATAACATTTCATTCTAACCTTCTATAAATGTTGGTTGAGTAGAAAAATTATATTATTTGTGCCCTCCACAGTTAAAATTTTAATTTAAATAAAAATATCACAATGGTCTTTACTCCACGTTTGTGTTATATGAATATCTATATCTATATTCTATAGGTCACCACCAAAAAAGGATGTTAATAAATGTTTTATATGCTTAGAATGTATTTCATGTCGTATGCTGCAAAGTTCTACAACAGATTTTCAGCATTTAATCGATATGATCATATAATATGTATTAAAAAATATGATATTCCAAGTATGCCTCATCTGATGTTCATACAAGGTGTAGAACATACACTATACGGTACATTTATGGATTGTTACTTTAATGAGACAGTCTTCCTGTCGTTAGAGAGAAAATTAATTTTCTAAGGGAACGGGTGGAAGTGTTTCCAAGTATCTCTCATAAGGATCCTTACACTTCATAATATAAGAGTGAAGTAACACGAATTATCGATTTTCAAAGTGTAGAAGGTTTAATCCGTGATGTGTTTGTAAATATCTAAAGTGAGAAATTCATACATAACAATTGCAATGTGACTGTAAGTTTAAAAGTCCTCGATAAGGGGCACAAAACTACAAAGAAAGGTGTTGCAACCACACTTAGTGGAGTTGTGGTTGAGGTCATCACTTCCAAAAGATGATCATCACCTGCCCAAGGAAAAAGATGGTAGGTATGGCATTTGATTTATCATCAATGAAAGGAATTATTCTCAAATCATCTCTAGTTACTTATTTACATGAATCATCACTGGAGGACACTCTGAAGTTCAATATGATTTCAGAGAACAGAAATCTGATTCGATTATGAGAATGTGTATGAGTTGATGGAAATATCTTCCACACATTGATGATATATAATATTGCTCAAGGGACCATAAAGCACGATGATACCGAACCATGCTATGTCGTAATATGTCAACATGTGTATATCGCCTAAATGGAAAGAATCAATCCAGGTAGAATTTGATTCTATGACAAGACGATAGGTATTTGGTTTGGTAGTGTAGCACCACCAAGTGCAAAGCCTATAGGACATAAAATAGTTTTTGTTAGTAACCGTAGTGAGAAGAATAAAGTCTTGAGATACAAAGCTTACCTTAAAGTACAAAGTTTCTCACAACGTCTTGGAAATAAATAAGAGGAGGCATACTTTCTCATAATGGACGGTATAATGTCTTATTGATAAGTTTCGAAATGATTGGAAATGCAACATATTAATTTAGTTATAATATATTTATAATTTGAGGATCTTGTTTTAGAGATATATATAAGACTGTCAAATGGACTTGTATTACCCAATTCAAGTGACTCTACATCACGGAGTGTATTTATAATATTAAATTGAAATACACTCTTTGATTGAAACAATCCGGATAGAAATGGTATACTCGTTTGAGTAACTAATTGATTTGGAAGGGATAAGAACCATTAACATATTCTCTGCGCATTTATAAAGGAAATAAGTTCTGATTTGCAAGTATAACAATATATAAGTCGATGTTATGGACATAGTAAGTACTCTTAAAGAAATAAGAGAAACAGAGTTTGAGATAAAATATCATGGAGAAACTTGGCATTATCTATGCCTTGAACTAGAAGACTGAGTGTGTAGAATACTAATTCAGTTTGCATATATAAAAAAGATGATCAAGCAATTTATCATGGATAAAGTGCAATCTGTTAGCACTCATACAATTAGTTGAAGTGTGAACATAAGGAAATATTCATTTGCATAGAAAGGAAATGATAAAGAGCTATCGGGAGTTGAAATTCCCTATTTTAGTGAAATCTGCGCGTTATTATACTAAGCTCAATGTACTCAATTAAATATTATTTTCTCAAAGAATTTGATAGTTATATTATACTCAGGACAACGCATTACCAGTGGAATGATATTAGAAAATATTTTGATATCTAAAAGAAACTATTGACATGAATTTGTTCTTCCCATATTAGAGACAAGACATAGAGACAAGACAGAGTAGAAATAAAAATATAACTCTTGAATAAAATGTTGAAATTACCTCCTAATACGAAATACCAAATACCACTTTATCTAGGTTGTATTGGTGTTGTTTGGCCAATGTATAAGTCATTACTAAACTAGTTATGCACCTCAAGGAACACTGGAAAATCTTTAAGATCAAACAAGACAACTTCTCTAGCTGCTTAATCGAACCACACAAAGATGATTGTCCTACATGAAGAAGTTTGTGATTATATATGATCATAGTACTAGTGGCTTGTGTTATATCACTGAAGAGCTAGCCAACATGAAATTATGAAGATGAAGTTATTAACAAACAAATGAAATTACTCTACATAAAAGGTGATAGTACGAAACATATATCCCCGCGCCTGGAACTTGTCTACGACCAGCATCAACTTGTTTTCTTCATGATTTATGTAAAATCGAGGATGAAAATATATGTAAAGCTCTTTTGATAGATGCATGTATCAGGAGAGATGTGTAGCCTTCATGAGGAGTCTCAAAATAGGTTCGTTACACTCTTTTTCCTTTTGACCAATGTTTATTTTTCCACTAGATTTCGTTACTTGACAAGGTTTTTAACGAGGCAACAACTCATGCACCATTCACCATTTGACATGGCACAAAGGGAAGTATTTAGAAGGAAAAACATAACTAGTGTGCTTTGTCAAAAGTAATTGATGAGGGTCAATTTCGGTATTCACTTATATTTGTGTATTTATGAAACTCTTGTACTTAGCACCTTATATATAGGAATATTTGGTGAGTGAAATAACCATAATTGATGCACTTCTCATTCTTCTTTTTCTTGTTTACTTTTCCCCTTCTCCTAAAATGTTTTATTCTTTATTATAACTATACTTTTAACTAGTAATGCTCTCGTTCAACGCACGATTTGTAAATATAGTATATATATAAAATAGAAATTGATATTCTGATATAGTATAACATAGTTAAATAGTAAATTAATTAACAATAAAAGATGAAAACTTGTGTATTTGCTTCTTTTTTATGGTTTATAAGAGATTTGAATGATAAAATGAGGATAAAGTGCTTATAATATGAAATTGGAATTGATTAATTATATATAGTATGCTAACAACTATTGGATTTTCTTATATGTAAAGCAGCCAATAATAGGGTATGTCCCAATCTTTAAGAGCTTATATGTGTGCATATCTTTTTTTTTTTTTTTTTTTTTTTGGTAATTCTTCCTTCACCATAAAACATTTTCATTATATTTTATAAAATTAACACTTCAACTATGGAAATTAATTTTAATAAAATAAGTTACAAATATCATGTGCATACAATTTGAAGTTTCGCAGAATGTTTATTGGTTAAGGTAATTCAGAAATTGGTCAATTGAAGTGCAAAGAACATACATTTTTTTTTTAATTATTATATGTGTACGTTAATTGCAAATTATAGTTTCCTGACTCTATCTCGTCATCTTCAGTGTTCTAATTCTTTACTAACATTCAACCTTTTTGAGTTATTCCAAGTCTATTAAAATATATAGCAACAATAAATTGATGTAGTTCAGGAAAAAATATTTCATGAGTTTTTTAATATACAAAATATGTACAGTATGGAGTAATTTATAATAATTTCAAATCCTCTTTAAAGATTAATTAAAAATGACTTTCCAGGGACGTACAGCTTATAATCTCGTAGAACATTCAAATTTGCACGCAACAATAAATTGCATAGCTGTAGTATCTCCTAACATTAAATCAATTCTATGTTTTTATCAAAGGACTTCATAATTGGGATAATAATAGTTATATCTTTACAATTGAACTAATGAAAAACATTAATTGTGATGTGTAGAAGTTTATGAATAGGCGTTCTTTATCTAAAAATTATAACAAAAAAGAGGAGGAAGAAGAAGAAGATAAGCTCTTTTAAAGTCACTTGATATGTCAGAGTCCAAGTGCTGAACTGTTACAATTTTGATATCTAAATAAACAAAGCTCGTCTATGTTCGACTAATACATTAAACTAAAATTTAATATCGTAAATATAACATAGGTAGTGCGCGGTTGTTGGCAGGATGCCTTGTGCTTGTCCTCTTGGTTTCGTGTATGGGTTTTGGTTTAAACTTAATCTTCTTTTAGCTCCTGTATCAGCCTCTTTTAAGTGATACAATCTCATTTATTCTTCTATGAAAACATACAACATGATGCATTACAAGTCATTGCACATAAAACCCTACATGTATTTGGTTTATGCGCAAACTGCGTACTTAGAACATATAATAACTACTCTTAAGGATAAATTGGTTACTTTGTTGAGTTAAACAGAATAATCTCCTGTCTCAGCGTCTAATTAGTACTAAAACTAGACACACACTACACATACATACATACACACATACATTTATGTGTATGTTCCTTTTACGCTGATCAATTGTTTTGGTGTGTCAGCAATGAGGGCAGATGCAGCCCTGTGCGAGACAGGAAGCCAAGTGTTTAGAGATGCATGCTTTAGAAGCGAGAAGTGTGCGTCGATATGCGAGAAAGAAGATTTTCTAACTGGGAAATGCAAGGGCTTCCTTTTCAAGTGCATTTGTGGGAAGCGGATTCAGTGCATTGGCAAATGCACAGCACAAGATGCAGTTGCACTTAAATAACTCGAATACCCCTCCCACTTAAACTTTTTCTTTTAGTTTTAATTTTCTCTTTTTAGTCTTTTTCTTTCAATAAAATAATTCTGATATTTTTTTACCCTCCCCTGTTCTTTCTTTTATATCCTTTCTTGCTTTTTGTTTTAATTCTACCCTTTCCCATTTCTTCTGCTGATTCATTACTTTTCTTTTTTTGCACATAATTTTTTAATTCTTCTACAACAAATTAATTTACAGAAAATTTATTTTATTAAGCAGTCCAACAATACATCAAGAGCAAAATAAACGCAAGACAATAATAAGAAATTAGCACAATATATATATATATATATGCGTGCGTGTGTGTGTGTGTGTATACATCAAAACGACAAGTTTAAGCAATGATATTCATATCTAAAATGGCTATACGTTTCAACTTATCTTCAAAATAACTATACAAAACGACTACAAAATGATTATAACTGCCTTGCAACAATTTATATTATCTTCAAAATGAAAGAAAACTAATCAAGAACACCGGTGGGAAGTGTCTTCACTAAACTTCATAGCTTCAATAGAATATCCAGGATGTCCGAGAGGTGTCTGTACTTGAAAAAGAATAAAAATTACTAATAGATTAATAAAAACAATACACTAGATTCTATAATTCTCTAGAATATTTGTTAGAATACTTTAGCAAAAAAAGTTTACAATTTCCTAAACAAATGATGATGCAATTTGCAGTAGTTCCATGTGAAGAAAATAAGTTAGAAATTTGTTCAACGTTCATCCCATTTTGCATTTGTTTACTTTTATCTATAAAAGCCTACCACATCCTATTTTACATTTGCAGAATTGGTATAATGTAACTAATTCATCAATAAGAAAGTGTGGTGCTCCAAAATATAAAATGGAAAAAAACATAACCTTTTTGAAACAACACAAACCCATAGAAATAATACATATCATACACCAAATCAACTAAGACAACCATTTAAAAAAATTATGATCTCTAATTAATTTATTTTCATTTTTATCAAAGTAATATAAATAGGAAATGGCACACTGCCGTAACTGCCCGACCCTGCTATAAAGTTAATATTTACACTAAAAATATTTTTTTATAAAAAATGAGCAAATCGTACCATCAAGAGTTCGGTAAAACTGAATTGACTTCCTCCCGCTTTGGGACCTGAATATGGAACCGTAGTTGGAACCGTAGATAGGGCCGTAGTTGTAGGACTGGATACAGACCCTCCATTATAAACTCCCTGCTTCTATAAAAATAGCAAAAAGACAGTAATATACATATAATCAACCTACATAATTAAAAAATACAATGATTGTTATATGCTTCTATAAAAAATGCAAAAAGACAGTATCATACATATAATCAACCTACATAATTAAAAAACAATGATTGTTATATGAATAAATACCGTAAGACTGAAATTTGTCTTTCTCTTTCTTGATCGAAGTTCTACCCAACTCTTCATTCGTTTTGACCTTTTTGTGCAACTTTATTCTTGAATCCCTTTTGCTTGTGTCAAGGGAGTTCCTATTGGTGAAACCTTGCTACCATCATCTTTATCTTGACTCTCTTCCGCCAAACACATTTCCATCACTTGTTTATTTAGATACACGCACCTTCATACACCAAGCGAAATGTTGATGGGTGAACAGAAGCTTCTGTTGCTAGCCTTATTAGAACCATACACAATTTCCTGTACCGTTTTGCACTTTGTAGCTTAGGATCCTCCTCGACTTCATTCCCCATATAATCATGCACAACACCACTTCTAGCTTCCCTTGTCCATCTCTTCAAAATATAATGTTCAGAAAGTCTTTTTACGTCCTGTATATCATATACTTTCACAGCATGGCAACATAAATGCCCAACTGTCTCAAATTTACGACAACTACAGGAAATCATTTTCGTAGTAGGATCAAATTTCACTCTCCATTCTCCCTCCTTATCTTCTAGTCCAACAACAAATTCAATGGATGATTGAGTTTCACCTTTGTACTTTATGTAAGCACCCGCAAATAAAATGAACTCATCCTGAAATTGGTGAAATGCAGTGCGAGTATAAATCTCAGAAAGTTGGCGCAACATAGGTGAAGTCTCTAGCTTCAACCTCGGCAGTTTTTGACGTGCATCATATTCACATCTTAGCTCATTGTATCGTTTGTCCTCCACTACTCGTTCAAAGTGCCTAAAGAATTGCATTATGTCTAAGTCGGGCTTTTGATATCAGAATTGATACTCTCACTGAGTTGTGTGCTCCTCATACCAAGTGTAACAGCATACTTCATATAACAAGCTGCCCATTTCCCCTTAATACTGTAAGTGGATTGAAGCCAAGTGTTCTCTTTAACATTATATTTTTCTAACAAAACGTTCCATGACTCCTCAAACTGGGACTCTTCCTCAATGCCATACATACATCTTTTAAAATCAGTCAAGAAATGTGACCCATCCTTCATCAAGTTACCCAGATGTTTGATGCCATTTTGCATTAAATGCCACGTGCATAGACCATGGAATGTCTCGGGCATCACCTCTTTCAATGCCTTAGACATAGCTTGATCTTGATCAGTGAACACAGTGAGAGACTTTTTTTGCTTGTGTGCCTCTAAAAAAGTTTCAAACAACCATTTGAATGATGTTGCGGTCTCATCATATAAAAGGGCTGCACCAAAAATAACTGCTCCTCTGTGATGATTGAAACCGGAGAATATTGCAAGTGGTCGATGTGCACGATTCGTGCAATATGTGGTGTCCAATGATACAACATCACCAAAGTACTCATAGTCAATTAACATTCTTGCATCAGCCCAAAACACGTTAGTTATATGCTCTTCCTCATCCATCTGATTAGCATGGTAAAATGAAGGATTTTTTTTATAATTGTTGTTGGAAGTATCGCATTAGACAACCGATTTCCCCGTACACCATGCTTCTTTGTCTCTTAGATTGAAGATAATTTTTTGCATCCAACCGAGTATAACCAAGAGTATCTCTTCCTCCGGCTTGTCTGCTCATCAACTGAAAAGTCGATTTCTGTTTCAGCCCTGAATCCTCAGCCAAATCGATCTCATATGCTTGAATATCCGTAATTTTACGCTGAGAAGCCAACATATGAATTGTCGCTTGAATATCCATAATTTTACGCTGAGAAGCCAACATATGAATTGTCTCTTGAAGATGGAGTGGATGATTATGTTCTTCGATAAACTCGTTCACTTTATACTTGCCCTCTAAAAGTGTGACTCCCATTCTTGCATTACAATTTGTACATGTCTCGAATCGAAACTTGAGAGGGGAAACATTCTTTTTAGTTTGTTTACGGACACCCTCTTTGCAACACACAAATTTTGACGAAGTTATGATACCGGTGTTTTTGTTCTTGTTAGAATAATGTTTTCTAACTCCAAATCATATCTTGCCACCAAACCTCCATGCATCATCTACACTATCAAATCTCATACCAATCTAAGGTTTCAAATCAATATCCGGACAAGAATCCATTACCACAACCAAATTTAATATCTGTTACAAAAAGCTAGAAACATAATTTATTAAGAGTCAATGTAAGCTAAGAGAATAAGCTAACGATGTTATAAACAATTGAACAATTGCATAAGTGTAAGGGTAAGTACTTGAGGCATATAAGATTATAAACGAGTCTATTGAATATCGTATTCATCTAGACGATGCTTAATTTAATAGGTATGTAAATGTATATATAATGTATAGACACACAAATATAACAGGGTAAAGGGAAAGTGGTTTGTGCATCCAGCAAAATGAGAAAAGCGGTGTGCATCAGATTTATAAAGAGTCCGGGTAAGATTACAGTCTTAGTTAACAGTCTTATAAACAATTGCAAAATGAGAAAAGCAGTGTGCATCAGATTTATAAAGAGTCCAGGTAAGATAACAGTCTTAGTTAACAGTCTTATAAACAATTGCATAAATGTAAGGACACAAATTAACATATAATGAAATATCAAAACCCAAATTAACATATAATGAAATATCAAAACCCTTCATCTTCTATAGATATGCTTCACTATATAAATCTCTCCATCACTTTATCCCACAAAAAAATCACAACACTGAAAATTCAAAAAACTTTGCATCATAGTGGCTGAAAAGAAATCATATTCAACAACAAAACTGAAATCACATATGGAGCAATTTTATTGAAGCCATGATTAAGGAAAAAAATCCAACTGAATCATAAATAAATTTTTTTACAGACAATTGTTAAAGAAGATGATCATTTTATTAAAGAAAATTATTGATGTTATTAGGTTGATCATACCATTCACCAAGTTTCATGGAAGATCCTGTTGATGGAGAAGAACTGTGAAAAGGCGAGAGAAAAGAAACAATACAGGAGGAGGAGAGCGGGAATAAAAGAAAGAAGAGGGTAAAAAAATATCAGAATTATTTTATTAAAAGAAAAAGACTAAAAAGAGAAAATTAAAACTAAAAGAAAAAGACAAAAGAAAAAGTTTAAGTGGGAGGGGTATTTGAGTTATTTAAGTGCAACTGCATTTGCCAATGCACTGAATCCGCTTCCGCATTTGTGCTAAGGATTGTGGAACTGACCGCCCTCCAGAAGAGGACGGCCCATCCACTGTCCATATCACTACCAATCAATAGCGTTGTTGGCCTGATTGTACTGTTTGCTGAAAGTCTATCAAAAAACAAAGATAGGTAGGACAACGTTAAATATTGCGAACAGATAAATCTTAGCCAACGTTTGGTGTAAAGAGTATGAAATGCAAGAAATTGAAAAAGAGAATAACGGGTTTCAGTTGTCAATCCCAACCACCAAAAATGAATTTGCTACTTTTCAAACCCGTCCTCCAAAACACAACCTTAGGTGACTAGCACAAGATAAGTTACAATCAACAATGTAGTTAAGGTAAATAAATAAGAGAGAAGATGCTGCAGAACAAGAGGAAACCCGACCTGAGCGTACCATCACCCAACTGCATATCAGCTAGTTTATTGATAATCTTTGCATTAACACATATCCAATTAAAACAAGAATGGCAGTCATTGCAAGCTCACAATAGCAACAATTCGCTTCAATTCACAAACTTCAAGATTTTGCTTCTACCAGAATGAACCACAACTTTAATTAAGGAAGAAGGATCAATGTGTTCTTTCAAGTCAAGCCACATAATTTCACACACAATCGCCTTATGTTCCCCCATCTTCCCCCCACCCCCTCCCCCCAAACCCACCCACCCAACCAAATTTTACATAATAAATCTAAAAAGAGAACCCATTAAGAAGTTAATACACAGCAAGCAAGTAAATCAATCAATCAATTTTTGTAGCTCCAATCACTCAACTTGCCCTTCTCAATTATGCCATTTTCAGTCAAGTAGTCAACAAATTCATCAATCAGATATGGCCAAGCCCCATCTGGATCGTAGTTCGATAAAGCAGGATCCACCATCTGTGATTGTAGAATAGCAAATATTTAGAACAATCATATTAAAAATAAAACTGCAAGAGGTCATAACGAGTTTGCATTCTTTATTTACCCTAGCAAACTCAAGTAGCTGGGACCAGGTATCACGAGATATTGCTTTGTTGTGCCGTGCCTGAATCATCACAAAAAAGAGAGAATGTGTTACAAAGAGCATTTTGCAAGAAATACGTGACCTCTGACCAGGACAATATTGTATGCATAAATAATACAGAACAAGTTTAAATTATATTAAAGAAGATATACTGTCCACATTGCACCTCTAGATTCAAAATTAGAGTACATTAGTCTATAATCCAGAGTAAATAAACCTTACAACCGAGTTCCACACATGATAGATGTAGACATCTACCAGGAAATTGTATCGTCCAGGCCTTAACCCTCTCAAAAGTTCAAGATTCTGTCGAATCTGGACTATGTTAATAAGAAACCTACCTCTTTCAAGAAATGGTTTCTTTATGATAATGTACTGCTTTAAACATCATCTATCTTGTAAGCATACAAATAAGTTTGCATGTTGGGGATCTGGATTCAGCCAGACATAGTAGACCGTAGTCATACAGAATAAAATTAATTAACATTCTGTTAACTTTTTTTAATATTCTTTACTGGCTAAAAAAGGGTGGTTGTATTTATTGAATCTCTTCAGACATATTTGACATCCACTTAATCACAATATGATTTTTTTATAAATTTGTGTTAAAGATCATGGAATTCATCACAACAAGATCACTATACAGAACAAAGACATTTTGCCTTCCCTGTTAACTACTAAGTCACGGTCAATTTCCAAATTCCAGAAAAACCACCAAGTGAAATGATCTTTTGAGAGTCGCATCTCAATCTATAGGCCAAGTTACAACCGTTATCCTCCTAATAACCAAATTGGAGATGCTATAAAACATATAACGAAAGATTCTTAGTTAAGTTCTTCATGGCTATTAAGATTTCAGATATTAAATGTCACAATAGATCAAAGTCTAAAAAAAGTGTTTTAAATTACAAATCATTGTTAATAATTGGATAATTTGGAAACAAGATACACTCATTCTTTTTTAGAGTAGCAGTAATTGATAGCTCATCACATAAGATCCAGATCAAGATTGTTCCACCTGTAAGAACTGGCACCAATGATCGACTAATGGCCATTGCTTTTCTGCAAACAACAACTGCCACATTCCAATAGCTGTATCCAATGCCAATGACTTCTGGCCCTAAATTCAATGTAAAACCAGAGCATATCACATTATTAAAATGGAAGCTACATTTAGAAAGATAGCTAGCACATGCACTTATGTTGGATCTTGATGAAATATCAGACTGAAGAGCCACGACTAGAGAAAAGATTGGGACATGGTTATACATTCCTACAAAGCAGTGCAACACAACACTAAATATTTAGATCTTTCTTGCTGTCCAGAGAAAGCAAAGGTATTACTGATTAAATTCCTGTGCTTTTACTGTTGGGAGGTCAGGGCTGGTTGAAATATTGTCGCACAAAAATTGGGTGCTAGAATTGAATAACCAATGAAAGATGAAAGAGGGAAAGGAAGAAAAAAGAGAGAACTACGAAGAGAGATCAAATAGTGACCATCCACACAGGTTGAAGCAGCTATGTGCTAGTAATTAATATTATTAATTCTCAATATTAATCCACAATGGGAAATTAAATCAAAATTACAAAAAGCAGCACTTCAAGTATATCACCTAAAAATGAAAGACTGAGACTCAACTACCCAACTTCATTGAAAATAAAGAAATTAAGCAGATGGAATAATAATAATAATAAAAATATAAAAATATAAATAAACAATAGTTGTAATGATAATAATATGAATAATAATAAAATATAAATATTTTATTATTATTATTCTCATCATTCATAAGACTTGACCAAATCTACTGCAAAATAAAAAGCCCTAAGTTACCCTCGGTTACACTAGGTTAATACATTGAAGACTCAGAAATGTATTTTCCATTATTACATCATACATGACATGTGGAATTGGTGACTCCTACTATGTGAACAAAAAGGGCCATCATAATTCATCCTCACAGCCATTGAACTGAAAAGTTACACATTAGCATATCCAACCTGCCTGTATTTCTTTTTGTTAGTAATGAAATCCATCGACATTTTCCCCACATGCTCGGAGGTTCATTTTGGTAAAATTGAGCTTCAAATATCATCAAACTCAAGCCAAATATAATTTCTCATCGCTTTGCAGAAAAAATTAAAAAAAAAATGCTGAACTAAAACATACATTATGAGCAGAAACTAAATACAACGTCAAATACCAATAGAGCTTTTGACAGAGGCAAGCTAACTATTAGTTCTGGTACAACATGATCAACCCAAAGTAAGAAAATAACATATCCAATTTAGTGCAGAAAGTTACCTTCTCTTTTGCCCACCCAAATGCATAGTTATAAATCTCCCGAAATTTTTCTGGACAAGGAACAATTAGAAGTACTCAGCAAACAGAGGAATAAATGTTGTCTGAAAATTGTCGAATAATAAACCTTATAATATCATTTTCCTTTGAAATTTTTAGCATGAAAACAAGTTCTACATTGCACGATTCATATTTGCTGACATTAGGGAACTAGTGATAAACCATCAATTGAGAAACACTATTATGGTAAACTGAGATAGAATTTCCATCACATACGCTCATCTTTCAGTTCAGAGCGCATAAACGGTATCCTTTCTCTGAACTTTTCGAGTGAGTCTATCCTGGGAAAGGCCAAAAGGATCAATTCAGTATCAACAAGTAACGGAAGTTAGAAGGGAAGGAAAAAAAAAAAGACGCTAGAAAAAATGTAAAACTTCTTAAAGAATTGATAAACACTCACCCGAGAGATTGTAATCCACCAATAAACTCCTGCTTTGAGAATTCACACATGGTGGCAGCCTTCATATGCCATGAGACCACCAACTACAAAGAATAACAAATCATAATGAGCTAGGAGCTACCATAAATGACAAAAGCAAAATCCTGGCATTAAACCAACAACTTCCTCACAAACCATTATGTGCATGTCATTTTGGTTACACAAGGCAGAATTTGCATAGAAAGTAATTTTCTACAAGCTATACTATCATGTGACAGACACTATAATGAGAGTGGATGAATAAGTAATGCTAACAGCACTAGACCAATAAATCTGCTTAAGTTGTTACAAATGTTTCTCCAAGTCAATACAGAAACTTCACATACTCCGATAGCTCTGGGAGTGCAACCAAGTCATGGACTGAATTTATTGAGTCCAAAAGACGATAAAACTTCAAGTGTTCCTAAGATAAGAGCAGAGGGCAAGCTGATAGTTCAGAATACATGCATATCACCCCCGCCCCAAACTGATCCAAGTCTCACTCAAACAAACAAATAAAGATACGGAACTCAAATATAAAAGGTGAATCCAACATACTGAATCAACTTCAGAAAATTATGATGATTAATGCTGTAATTTACTAATGTCTGTTGCTGTGAGTCCCTGACTAATTATCTCTAGTTCTTATCTTGATGTTTGATTCCTCCATTACTTCAAGTAGATATTATTGTTCAAAAGAAGATCTTTAGAACAAAATAGATCTCCAGGTCTTTCACTGTTTGACATATAACATTACTTGCCAGAACTTGCAGTCCTAACCATATTGATAAAGGGTTGGATGCTATTACTGAAGCATTGATCAACCACATCAGATGTCTGATTTGTGGAAATTGGAAAAATAAAATAAGCTTAGGCCTTAGAACTAAATCGACCAGGACAGAAGAACATATAACCACAAGGAGCTCACAAGTAACCAACTATGTCATTTATTGATCAAGACATTTTGCTTGACTAAGAAAAAAAAAAGCAAACGCAAAAGCAAAAGCAATTACACATAAGTTAAGATGTACTTACCATGACAATGTCTTGAGGATCAACCTGGCAAAAGAAAAGCAGTCCAGATGTCAATTGAGCATTTATATTTAGTTAACATATAAGAAAAGGAACAGAGATGACAAGACACAATCACAGAAGTTTCATGCGACACAAGAAAAACCAGTAATAATGCTTCAGGGCTTACTTCCTTAAACATAAGGTACACAAAAGTATGCACAAGAGAGTAGTTCTTAGTGGTACCTGAAGGTCATTACAAAGGAGGGTAATTCCATCAACCATAATCATATCAGCATAGGGATCTGAAAAATGAAACACCCAAAGGCCAAAAATATGTAAGAGTGCATGTCCATGCCAATTGATATGAAAGTGGACACTTTCACACTATAAATGAACAAAAATGAAGACGAGGTGAAGACGAGGAAAAGAAAAGGTTTTCATGTAATAGTTCCCCAGCATACAGATTATCTGAGGAATCTTGAAACAGTCAATACGTCTAATTTGCCATGGAATATTTAAGTACAAGGAAATAGGGCATGGAGTCACTCGGGGTGCAGCAATTCCTTTTAATTTGACACACATCCTGCAACTGATTTACTATATTCACTCTTATGTGGCATTGATAAATGATATGCAGACCATGACAAGACTAACATTCATGGCAGTACTTCAACAATATTGCAATGTTTTAAGATAAACTTGGACCTAGCGCCATAGACTGGCCTGAAATGGTTTAGGCAGACGAATCTGGGATAAGGCGGAGAAGGCTATGGGGTGCCCAGAACCTGGACAGGGACTTTTTAGGACATTGCAATCTTACAAAGCTTTATCTATTTTCCTTTACAGAAAGATTCATCAAGCATTGTCATCTAACAGCAAGAAAAAGGTATACAATACAACATTCATTAATATACTATCAGGTCCACCATGATAATATATAATTTACACTTCAACTAATAAAGTTTTTTCTTCAAAACTCATATACATCATAAACTTTTAGATACCATATAAACAAAAGACAAGAAAATAAAAACAAATTAACAGAATATAATGTCTCCTTAGAACTCAAGGATACAGAGGTACGAGCCTAAAGAACAGATCCTGTTCAAGTAAGGTCGTAAATTAAAATATATACTAACAAATAAATCTCAATACATTCCTTTACATGTCTCAATGACAATAACAAATTCCATCTCACTAATAAAACAAGGGCTCAAATGTGCTAAACAAGGACCACTGAAGATTACATTTGACATACACCAACCTTTCCTTTAGGGAAATTTTTGAATAACGGGAAAAGGCATAAAATATAGAAAAGAAAACCAAACAAAAGAAACACAAAGAGACAACATATGATGGATGTTACATGCACAAGGCCAAAATAACAAATTGCCTCTAGATAAAACAAGTTAATAAATATATAAGCATGTTATTTCTGCATTTTCCGATTAAAATTGATCAACAAGAGATATATTGAAAAGCAAAGATGCAGCTGGCACAGTGACCAAAAACAAACACTGTCGTCATCGCAAAATAAAATGGCAAATTAAACTAAATGATTTGCCTTTGTATCTATTGTAGAGCTCCTCTAAGTGCCTTGTATCAGCAACTGACTTGATATGGGAATGGCTGTAAAATATATCAAATGCTCCTTCAAACTGCCAATCACTTGACTTTAAAGCTTGGATAGCAACTTTTTCACTGTACCAAAATAAAAAATAACGTCAAACTACAGAGTCAACATCTAATAATTCAAACTACATGAAACAGATAATAACATGGACCAGAAGGGGTGTGTGTGTGAGTGAGTGAGTGTAAGTGTGTGTGTGTGAGAGAGAGAGAGAGAGAATTTCATCAAAAGACTGCCAGATGTCAAGTTCAAAAGAAAATGTCATCAAAGACTGCCAGATGTCAAGTTCGAATGGTAAACCTCAAGAGTAACTAAGTTTAAATGAGCATAATTACATCTTTAATGAGATCCTAGTTAGATAATTGTAATTTACAAAGAAAAAATGTAACTAGACTTTGTGAAAGATAGTATTATGAGTTACTAGTTGACTAAACCCAAGCATAAGATACATAGACTAATACTTGTGCCTTCAGTAAGATACAATAAGTTAAGCAAATGATTGGAAACTGAGAAAAAGGAAAACAGTTGAGACCAGAACACAGAATAGAGTATAAAGATACCTCGCCCCGGTAATTGATATGAATTGCTGTACTTTGTCGCGCTGCCCTCTACCCAACTTATTCTGCATGAAAAAATAGCATCTTGTGCCAGTTAATTATACATAAAGCCAAACAAAAGCTCAAGAAGACTGTTTGATTAGCTATTTTTCTTAACCAGAAAATCTAAGGAAATAACTTGGGACCTTTAGTAAAGCAAATATTTAAGTTGCCCAAAATTTCAACAATAACAAAGCTACAGCTTATAGAAATATAATTGCTATAATAAGAACATATGCAAGAAGCACATTCAACTGGAAATTTCAATTTTTCATGAGAAATAAAAAGAAAACCGATAAAATCCACCTAAAAATAAACAATATTGCGATAAATAACGGAAATTTAAGCAATTACCATTTTGAGAAGCACAGAGAAAATCCTTTACACCGAGATTTGATTCAATTGTCGAATATTTTGAGCAGAATGACAGGAGAGAGAAATTAGGGTTACGATTAATCGGTAGATTTTGTCACTCTGAGTCGCCCGCAGTCTCCTTTTTCTTATTTTTTTCGTATTATTTTTCTTTTCTGTGAATGGATTCCTGATTCTCTAATCTTTGCACTAAAGCAAATCAGCACCACCAGTGCAACCTCGCGATCCGTTGGTCCCACTGTTGATTACATCCCAAGTCCAGCCAGAATTAGACTGTCTAGGCCCATAGTGTTGGCCCAACACCTGACCCATAATTCCCTCCTACCATATGGACCACATTGGGACGACACATGTGCAAATGCTAATAGAGAAAATGTACAAATTAGCTGATAAATTTAATTAAGTGTTGTATTGTTCACAATAATATTAATATTATAAGTGGAAATTTTATTTATTTACCAAACTACGTGAATTCGTCTGTGCCACAGACGAGTTCACTGGAATCTGACAGGTACTGTTCAATGTCGCCCCTGCCAGGGGCGACTTCAATTAATTTTTTTTTTATGATAACGTCTATAGCATAGGCGATTTCATTCTTCTTTTGTTTAGTTCAATTAATTTTTTTTTTTTTATGATAACGTCTATAACATAGGCTATTTCATTCCTCTTTTTTTTAGTTATAAGTTTGATGATGATGATGATAATAATAACTAAACCGAAATTTCTGAACCATCAGGTCCGAACTTTCTGAACCGAATTGTCCCGAAAAAAATAATTGCACCGTTTCGTCCCCATTTTTTGGACCGGTGATAGATACTCACTTTTTAAATAGCCGAAATTTGATATGGAATTAGATATTTTCAAATATCCGATTCACATTGTACCGTGCACACCCCTAATTGTTACGTGTTTATTATTATTATTATTATTATTATTATTATTATTATTATTATTATTATTATTATCATTATTATTATTATTATATTATCATCATCATCATCATCATCATCATCATCAAAAAACTTATAACTAAAAAAAAGATAGAATGAAATCGCCTATGCTATAGGCGTTATCATTAAAAAAAAAATTAATTGAAGTCGCCCCTGGCAGGGGCGACATTGAACAGTTGCTGTCAGATTCCAGTGAACTCGCCTGTGGCACAGGCGAGTTCACGTAGTTTAGTAAATAAATAAAATTTTCACTTATAATATTAATGTTGTTGTGAACAGTATAACACTTAATTAAATTTGCCCAAATTAGCTCCCTAAATTATTATTGTTTTTCAAATAAGACCTTAAACTTTTAATATTTTTCAAAGCGGACCTTCGACTCTTCAAATCATCCAATAAGCCCCTTTTTCAAATATCAACTTTGACATCGTTTATTATCTCTTTGGTATGGTGTTGTGGGCTTAAATTTACTCAATCAGCACATAAAGATTCAATTTATCTGTTAGAGTATCAATAATTAGTATTGGAAATGAGAAAACAATCCCAACCCCAATTTCTTCCAAAAAACCTTATTTTGCAAGCTTTCGACGGTCACATGATCAAGGCTATAAATATTAAAAATAAGGTTTGACTGTTTAAACTTGTGGTTCTACCAAAATCGTTGATTCTCAATTTGAACTATCGGTTTCATTGCAAAAGATCATGAACCTAGGTCGTCTATTTCAAACAGTCACTTTATCACAAATATATATGTGGCATCGAATAATATATTGATGTTTCAACCGATGGTTGTTGGTTTGGATGGGAGGAAACCGAACGAATCGCATATCTGTGGTTTTTTGTTACGGTTCAAAACCAAAACCTGGTCGATGGTGTATTGAATCGTTGACAGGCGGTTTAGTTTCGAATTTTTAATCGGATCCCTACCTTTACATGCCCGCCGCTGCCCAAGTCCCTAACCACGTCATTAGAATCCTAAACAAAAAAATGAATCAAAATAAAAAAGAACGAAAAAATAAAAAACCAAAATAAAACAAAACATCTACAAAATATTTTCAAGATTAAATCGAGTGTACCTTCACATAATGCTTCTCAATTAGCTCAAAAAACGCAATAAGAGAGGGAGGAGAGAGAGGGGGGTGTTGTCCAGTGAGGAAGAATACAAGCCCTCAATTCTTTTTTTAGATTGGAATCTTTTTAAAAATTATGAGGTTATATGGATTATAACACGACCCAAATAATCCTCACTCACTGGTATTCAGAGCGATTCGTCATGTTATTTTTTACACGGTGAGGTGAGTTGTTTATCATTACGATAGGTTTCAAGTGGAAGTACAGTAATGTATGCAGTTGAGGCATCCTAGCAGACCGCAGGTAGACTTAAACTTTGTTCCTACATGACCTAATCAATTCGATCAAGAACTCACCATTTATTTTCATTGTTCAATTATTTGACAACATGAAAAAACGAAGAACTCTGGCCTCTTTCTCTATCAAGCCAATGGATGGAAGAGCATATCTCACAATCACTAGCCAATAAATAGAACTAGATGTCCACCCGTGCGATGCACGGGTCAGACTTCTTTGTAATACACATTCTAAATATATGCAAAATATTGTGATTTGTCAAACACAATATGTACAGTCCGCATAATATTGATATAATATGTATGAAGATGTTGAAACTGTATGAAATTTAGGGGGACTGGAGAAAAATGTAAAGTAAATGTACTATATATACAAATTTGGTCCAATTGAAAAATAATAACAATTTTCAAATTTCTAAAAACTTCCCTATAAACAACATTAACAGTAGTGTTGATGTGTTTTTTTTCATCATCACAAATTAAAACTTTCAAACCTTTCCTAGTGGTGACTCGTGAAAAAGCAACATATAACTGACCATGACTAAAAACAGACTTACGCAAGTAAAGGCCAACATTAGTTAACGATTGGCCTTGACTTTTGTTTATTGTCATGGCATATGAAACTGTAATAGGAAACTGTCGTCGCTGAAATTTGAAAGGTACTTTTGAGTCTGAAGGAGTCATCGATAATCGAGGGATCAATACCAACTCACCTGCACTTGATCCAGTCATTATCTTCGCTTCGAGCACATGATCTCCTAGTCTGGTAAGAAGCAATCTTGTACCGTTGCACAAACCTCTGCTCGGGTCAATGTTCCTTAACCACATCACCGGCGTCCCCACCTTTAAATGTAGCTCATGATTCGGAATTCCAGAACACTTGACTCCGTTTAGGAATTCGGGAGTATGGACATTCATAGCAACATCTCCGGTCATATCTGACTTACTTGGGCGCTGTCGGAGCTGAAATACGGACGACTATCTCCAGTATTTTTCTCAATCATATACTAGTTTATAGAGTCAACAACATCTAAAGTCGGTGCAAGTATAGCACGCTGTTGTAGATATTCAGGGTCATGAATCCTCTCAGAGAGGTTAGGATAAGTACTTTCGACAATAGTTGCAATTGGATCAGGACCATTCTGCAGCAATATATCATCAGGTATTCGTATGACCGACGAACCATCATTTCCTTCCCAAACGGTCCCATTTCCAATATCTTGTAACCATTGCGAAAATTCAGCTAAAGCTGAAGCCTCCGTTTTCGAACCCACACTTTGTAGCCTCATATTCTTCGTCAACAGAAGAACTTCGCAAGAGTTCCATATATAGGATGCGTTAATCGTTGCATTGACAATATCTTGTCTTCGACCTTTTGGAATAACCGGTAGTATTTGACGAAAATCACCCCCAAAAACAACCGTCTTGCCACCAAATGGTTTTTTTGCATTTTGTATGTCAACGCACTTCATAACATCCTTAAGGCTTTTATCTAGAGCTTGGAAGCAAAATTTGTGCATCATGGGAGCCTCATCCCATATAATGAGATTAGCTTTCACAATAAGTTCAGCCAGCTCACTGCCCAGCTTGATACTACACATTGACTTTTCATGCGGAATCAAAGGTATCTTGAAGCGTGAGTGCGCGGTTCGGCCTCCTGGAAGAAGCAGAGATGCTATTCCACATGAAGCAACATTCAAAACCACCTGTCCCTTACATCTGATTGCTGCAGACAACGTTTTCCAAACAAACGTTTTTCCAGTGCCTCCATAACCATAGAGAAAGAAAGTCTTACCCATGTCTCCTTGTGTTGACTCCATTATCTTATCAAAGACAATACGTTGCTCGTCCGTCAACTTTGGAAGTAGCTCTTCAAGCTCCTTTGACAATAAAGATCTATCATATTGCAACTCTTCATGCAACAACCTGTTCTAGCATGTTGCAATATCATCGAAGTCCGGTAGTGGCATTGTCTCAAAGTTTCTTAGGCTACTTCCACACCTACGTAGTACATGCTCAATCTCAATGAGGGCGAGGTTCCTAATTTGATCCTCCGTTAGCTTTAGATCTGTAAAGTTAGTCAATGAGTTTAAATAAGTTAAGTGTTAGAATAAGATATAGATTAATAATAATTAAAAGAATAATGTAATACATATGCATACCTTGGTTGTGATAAAATTGTCGTTGTCTGTATAGGATGTCGTCCGACATATATTCCCAACATTTTTCCCAAACGATTTCTGGCCTTCCCATACAGTTCTCTGTTAATAAAGTGGAGAACATAGTGCATAGAGAATGTGCAGATGCCCAAAAACTTGCTTCAGTCAATCCATCAATATACTCACTATCATCTTCCAAAAGACCAAACGCATAACACGCGTCTCTGTATGAATCATATTGTACATGATGTGCTACTTTCATGTCATTGTGACATTTGGCTCCACGAACAACATTGATTAAGCATCTAAGGTAATACGAATCACCTGCTCCTGGTGGCACATAGTATGGTCTTCCTAAAGCAATTCCATGACTCCTAGGAATCCATTTTTTGCCATCTTGCTTCCAAACAAAGTGTTGAGGAAATTCTGCATATGTGAGGTTATTTCCTTCTGGATACTCAATGTTTGCCTTGAACCAAGCTTCAAACTTGCTTGTGTTGAAAGGTTGACCATCAATAACATGTTCAATGTCTTGGGTTTCTGAAAAAACAACACTTTGTTCTCCGGGAAGATGGAAACTCAACCGTTCTACAGCAGGTTCTCTGTATGCTATATCGAACCCAAAAATTCTCCACATGGACTCACATGGTGAAACGTATCTACAATCGTAGTACATTTGGACCTCGTCAATTACTTTGCCATTTTGTGCATCCTTCTTGCTCTTTAGGAACTGTGCAGTTGCCCGGTCACATCCTTTGTTTATGTATTTGAACAAATACTTAATGGAGCGTGATTGGTTACACCACTCCATATTCATGTGCCCTCCATATCGTAGCAAGAGATAAGGGTTGTGTGGAACTACAAATCGATTATCAACAAGCACTCCATGTTTCATGATATTCCTTCCGTTATCCCTTCGTCTGTAGATTGGATATCCTTCATCGCTGAAAGTAGTGTTGTCTACAAAATCCTTTGGGAAAAATTTGGTACAACCCTTTTCAGACATGCATGGAGAATTTTTATTAGCATCTCCGCAGGGGCCATGTATCATAAAGGTTTCAACTGCAGCATAGTAGGCAGGATAAATATTCACATCTGGAATTTTAGCTGATATGATCCTATCTATATCAACCCCAGTCGGATATCTATCCTCAGCAGCTAGAAACAACAATATATGCGCATGAGGTAAACCTCGCTTCTGAAATTCTACTGTGTACACCACTGCATGAATATTTGATAAGTTAAAGAATTTAAAGGAGTACAGACCATAATATAGACTCGTTCAAAATATGCAAATTCATGTGATAATAAAATTAATAAACAGTTGTAGTGTACCTGCTTTGACATGGCCAAACACTCTATTCTTCTTCAAATCTTTGATCAATCCGTCCAGTTTCATCTTGAACACCCTACAAACGATATCTGGGCGATCTTCGGGATTCATGCCATTCCTATCTAGATATCGGGTGATTTCAGGCCACTTGGCATTGCACGTTAATGTTATAAACAAATCGGGATATCCAGCCCATCCACAAATCGTCATAGCATCCTGAAAGTTTTGAATCATATATCTAGGACCTCCAGTGTATGAAGATGGCAAAACCATTGGCTGACCCTGAGTTGCTAGATTTGTCTCACCACGGGACAAAGCATTAGCAAGTCCTACATATAGTTCACAGCGGAGAGTTTTCTGATTAAGCTTTACCCATGTTAATCTTCCTGATTCTATAATAGTGTATGAATCAACTACTAACTGTTGAGTTAGTCTTCTTGAAGATAAGATAACACACTCTTCTCCATCCCTATCATGAAACCTGTAGGCAAAGAATTATCTAGGTGTCACACGTTTCCTCTTTTTTGGTGCATTACTTGTTGTTTTAGACAGTGAGATGTCTTCCCTATAGCCATCTTCTCCATAGGGGAAGATCAGCGGGTACTGCAAACCTAGGTAAGAAGCATGTAGCTCATTTATCCGCTGCATATATCCAGCTTGTGTTTCGACAACGATATCCCGATTACCTAATGCTTCATCGAAGTCCCCTACAATTAATGTTGCTACTTCGGAAACTGTTGGAAGGTTATACATCCTACCATCCTTATCTCTTCTTCCAATAAGCTTCAACTTAACATTGGCATCACTACACTGTTGAAGTTTGTCTCTGGCCATCCTAAAGCATTGCACTAAAACATTGTGATCATCAAGCATTTCCTTAAGATCTTGAACAATATCTGTGTGAAGTCCATCTGAGTTGTTGCGAGACCTAAATAGTTATATTTGATGTGTCAACATCAGATAATCTTACAATACATTGGATTTGTTACCATGCAATTATATATTTTAGAGCTAGCAAACATACCTAACGGAGTTTATTCTGTTTGCCACCTCATTTTCAGTGTCATATATGTAGAGTTGAGCAAACTTTGGACTTTGCTCTTGAGTTGGCATCAAGCTTCCAATCAAATGGTAATTCTGACCGTGCAATTTGAATATAGGTGGAGACGTTCCCGTGTTAGGACTATTGTCGATTTTTCCTCCCATGGATGTGAAAGAGAACATGCAGTTGTCGGATCTGATGTTTTTTATGAAGTGGTTGCTTTTTGGAGTGTTGCCACTTAGAAGATCCATCAACAGCTGTGGAGGTTATTTCATCTTTGGAAGCTCAACTTTCCCTTGCAAGCAGCATGTTGAATATTTCGGTCTTTTTGTCCCATAGGTAGATCTGAGCCTCTCCTCATACCAGAAAAAAGCACCGCAATGCTCGCACGTATGCTCTGCATCTCCTAAATCCCAATATTCTGTGAAAAAGTAATTAAATTTAAGGAATTAATAATATTAAGTTCATGTAGTATACCATATGAAGTATTGTTAAATTGGCGTAAAAATTAATTTTATATTGCAAACCTGTAGAGTTAGTACGTTCAAAAGGAATGTTGGAATCTTCATTTAGAATAGGAAAAGTAGATGTTGCATGACCTGGGTAAAATGATTGAAAATTTCAAAATAGAGCAATTTAGAAGCGGAAAAATAATGAACATAATCATGAAGTTACCATAAACCTCATATGTTTTGTTGTATCTAAAGTATGGAACATCTAGGAGTTAACGTAGGTGTAAATAACGAATCGAGCGTACCTTGTGTGGTTGAAATAGAAGGCATGTTGGTTGTTGGGTATTGAGTTAGATGTCCTCGCAGTACAGATTCAACATTTCCTGTTTAATAAAACATATGGGCACAATTATAGAGAAATAAATAAATATTCTGATAAGAACAACAACAGTTACATTAAACTTTTTAACATGCTACTGGGTATTGGTGAAGGTCTGCTATTTGAGCTTTTGAAGTTGGTTAAGTAGTAAAGGTAACTTAGCATATAAGATTAATTATAATAAAAGTGTAATTATGTTAACTATTTAGGGTTTTTTTTTTATAAATAAATTGTTTTATTTATAAATTAACAAATTAATTTAATACAATATGAAATACCTGAGTTATTTCTCAATAAAGTTGCGCCTGCAGTACATGTGTTACTACCTTGCAACCGAGCTCTTAGAAGTCTTGTAGCATGCAACTTACCTAAAAAAGATAATTTCCTAAGAGTTAGAACATACAACACATAATACATTTTCTAATTGAAAAACCAAACAATTACTTTTGTTAATTTGGTGAAAATAATGAAAAAAACCTACTTGTATCAACAGGTATTGACACTGAAGCTGATGAAGGAGCAGGAGTAGCACATCCAGCTGAACGTGCTTTTTTATTCGGAGTAGAATCTTATTCCACGTAAGAGGAAACAAAAAAGCAGCGCATGTTACTATAACATTTACTAACATAAAGGACGTAAAAAACTAAGATATATGAAAAAAAAGTTATTGCTTACGAATTGAAGTCCTTTCTCGTTTTTTATTTAATCTAGCCTGGCGTATATTTCTTGCTTCTCTTGATTGAGAGTCATCCATATTTTCGTTTATATCTGTGATCAAGCATAGAACAAATGTACTACGTTACAATTGAAAGACATGTACATATAAAAAGCACAGCACTGAATTTCTACTACATATAAATATATATCACAGGGTCGTATAAAATGAAAGTAATAAATATAAAAGGGCACACAAATATACAAATACATTTTTTAAATATTTTATATACATACTTCTAAGTCTAAGATTGTTGACAATATATATTTTTTTTAAATTATTGAATTATATTTTTTGTATTTTGTAGTCCAGTCTTGTTAGGAGTAGAGGTTTTTAAAAGTTATTAACCATAATGAATTTGATAAATATATTTTAATTATGGAATGAAAAAAATACTTAAGGGAAAACCACAAAATATTTCTACAGTATGTTGAAATAGAACTTGTTTTTTCAAAGATATGGCCCGGGCCTAAAATTTATTTTAGACCAAGTGTTAAAAAAAACTATATTGTTTACATTTGATAGCTTCATTATATATTACAAAAGTTTAAATAAAGTTGTTGTGTTTGGTTTTATTAGATTTTGTTTAGAGCTTTTAAATCTTTTATTACGAAATCTTTGGTTGTGTTTTATCTTAAAAAACAATAGTTTTTTGTTTGTTTGTTTGATTTGAAATGTACTTTATGTTGAATTTGATGTTTAGTTTTATAATAAATTTTAGAATATTCTTCATTTTTATATATTTCGCCAAAGTTCCTTAGAACAATTTAGGTAATAAGAAGTAATAAATATATGGGCCGTAAGTTGTTGATCAATGTAAGTTGGCCCAATGTCATCTAACTATGTTTATCTATTAGGATGGGATGAAATGAGACTCAGACATCTTAGGTTAATTTTATAACTTGATACAGTAGTGTCAGCCTTACACTTCTCACGTATTTGTCGGTCACAATCAAATAACGCCTACACGCTTTTTTTGTTAGTGGTGTTTGCAATTATTTTTCTGGTAAGTGCTTTTTAGCGTATAATTTTTTAAAATTATTTTTTGTAATTAACGAAACAACATCAATTGTAATAAAAGTAATTATAGGAAGAAAAAAAGATAAGCAGAAAGTAATTTTTTTTTTTTTTTTTGATATTTTGGAAAATGAATAGAAGTACTTTCTATCAATTTTAAGCTAAAAAAACAATTTAAAAATTAAACACTCCAGCTTTTATAAGTGACCAATTTGACTTTTAGTATTTTGCAAAATATGACCTATAACTAAATAATTTAGAAAACAATTATTATTTATATTTTTTGCAAATTAATTTATAGCCAAATTTCACCAGAGCCATATATTTTGGGAACGATTCATGGAAATCATATTTTACAAATCACTTTATCAACAATGATGTGGGATCATATTAATTCAGAAAAATAAATTTATGGGGAAAATAAGATTAATAATTTAATTGAAGTGTATAACTTGTGGGCTTGACAGCCCACTATATTTTGTGGGCTTGAGCCTATTAATTTTATCAGCCCACGTAACTGGGCCATCGTAGCCCATGGGCTTTACACATAAGTCGGCCGCCGTCTTTAGCCAAGAAAATGGACTGGTCCATTATTACAAAACCCTAAAAGAACGCTCTTCATCTATAAAAGGATGACACTCATACCCTACCACTCTCACTCTCGCCGACTCACTCTCAGTCTCTCTTCATCTCCCTCTCTCTAAACGCCACCTCACTCTCACTCTCTCTTCATCTCCCTCTCTCTAAGCGCCGCCGTGAGACATACCACTGTCCACCTCTCTCTCTCTCTCTCTATGTCGATAACAGTAGCCTCATAGGCGATTCTACACTCTTCTATACTCTTCTCACTTCTATCTGAAAATTACTATCCACGACCAGCTGTGGATGTCTGTTGATTCTGTTCTAAATAAAGTACTTAGATCTAGTGTATTATGTTTAAATCTTCATAAATTTTTGTTTTATGAAGGTTTTACTGGTCTGAGTGACATCAAATCTGGAGGTTTTCGGAAGTTTTTTGCTAAATAATAGCAACAAAACCTCCGTTATTAAACCAGGATCCTTACTTGCTGTCAATCAATGGCTGCAAGTTTTTGGATCTGGATATGTAGAAACTATTCTGATGCTATTTGAAATGGCTATAATAAAATCTTGGTTATTTCGAATTTTGTTGCTAAATAATAGCAATAAAATTCGAAGTTCAAACCAGAAACAGTCCTTTCTTGCGTTGTATGGCTCCATTTTTTTGTTCATGTGAAATATTCTAATAAATTAAGATCAATTTTTCCTAAACTGGACCTGTCTGCGATTAACAAAGAATAACTTGTTGAATCTCTCCATAAATTTGAACTAAATCCTTAAAATATGTGTTGCATGTGCTATTTGAGTTTTGGATCTGAGGTTTTTATGTTGATATTATTTGGATCTTTAATTTGCTGTCGAACATTTCTTAAATGCTGAGCGTGTACAATTTTTCCAGCTCAGTAATAGCTGGAAATGATTATTTCCACCTTACTGTGATGTTTTTTTAAAATTAGTTGTTAATATGCAAATCTATTTTTTCCTAATTAAATTGGGAGTAATATGTTGTTGAAAGTTGAAACCCCTCTAACTCTCCACAAATTCGGTCTAAATCCTTACAAATGTGTTGCATGTACTTTTTGAGATTTGGAACTGATTTTTGTGTTGAAATTTTGTGAATCTGTAACATTCGGTATAACATTTCGTCAAAAATAGTGTATCTTCGGTTAACATCTGGGTAGAATGATAAATCTTGCCGAGATTCAATTTTCCAGATTTTTTAAAACTCGATATAGATATTCCACCTTACTCTGATTTTTGTTTAATATTGATTGTTGATAATATACAAATCTTTTTTCTATTTAAATGGGAAGAAATATGGTTTTCAGGTAAATTTAGGATATAAGAATGGGTAGAATTGATTGTTAATAATATACAGATCTATTTTTTTATGTAAAAGAATGGATAGATCCTTGTTTATATGTAAATAAGTATGGGAATTTGATCACGGATAATAGATGTTTCTTTTACTGAAGTAAGAATTTAAGTTTTCAGCTGACAAATAACTGAAAATTACAACTTGAGTTCTTGTAATTAACTTTGGGCATCCCATAAGGGGAAGAAAATCTAATTTATTTCAAGAATAGTAAACACTGGACTAATGACATAATTTAACATAATAAAAGAAAAATACACCCATTCTCTTAACAGTACTTAAACTCGCGACTAAGACAGGATGATATAAGCTATTTTCTAATCCTGTTACACTACAAATGCTAAATGAATCTTATATTATTTGAGCGAATTTGTTATGTATTCAAGGTTTTTACGCCACAAAATATAACATGCATGAATTCGGGCTTAAGAGGAAAACAATAAAAACAGAAATGCATTGATAAAATGCTTTAAAGTTTGTTTATAATTTATTTTCATTTTTTCACATAACCTAATTTCTGTTTTCATATTTAATTTCTGGCTAACCTTCGTAATTGATGATATAATTATTCGATTATGCAGGGATATCTGAATAAGCATCTACTATCTAAGTTTACACTATCTATACTAAAAAATCTGAATATTTAATAATTGTTAATTGATATTGCATATGCTTAATATAAGAGATCAATTATAAAGTCGAAATCTGTAAAGCCAAATGTCTAACCTATATATTCTTTAAACCGCACCGGAATGTTCCCAAATCTTGAAATCAGCCTCAGTAACACCCTTGATTCCAAACTGTTGGAATCTTCGTCGCGCTGATCTACTCTGGCTTCGCCCACCACTCTTGACGGTTGATTGTTCTCCTCTCTGGTGTTGTATTAGAAAGAAGGGTTTTAATGGTGAGGAGTTTATTCTTCTCTCATTCTTCTCTCATTCGATTTTTTTCCAGTGTTTTGCGGTTGTTATAATTGGAATTTCATAGTATCCAGTTTAGTTGATTTTGTGTGTTCAAAATGTTAATGCTTGAAATTGAAATATGATACCTATAATACATTACCCTTAAAACAGAGAATAACTGAATAAAACGTGGCCCAGTTTGAATTTCCTTGTTGCTATACACGGCCCTATTATATAGTATCCACTATTGCGCTCCTGACAGTTATTGAAAAGGGTCGAAGGTTGTGTTATTGGGCTTTAGTAGCCCAGTTCATATATTATCATTTTATATAAATTAATTATGTTTTGAATCTCTATCTGAAATTAGAGTAATTGAAGATGATCTGTCATGCATTAAATAGTAAAAAATTGAATGTAATATATATGTATGCTAATATTTTGGAGTAGGAAATAATTTTTCTTGCCCAAGAGTTTTTTCGAAAGAGAGTGTATTCCTCTATAATTGGATAGGCAACTTGCAAATCCCTACAGTTTTCTTAATTTGCTATAAATATATTTTTGGGGTGAATTAGTTGAATTCTGAAAGCGAACAATTAATAATCTGTTAGGATTCTGGATAACTTATAATATATTTTAATATGTGTGTTTAATGTTCATGTAAACATGACTCCTCTCACAGAATAGCCTATTGACATATAACATACTTTGTGTATCTGATTACTTGTGTGTTTATATTGCCTATTGACATATAGCATACTTTTTAATAATAATCTGAATTCTTTTACAGTTGACAAATCAAATAGGACATGGGGGACTGAACTTCACTACTACTTCCATCCCTATCAAAATGTCTATTGCAGTAAGTAAGAAAAGCTTTTTCTGTACTCCTTTAGGTCGGTTATCTTATTATATGGTAGTTTTTTTAGTTTAGTTTATATTATAGTATGTTAAACTACTTAAACAATGTGTTCGTGCTATCTCCAATCAGTATGTATTTTGTTATCTTCATTTCTGCGTTGTTTTTAAAATTATTTATGCTTAGTTACATTTAGGATTGAACACTCTAAATTTTGATATATTATGTTTGTTTCATTACTGGATTTATTACTTCATTGATAAACTGCAACTGTAGTTGACATTTTATTTTATTTTATATGGTTGTTTTGAAGATGCCATAGAATTTATTTTAACTTTTTTAAAAATAGACCTGTTTTGATGAGAATTATATTAGTTGTGTAAATCCGATTTAATATTTGTTAGTTGTATAAAGCTGTTTTAATATTGATAAAACTAAACTAAACAACATTTCAGATTTTTAGTTGGTATAAAGCTTTTTTAATATTTGTAAAATTATTTCATGTTCATGTTGTATTTATATTCCTCTATTAGTTATTAATTTTATTTAGTACTTGTAATTTTTGTTTACAGACTTTAGTATGATTGGAATGGAAAAGCACGTGATTATCAAATTGACAAAAAAGAGTTGATGGAATTGAACATAATGGAAAATGTCATAAATATTAAATTCTTGAAACATGTGAAAGTACTATCAATCTAAAAAACTGACCCCTATCATCTGGAAAAGTAAAAATAGACTCCTAGCAATTGAAAAATTGAAAATGCAAATGAAACAATCTTTAAAACAGTAAATGTCATTCATATTTCTTCAGCTTCATTCATCTTCATTTTTTTTTTGCCTTGATAGAGAGTGGAATGTCATCATCATTGTCATCTTCATTGTCTGCTTCGTAACCTGTTTCCATGCCTTTTTCTTTACTTTCATCCTTCTTTTCCATTCCCTTAACCTGGAGAGTTCTTTTTGAGGGCTGAAACACATGCTACAGTAAAGAAATGTATGTTGTTGGTTTGATTTAAAATAAGATGTGTAGTTTTTATACCTTCTTATCGACATAGTTATCTTTGTAAATAGTGAGAATTTTGTCATCGGCTGTCATTTTTGTTACATTGTACGTCACGTTATAACGGGACTGATCTGCTTTCTTGACCTGCACCTTGAACAGGCCAACACGATTGCTAAAAGCTTCTTCGATCTCTACGGGTACAAAATCAAAGGCCTCGGGCTGCAAAAATAATTGGTAAGTAGTTCTATATAATTGATAATGTTTCTGTGATGTATATTTAGAAAAATTAAGCTTACATGAGCTTTCATCAAATCTCCTGCTGTTTTTGCAATTAACTCCCTGCATTCATTGTCCCAAAGCGTAAACTGTGCAACTCCGCTTTCATCATGTACCAACACTTCAATCTTATACCTGGTTGTTAAATTAGAAATTACATTAGCAAAATGAAAACGTATTTGTTAAATTTAGGCTACTTAGGGTTCGTAAGGAAACATACCTATAGTGACCCCGATTATCCTTCACTCCACATTTGATGCACATAAAATTTCCAGACTGCTTTACCAGCTTCTTAGAGCACTTGTTACATGCCAAATAACACCATTCACGTAGGGTGTCGATCTGCATGATTGTAGCAGCAACCCAACATGTTCCATCAGTGTCAGCTCTTGCTATTTCAGCCAAATTTTTGACATCCGCTTCCCTATTTTTAAAAGCTTCGGCTATGGAAGGTGCTGAACAACTCGCAATAGTTGTTAGTCCAGCATTTTCTGTTCCAGAGTCAACCAAACTGAAAATAATATTGAAATATAATCATTACTACCATTATATCTAAGTCGATGTGATGATAAACAAAACTTTTAAAAAATATACCTTTTGTAAAAATCTTCAAATACAGCATCTTTCCCGTTGACTGTTATTTTGGTCACATTGTAGGTATTGCAAAATCTAATTTGGTCTGCACTTTCATTCACAAATTATTTATAACATAGTTAAAATGACTCTAGGCAAAAGACATTGAAATATGTATTTGGTTGATACCTCCAAAGATAGATACTCGTCCAAACTGCATCATGACAATTATGCTCTCATCAGTCTCTGCTTCGACGAATGGTAGTAGTTCGTCGATGTACTCATCCCATAGAGTGCACTTCAGCACTTGTTTCTCGGAATCTTCCAGTGTAAACTCCATCCTTTTGCCCCTTGTTGTTGTCACGGGAGGCAGTTCGCATGTAACTATTTTTCCTATGACATCTGAAAATGTAGTTTTTAATGTGCTAGTATTATAAATGATATAATTGGTGCATTCATATAGTTTATTTAGTATAGGAGCCTTACCGAATAGAATGAATTGTGATATTTCCTTTCCTGGCATGAGGTCAGTGAAGTTTTTGAACTAGTACGAAGTTGCTGGGAAATTTTCATCAAATACTTCTTCCATTTTTGTCTTCCTCAGGAAAATGATCTTCACATCATTAGTTGTTGTCTGATATTTCATCCGATTTTCCGTCACTATAAAATCTTTCAATGCATAGAGACGACCTTCTGTTGCTTTGCCTTTGAAAGCTATCAAGGCTTGTCCTCTGACAGTAGCATGGACTCTATCCCCCTTAGAGAAATTAAGAATAAAAAATGATTGTGGTTAGTAATAAAAATAGATGATAAGTAGGTTTGGAATTTTGACTTGTTAATTGTTTTTCTACCTCTTTATCTTCGAAGATGTACTCGAAACTTGCGACTTCAGTTTTACTTCCGAATGCAGGTACTTCGTAACTTCGCACCAGGCGCACCTTCATTACCCATAGTGTGGTTTTCGTGGTCAGATCTTTGACTAAGCTAAAAAAGGCAGGCATTTTTCTGACAGGATTTGTTTTTTCGACTTTTTTTGGCTTTGCAATTTGAATGGTTGTAATAGGTAGGTAATTGGCGAGACTGAAGGAACCTATATTTATAGGTGGAGTATTAATACTAACTGAATTTATCCACTACTTCACTAACCCATGTCCAACACTGACTTAGTGGGTGAGAACTGAGGTAGTGGGTATGGATTTATTATTATGATTTATTAATTATAAATCAAGGAATCATATAATCATATAATCATATTATATTATATTAATAGCATTTATTTAACTTCAATAATAGGTTAGTATTATATATTCTGGTATTGTAATTTGTTATTGGTTTTTTTTATCTAATTATCCAATGTGCATGTGCAAATGTATAATTATTTAGTTATTATCGTCAACTTTGATTCGTTATTTTTAATTATATTTTCGTAACCGTGGAATTGTCTATTGGAAGATTGTTTTCTGTTATAAATTAATAATTCATATTCGTAATTTATATTTTTATGAAAAAGATATAGTCCAATTTCAAGGTGTATTGTTTCGAATTCAATAACTTCAATATTTGAGATAAATTATTAGGGAGTATCAAATTTTGGCTGGAATTCTATTATTTATTGGACAGCTGGAAAGTTTAATTTTTTAGTCTTATTTTAATGTTATTCCTATTTTGGCCGAAATTCTATTGTTGTGATACGTGTCTTTCCCCCTTTTTTAGCGACCCTCTTTTAGTAGAAGAGGTTGATTCTTGACACACTAAACCTGAACTCTAGCAAGCCAACTAGTGCATGTCGTAGCTATAGACAGTGGTGAGCAATGTCGATCCCACAGAGACTGGATTACTATATCAATTTAATACCCTAATCCTAACAGTTCAACTCTATCTAGACTCACGAAGTGGAATGGTTGGATTTTAAACTGAACCATAAAACAATTAACTAAGATGCTTGAAATAGAAAACAATAAATTTGGAAGATAAAACAGGTAAAGAGAGGTATACTAATGTTCGATTTCAGTTACAACTTTCATATGACATATTATCTAGACTTTTAAACCGAATTCCAGTTTTTATTAGGCGGTCACGTGTCTGGTTAACCCTGCTCTCTGATGATGCTATAATGTTGATTTCGTATAAATATTTATCATCTCCGACTAACTATTGTATACGTAACTCCTAAAAGATCACAAGACCGATGCCTACATAAATATCTCAAACCTCTAGGTTGATATTGAATACATATGCTATGTGGTGTAAGTCTATTAATAATCCTCCTCTCTCGGGCGACGAATTATTAAGCTATTTGAATCTAACAATTGATCAAGTTGTCAAATTCAAGGATAAAACAAACACACAGATAAAGACACGAAACAGAGTCTAAATAAATAAATAAAACAATCAAAACATAAAGTTTGCAACATAATTTATAGCCCTAGAATATATGTAAAGAATTAGCCCCTCATAATTGAAATTGAAAACAATATAGACAAATATATTTTATCAATTCAAAAATAAAAGTAACTAATAAAACCCAGAATCTTGAATTAATCTTGACTCTAGCTCTCAATCTTGAATCATTATTTTGTTGCTAACTCTCTACTTCAAAGGATGAATTATGTTAGAATATGAGAATTTTATTCTAAGACAATAGCTCTAAGTCCCTTTTTATAGTTGGAGAATGAGAATATTAGTTAAGGGGTGAAAATCCTCCAAAAATTGCTCAAAATTGCATGTAAGCCGAAATTAAGTCGTATGGGCCAATTAATGGATCGTGTGGCCCAAAATTGCACTATTTGTCCAACTTCAAATTCATATTTAGGCTTGCTTTAACAACGACCTTGGCAAGAGGTCGTGAGAAAACGCTAATTTTTTTATTAACAAAAATAAGTAATAATGACCACTTTTCCCATGACCCCGGTTGTGGGATGGGTTGGTCAATCAACCCATTCCACAACCCGCCACATGTCAATATATTATTGATTGTACTAAATTATTTATTAAATATAGTTTAATAATAAATAAATGATATAATTTTTATTTTATAAAAACTAAAAAGATTATCAAAAATTTTATTTATTTTTTCTCTACAAGTAGAGTTTAGTGTTGACATATTTTGAATTAAAATTTGACGCTCTTTATTTTTTTCCCTTCATAAATAGATGGGCTGGTCCGATATTTTAGATGGGTTAGGCCATAGAAATATAGACCCGAAGTACTAACTCGCTCCGATGGGCCAAAAGTCCGGTGGACCCTGAGCCGGTCCGTTAATCTTAGTATATTATAGAGGAATACCACGAGCTGGACCACATATATCTAGGTCTGATCAAATTTTGGCCCGACCAAGATATGGCGTTAGCCGGACAGGCCTGGCCTGACCGGGTTGGGCCGCTCGAATTGCCACCTCTATAATTAGAGCCTAATGTCTTCTATTTCCTTGAATTAAAATAATTTTTTATCCTTGAAATGTATTAGAAAAAATATGAAAAATAATATGCAATTATTAAACCGTAGCAAAAATATTGATTTTATTGGAAAATAAGTTATGTATTTGGATAAAAGAAATTAATATTTATTAAAAGTTTAGGTTGTGTTGGGTTGTTGATAAAGTGTGAAAATATATTTTTTGGGTTGTGGAGTAGGTTGTGTATGTGGAGGAGAGAGAAATGAATATTTTATTGATAGGTTGGGTTTGTGAGAGGTTGTTGAGGAGGTCTTAGAGGTCTTCCGGTCGAAATTTGATTTTGGCTATTTCTGACAAAGTTGTAGATCTTTGAATTGGATTCCCGATGCCACTAATTTCAACTTATTTGGGCATATATATCTCGAGATATGAATAAAATACTAAAGATATGTCAGGATTAGATTTGACGTTGTATTCCGCTTTTTTTGTTGTTTCACCTCGTTTCTTGCTCGTTCTTCTCCAAACTTTGTCCTAGTAGAATTTTGACCTTAATATTATATTTTTTGCTACAACATAAGCACATACTTCAAATGACACAAGAAAATAAAATTAAACATAAAACGACAAATAATTCATGAAATTGCTATTAAATTCTTCATATAAATGAGCCTAAAAGCATGCATAAAATACGTGTATCAACTCCCCCCCCCCCCCCCCCCAAAAAAAAAAAAAAGACTTTAGTTGTTGTTCGTCCCCGAGCAATAAAAGCTAGAAAAATAAGAGCAACCAGCTTTTAGGCAAATTGATGATGAATCTAGTCTCAGGATAGGAAATTTCGAAAACAGTCAACATATATATTGAGCATATAATGATTAGTATGCGTCGACTACTCTCAAGACTTAGCACCCTAAATGAATGATCCTCATTAGTAGTGTATCATGCTTCATTGAAGTGTTTACGTAGGATCGTGTTTACACTCAAGTTGGTTCACATGCATGAACTTGTCTGGAAATCTCGTTTTCAAATATAAAAAGAGCTCCCGTTTACCCACAAGCGTATGGGATACATAGAGGTAGTAAAAATGGAACCACAAGGAGGATATCTGGCGAAGCACACTAAAGGTCTAATGTTTCAGTTAAGGTAGGCAAATTAGACATTTAGAGTTTTGCTAATCACTAGATAAACATAAATAAATCAATGAGCTAAGTATGTTACTCTCAACTACAATGGGTTCGAAGGTACGATTTTACTCTAAACCTAGGATTAACATCATGGTTCAAGTGATTGCCAATTAATCTAAGGGTTGTGACGGAAGGTCATGTTCCAAATTAGAAATCCAACTGGGCAAACAAGAGGGACTCACCAAATTAACTAATTATACCATAATTTACCTTAATTTCAATTACTAAAGACCGATAACGAAATTACTAAGCCAAAGGCAAGTAAATTAATAATATAATTTAATTGATCCTAAAATTCCTACCCCAAGTGGATATTGCCTAAGGAGCGATGCCTTAGACATCCATTGAGATCAATATATGCTATTTGGGTCCTCACGTCGTCCCTCATGGGTCCTCGAGGAGAACCATTATACCCTAGGTTAGCTACTTCTAAATATAAGTCATACAAAGTCATAATATCATTTCCAATCACGAAATACCCCTCAAATCAACCAACAACCAACAAGATAATAAACACTAGGATTGGATTACTAACAACCCTAGAAACTTCAATAAACTACTTACAATCCATAAAAATCACCAAGCAACAATAATAAATGCAAGTCCTAAACATTAAATGAAGAAGAAAAGACAAAATAATAAGTGCAAAGAGAAATAAATGAAGAGAGGGTAAGAACGTTTAGTCTTGATTAAACATGGTAATTATGATCCTCAATCATTGCTTGTACTATCTCCAATTTAATCCCCTATCAAAAGCCCAAATCCTTCAAAAGCACTCAAGAACCCTAAGTGGGTTCTTTATGAACAATGAAGAACTCTAGTTTTTGCTAGAGAGAAAATGGGAGGAGACAATTGTAGAGAGAATAATTAGAAAGTGTAATTTTAACAAATGAGAAAAGTTGTACATGAATTGGGTGAGAGAGTGATGATAAGGGGAACTCTCTCCCTACACACCCTCTAAAATCTGCAGAAAACCCACTAAAAAGTAAGAATACAATGGTAAAAACATAAAAAAGTAGCTTGACCCCTTTAATTGTTGAGTCGAAACTCCCGAATGCGCTCAACTCTCCATTCTTTTCAATTCTGCTATTGTTCAGTCCGGAATTAGCTCTCGAACTGAACATAAAAGTTTCAAATCTTTATTTCCCCATTGTGTGGTATCTTGAATCACTCAAATCGAAATTTGAAATATTAAGTTTTGACCAAAATACATAAGGATTGTATATTGGACCTGAATATCGGACCCAAATACCAGACCCAAAGGGGGCGGTACCGGTCTGGCAAAAACTCACTGCCCAAAAATACCAAGCCAGTGCTGGAGCCAATGGGGCTGCTACCGGTCCGATAGTTTTCCTCCTTTGCCTAGTTTTTAGCCAGCCGGGCACATTGTGTTCCCTTTTCTGCGCCGTTTTCTTCTGTCATCGTTTTGACACTTTTTCACTTTTTTTACTCGACTTCTTCATGGTTTTTGTTCATGATTTGAAGATCTTCGAGTTGGATTTTATAGGCCTCGATTTGGGCCCGTTTGTTATTCATTTTATGGCCTAGAGTTGGGGGGTGTGTGCATTTGACTTTCTTTTTCTCCTGGAATTTTCAAACCTTCACAATACAACTCAAAAACACCCGAAAGTGCATTAAATCATATAAAAAATAAAAATTAACCCAGGAATGCAATAAAATGCAAAATTGCACGTAAACATGATGAACATTCGCAATTCAAACAAAAATATGAACGTTAAATACATGAGAAAAGCAAATATTTTCACGTTCATCAGTGGGTCTATCATATGCTTGCTTATCATCTAACATATCCATCGCACTTGACATGTGTGAACAAAAAATTGGAAAAGACTTTGTTTTTTATTGTAATGCAGGCTTTAGGACATGGTGGATAAATATAGACAAAAGTGACCCAAACTTGGACTAATTGAGTTGGCCACCCTCAACTGCCCCTCAACATGAAATCTCAATTTCTCTCACTTTTTACCTCTCAGTAAGCTAAAAACTAGCATCTTCACCTCGATACTGACTCATAATGTACTACATCACCCAAATTTTCCAATGCCAAAAATATAAATTAGCAACAATTTGTAGTTACTTGCTCTTGACAAAACATGACATATTAATTGATTCTTTTGACCCCTATATTTCAAAAATAAAATTTAAACTACTTTTTTATTTTTTCTATTTTTTCTGTTTATTTTTATTTTTTTCTTGTACAAGAAATCAACAGCTATTAAGGTCAAAATGTTCATTATTTTTCCAATAACTTTAAACACTTTCCACACAACTATTGTTGGTCACTCTAATCTCTACCGACCAAACCATAAGTGTACGATGTAGTTAATAGCAAGTGGCAAGCAAGGTTGTATCCCACTAGAGACTATTGAATATGAAATCTAATTAAATTACTACAATGTTGTTAATAATTAATATCGAGGCGGATCGAATATATGATTGATTGATTGGTTTGCTATCTTACTTACTAAGTATCAAGACCCTAAGACGATAGTAAAAGAATAACTGATTTAAACTAATATGTCACGACTAATTAACAATATTTATCAACTACTATATAAAAGACTATCTTAGGATATAGATTTCAGTATTAATTACCGGTGCAATCATAAACAATCGAACAGGTAGACATTATATGACTAACTATGATGATGATGATGATGATGATGATGACGATGATGATGATGATTATTATTATTATTATTATTATTATTATTATTATTATTATTATTATTATTATTATTATTATTATTATTATTATTATTATTATTATTATTATTATGTCTATTTGTTATGGGGCTTCGCGAGTATGCATGTAAAACCTCCTCCTGAAGCGTCTAAGGTGTGGATTATAGTCACATACAATCATAAATTAACATGTCTATAACTCTTAAAAGTGCCTATGAAATACCCTTCATAATATATCATCACATTCCGGTCCTATATTGGTATATATTTTGTCATGTGTTGCTTATTCACCAATACCCTCACCTTTCGGTCATATTTTAGGTATGTGGTTGTAAGTTCTAGGCTTAGGTGGTCAATCTATCCTAACAACAATCATATCTCAACACATTGAATAACATCAAGAACACAAAATTATAGCATGCACAGAACAAACTACATTCGTAATTAAAACCTACTTTCTAACCCTAAGATATTACACGACTACTCCATAATACTGAAAATGAAAATCTATTTACTAAATAAAAAATATTGTTCAACAGTAAATAAAAGTAAAACAGAATACTAAAAATTACCATCGAATTCCAGCGGAAGAATCTCCGGCGTTTTCTCCAGCTCTCTTATAGACTATAGAAAACTGCTCTATTTACTGCTTACGATGATAAAACTAAAATCTAAAAACTGATAAAAGGTGTATCTAAAATAACCCCTAGGCTAGGTATTTATAGAAGTACACAATAGGTTCGGAAAGGGATTTAATCGAACAAAATCCCATAAAAATGCGTCTATTGAGAAAACTCGCCATTTTGCTAGACCGAATTAAGCATATGTGGTCGGTTTAGCAAATGTTAAATGTTGTGCATGTTTCATGGTCAACACATAAAGCTAAACCGAATGAAGCCAGTCCATTCGGTCGTCCTTTTAGGTTTTTTTTCTCTCTTTTCTTTTTGCTTCGTCTTTTTTACTTCTTCACTCCATCTTGGGCGTAGACAAAGGCTATTTTGGGCCCAACTCTTCAATTCATTCTTTCCAAGTCTTCTATTATCCGTTTGGACTTGTGATTTCACCATTCGCTCCAAAAATGTGTTGTATTATATGGAAAACACAACAAAACCAACCAACAAGTGAGATCCATCAAACATATGAAAATGTGGGTTAGGAAGTACTAATATACGCAATAATTCACTATTTTGGCTATGAATATGTGCCTAAAAATCACTTGAAATATGGAGTGATCAATTTTCCACATCCCGTCCAGTATACATTTATGCCCCAACTGTCATCTACCTTCCAATCCACCTCCCTCGTTCTCAACTAATCAAGTTAAGGGAATAATGCTAACAGGAACGGATAAAAGCTTGTTATTTTTGCTATGAAAAATAAGGCTTTAAAGTTCAAAGTGGCTTACTAGGGATTATTTTTATAGTGTTTGGTGGAAAATTCATTTTGGCTCATTGTTAGGCTTAAAAAGAAAGAATATATAAAATCACTTTCTAAATTCACACACTTGACGATTTCAAGAAGAAGGCAAGTTCTAGAGAGGCGCTTACATGATCACTAACAATGCACTCAAGAATAAATCACTATATAACTCCAAAAATGGGAGTTTCAATTAAGGCTCAAATATTCACTGGTTATTGTGATCATTGCTCAAGGTACATGCTTAATTTCATCTCTACATGCCTTTCATGTACTAGGCGTCATTGAAATTTTAAAAATCCGGTTGTTCATTAACGCATAATCATCACTCAATCTTATTTAATTAGCATTCAGTTCAAAATTATACTACCACTCCGAGTTACGACTCTAATTGCAAATAAAAAAACAAAACAAGGCTCTAACTTAAAAAAAATGCAAAAATTAAAAAAAGGAATAATTAAGCTACCCAACGTGATGCAAATTAATGGGGCAATTAACAAGTTAAAAAATAACAAAAATATGAGCAACTACCAAGGCGTTTCTCTCTACCTCCTCCCCCAACCTTGGTGGAAGAAAAAGTTTTGGGGGAAAGAAGTGGTACGCCTTGGTGGCTTTTACATCAAAGTTGGGAAAGAGTTGAAAGAGATAAAACCTGGAAAATATGGACGTTGTGCTTGTCTTAAAAAATTTTGTAAGAGACAAACCTGATTGGGTTGCAATAATGCATCCAGCGGGATCAAATGATCTAGACTCATCTCTTAGTTGTTGGCCGACCGACTAGGCCGGGTCATTTTGAGCCGTCCAACCGGGCCAGCTACATTGTCCCACTTTGAATTTTCTCCTTTTTTGGCCACTCGGCCAGGTCTCTTTCACTGACCCAGTCAAGCCTCAACCCCTAACTTTAGTCCCCGAAGTTTCTCGAAATTTGAACTTATTTGACTACACAATTACTTCACAATAATGTTAGTTCACTTAAAAACCAAAAGTTTTAAAAAAAAAAAAGAATAAAAGAAACTGAAAAAATAAAACACAAACTCGTCAGGTTGCCTCCCAACTAGCACTAAGTTTTACATCTCCTGCTAAACATTATTTTCTCTCTTCCGCCTATGTCTAAACAATACAAGTTAGAAGTCTTATCTTCTTTAAAAACATAGACCTCTTTTGTTAATTTCTCACCATAGCTTTGATATTATTTCCCATAGTACAGACGATACAACATTTATTTATATTAATTAGTCCAGACCTTTTATATATAGGGAAAGTTGCCTTCTCGTCATAAAAAAAAGAGTTAACTCCTCTTTCCAAACATCTATCAACCCTTAGCTAGTCAGCAAGAAAGGTCAGCCTAAGATGAGAGGGACATCAGTATTCCCTTGCATATCGACAACTAAGAAATCACTAGGGAATTCAAATTTAGATACCTTAACCAACATCTCTTCTACTACTCCATATGACCTTAGTAAAGATCCATGGGCTACCTGAACAATAGTAAAGGATTTTTTTTTATGGTCCCCAGTCCTAAATCACAAAACACATTATCAAAATCAAAACTGCCAAGAGCAAGGGATAGAAAACTCCTTGGATCATTCACTTTTTGTGCTCTTCTTGATTGAATATTTATGTTGTTCCTATTTTCAAGACTCGTTCCTTTTTGCACATTTGCCTATTTCCTTTCGTACACTGTCTCTTTCTCCTTTCATGCACCAGAGGATGTTTCTTCAGGTGGGTTCGACTCTTTTACTTTTCGTATTATGCTTTGCTCTTCTACAACATTGCATTTCTCCATTGGCACAATCGCTTCAAACTCCTTCAACTTTTTTCTTCCCTTCAACCTCTTCCTTTAAGATCTTAGCACAGTCAGGCTCATCCTAAAATGATTCAACAGAAGGAAATCTAAGAGCAATTTTGTTTTTATAAACCGCTTGAGGGAAATGAAGAGGGGAATGTATTTAGGCCGCGGAATGTATTGAAGAATGTTAGAGTTATAATTACATTTTTGCTTCCCACCCTTGTTTTCGTCGACTCTTAAACATCCATTTTTTCATTCGACTCATAAACTCCCCTTTTGGCATTGTTGTCCTCTTCTATTTTTTCCTTTTCCCACCACTTGTCTTTTTTTTCTACTAGTTTCCTTGGGCTCTCACCCTTGGTGTCACTCATCGAGTAAATGGCATAACACTGTTCCTTCAGGTTAACCATTGTGTTACTCAAAATTGTCCCTTTTGGACTCGATGGCCTATGTAATTTGGCTGATTTGAGTTTGGATTGCCCTAATGTCTGCCCCATGACTACCGAGATTTTTGTTCATCTCTACTTGCAGTGTACCGAACTTCTTATCCATCTGAGCAAGTTTCTCATTAGTTTTCGACATGAAGGATGTTAGAATGTCCTCTTGGGTCAGCTTGTTCCCATTGCTGATCATTCCATGCGTAACTGAGAAGCCTAGTAGCGATTAAAGTGCACCATTCGGAATGTCGTATGAGAAGTTTTGATGACTACCGATACCAGATTGATAGCGATTCTATTGCGGTTGGTTACCTCATAAGTTGTTGAAGTTCCTTTGATTCACGTAGTTCACATGTTCAACTACTTATTAAGTGACAGACTGTTTTGTACTCTGTTCGGCTTGTAGAGAAATGGTAGCAGCGGTCAATGCATTCAACTGCTCAGGGATTAGCTGAATTTGAGTCGAAAGTGATGTAGTTGGCTCTATGTCCATTTGTTGGCGGCCCGTCTAGGCTGATTTCTCTTGTTCGATTATTGGCAACTGATTGTGGCCATCTCATCTAGAATAGTAACACCTCGTGAGTTCCTCATAATTAAAGAACCACCCGTCGCTGCATTTACTAGCACTCTCGTGGGCCCAAGTAGCCCATCATAGAAGTAGCAAATTTGCTCCCCATGTTGAGGGCACTTTCGAAGAAGAACCTAGAAGAGCTCCCAAGCTTTACCCAATGGCTCGGAGTCGAACTGCTCGAACTGGATGATCTCACTCTTTAGCCGAAGTGTCTTACTAGGTGGGAAATACTTTAGTAAGAATCTTGTGGTTAGCTCGTCTTAAGTAGTATTGTTGTTTGATGACAACAAATTGTACCATAATATTGCCTTATCTCTAAGAAATAAGGAAAACAGCTTGAGCTTGACTTGATCATGCAACATCTCATTCACCTTAAGAGTTTAAGAAATCTCAATAATTTGTGTCAATTGTGCATTGGGGTCTTCCAGGGGCCCCATCAAACTGATTATGTTGAATGATGGTGATAAATGTCGGCTTGAGTTCCAAGCTATTGGCATTCACCGGTGGTCTCACAACTCTTCCATAATTTCTGTTACCTAAGGGATGAAGGCAGTCCCTTATGGGTCTCTGATCCTCCTCAGGTTCGACATGTGGTTGTGACTGCTATGGCTGACGAAACTATTGGACAAACTGACTCCGTACATGGTGTACTGTAATCTGTAAATTAGTTATCTAGTCCTAAAGTAGTTACACCAGTCCAAACAACTGTTGAATCATTTTCTCCTGAGTGATCTCTTTTAGTGGATTAGCCATTTCACTAGCTAAATTCTTCTTATTCCGGGTCTACGAGCAAGATAGATCTTTCCCTTAGATCATGTTTACATGCACTACCTGAGATCACAAACAAAGTGAAGAGATTAAACTAAATAAAATACAAAAAAATAAAATGACTAGCTTAATGCTAAACTATTTATTACGATAAAAATTGACACAACTACAGTCCCTGGCAACGGTGCCAAAAACTTCACACACTAAAATTGAACCCTAGTAGGACCCCAGGTGCATGTCGTAGCTATAAACAGTGGTGAGCAAGGTCAATCCCACAAAAAATGGATCAGTTTAATACTCTAATCTTAATAGTTCAACTCTATCGAGGCTCACAAAGTAGAATGATTGGGCTTAAAACTAAATCACAAAACAATTAACTAAGATGCTTGAAATAGAAAATAATAACTTTGGAAGATAAATCAGGTAAAGAGACGTATCATATGGTTCGATTTAAGTTACAACTTCCCTATGACAAAATATCTTGATTATCTATACTTTTAAATTGAATTCTAACTTTTATTAGGCGATCACTTACCAAGTTAAAACCCCTCTCGAACGATGCTAATGTGTAGATTATGTATAAACAATTATCATCTCCAACTAACTATTGTATACGTAAATCCTAAAAGATCACAAGACCGATACCTGCGCCAATATCTCAAACCTCTCGGTTGATATTAAATACCTATCTATGTGTCGTAAACCTATTAATAATCATCCGCTCTAGGTGAAAATTATTAAAGTAGTTGAATCTAACAATTGATCGAGTTGCCAAATTTAATGATAAAACAAACAAACAGATATAAACGCATAACAGAGTATGAATAAATAAATGAACAATCAGAATATAGAGTTATTGCAACCTAATTTCTAGCCTTAGAATATACGTAAAGAATTAGCCACTCATAATTGAAATTGAAAACAATGTAGAAAAACATATTGTATCAATTCACAAATAAAAGTAACTAATAGAAATCTTGAAATAATCTTGACTTTGGCTCTCAAATTTGAATCTTTCTTCTCTCTTGCTTGCTCTCTACTCCAAAGGATGAATTATGATTTAGAATATGAGAATTTAATTCTAAGACAATAGCTTTAAGTCACCTATTATTGTTGGAGAATTAAAATATGAGATGAGGGGTGAAAATCCTCCAAAAATTACCTAAAAACACGTGTAAGCCAACATTAAGTTGTATGGGCCATGTAATAGGCTACAGGGCCAAAAAGTGCACTACTTGTCCAACTTCAATGCAGTATTTGAAGGTCTTTTGGTCAAAATTTGGCTTTGGTTATTTCTGGCAAAGTTATAGCCCTTTGGATTGGATTTCCAATGCAACTAATATCAACTTATTTGGATATGTATATCTCAAGATATGAGCAAAATACTAAAGACGTGTCATCATAAGATTTGACCCTGCATATCGCTCTTTTCGTCGTTTCACCTCGTTTCTTCTCCAAACGTTGTCCTTATGGATTTTCGGCCTTAAAATTATGTTTTTTGCTACAAAACGAGTGTAAACATCAAATTGCACAAGATAAGGGAATTAAGCACAAAACGGCCAATAATATGCATGCAATTTCTATCAAATTCTTCGTCTAAATGCACAAAACGACCAATAATGCATGCAATTTCTATCAAATTCTTAGTCTAAGTCCCTACTTACTATTAAGCAAAAATCACAGGCGACACATGGCAGATACACAATGCTCCTTAGCCTCTCTTTTTCGGAAGTTGTTAGGTGTCACTCGCTCATTCAATTCGCTCATTTAATTCGCCAAGAAAATCCTCAATCAGTCTAGGGTTCGATTCTCGACTTCCCCTTTATGCTTCATGAATATATATTTTTTTTTAATAAAATTCGCATGGAATTGTATTTGATTCTTAAAAAAACTTCAGTCAGACAAACCGATCAATTTTTTGTTTCTATTAATTTGTTCCAACTCTATTGCTTTCCACTTTCCCCAAAACTTATTTTTTTTTATAATATAACATAAAATAAATAATTAAAAAATATATTATATCATAATAACAATTTTGGTATATTAAACAAAATTCTTAAAGATATGTATTGAAGATAATAAATTTCAAATAAATTAACCACAAACATAAAAATGAATCAACAAATTTGGACGGTTGTTCATTAAAGCAGTTAACAGAAACTTCTTAACTGCACTACTCCACTATATACTCCCCGTACGACAGTTAAGCGGTTTTTTCTCATCATTATCAATTATTATTGAGAAGTCATCCATTCCCATTTTAAACTTCAGTCAACTGCTATCCACCATTATCCCATACTAACTGCCACGTTGCTCAAATGGTGGATGCATGTATAAATAAGTGATATTTTCCTATCACTTCCACATATTACAGTCCACTATACGCCAAAAAGATCAATTATCAATTTCAAAGTTTTCTTTGGCCACTTTCTTTAGGCTGGTGACCCATGCATTTTCACGTCATTCATTCAAATATCTTCCTGCATTCAGAAACATCAATCAGAAATCCTGTTTCAAATCCGTAATCTCATTCATTCAAATATCATTCCTGCATTAGAAAACATCAATCCTAAATCCTGTTTCAAATTTGTGATTTGATGACAAAGAGAATGAGCAAATCCACGCAACAGTTCTTGGTACTACCATGAGAAACCGAAAGACAAGGGCAGTTGAAGGATGCATATGCATTAGACGACTTTTTTGTCAATGAAGAAGAGATGAAAATTTAAAAGTACGGGCAATCAATCATAGATCATTTTGCTTCGGAAAATAAAATTTAATGTCATGTTTCCATAGTAGATTTCCAGTTCAATTCATTCTGCGAAATTTATGTAATCCAGTAAATTTTGAAAGACAAATTTATGTTTGCTTTTTCATTACCTACAGGGTTTAATTACATTTAAAACAAAACATTGCAGGGAACCGAATCACCGTCGCATTGAAGAATAGAACCTGATGATTTGCAGAGAACCGAATCACTGTCGCATTGAAGAATAGAATCTGATGATGCAACAAATATTGTTCCATATACAAATAAAAAAGATTATGTTGATGGAGAGGATGATGAACCAAACACAAAGAGGCATGCAAAAGATGTGATCAACAATTTTTGTGTACTATTTCCTCATTTCTCATCTGTTATAGTATGCATACAATAGAAATAATATTTGTTGGGAACTTCATGTATGCTTCATTGGCAATTATTTTCCCATTGACTTATATTTGAATTAGTTTACACTTGATTGCATCTATTTATTTCATCACCTATTTGTTGTACGGTGAAATTATTAGCCAATCAAGCGTACATGTAGTTCACTTAATAAATAGATGATCAACTATCCTATAAATACTCTCCAAACATATAATAAACTAATTTACTTAAGTGCATTCAGGAATTCAAATAAGATGCAATCCATTATTTAAAAAAACATACTTATCCAGGTATTGCAGAACTTATTCTATAGTTCACTTAATTTGACTTCTTTGCTTTGGATCAAAGTACCTAGCAAAATAGAAAACACCTCATTTATCAATTCATTTTCATGTAACCAAAACAACAATTGTATGTCTTATCATGTCAATAAACAACTATAGTCAATTAGAGTAATGATGTAGAATTTTTCTATTGGTGGCAAGTAAAAACAAAATGAATAAAAAAATAAGCCCTATTAAAAAAAATGTATTACTTTTTTTAAGATGTATTAGTACACATCTTGCCGATCATTTTTATAAGGAATAAACATAGGTAGATAGGATAATCAAATGTAATCACCAAAAACATAAAGTACTCAGCTTATCATATTGCTGCAACATAGTGAATTCGTCAACATGTAATTGTCCTATAACAAGAAAAACCTGTACGACACAAAAATTGGATCACAAATTAATTGAAAGTTCTTAGCCACATACACACATCTTTCCTAAAGTATTATATTATTCATTGAGTATATTACAAAATTTCATTGAAACCTAGATTATTTCTCATTAGCATAAATGAATATGATAACTAAAGAAAACAATTAATTAATTATAAATTGAAAAATACTTATCTTTGTAGTTGGAATGAGACGAGGGATATTATAAGATGTTGCTCATTCTATATTCTCCTTTTCATTGCTTGCATACGATTCTTTTTGTAGCTTTTTGGTGTCTAGAATAAAAAAATTAGGTTAATTAGAACTTATAAAATTACTAAAACCTGAAATTCATATATTAAAAAAATATTATTGCCATACTCCACTAGAAGACTCCATTTTTTCCAAAAAAAGAAAAGCATAGAGCTTTAGAACCAAAGTCAGGTATTAAAATAATCTCTTTAAACATTGACCTACCAAAAAATATACAGAAAAAGAGCTATGAATAACATGTTAAGCCCTTCTATCTGTTCCTATCAGAAAAAATTTCCAAAACTCTTGATTGACTCTTATACAATAAGAAAAATAACACGTTAAGCCCTTCTATCTGTTCCTTTCAGAAAAAAAAAATTTGGAGATATACTTGCATTTTTTAATTGGGTTGTAACTGAACATGATACCGTGAAAAAGATCGCCATCCAAATTTCTATGCCTACGCTGTTTGACTGAACTTTAATGGAACTCGCCCAAGATTCATGAATAAAACAAATTATAAAACTTGCAGAATGAGTAAGACAACATGTATAGGCAAATGACTCAAAATATTTATGTAAAATGCATAGAAAACAAAATGAAAAAACACAGAAAAAAGTGAAAACATTTGAATTAGTTTACTGCGCTGACGGATCTAGACTTCCGATTGTACATAAAAACAAAAGACCAGATCTGATATAATAAGATGACGAATAACATATCAATAACTATTAGATTTTCTACCGATTTACCTCATGAGAATAAACAGAAGATAGCTGCAATTGCTCTGTTGAAAACATCTCTCTAAACGAATAACTGTGATTGGGAGAGGTATAGTGGTATCTTTAGGTTAGTATCTGTTGAGGTGAAGATAGGACGTCTGAGAAAGAAGAGTGAGCTACATCAAAAGAGAACTCAGTAGAATGCTCTAGAATGTCGGCGAAGATAGCCGACTTATTAGAAAGGATATTGTTGGCAAAGTGTACAATGAGAAAGATCACATCTTAAGTTCGTATGTTGCTTAGCGGATTAGGTTAAATAAAGAAATCATGGGCTTCTGATTCCCTAAGAAATCAATATTTTAGTTATAGGCCCAATAACTAATAATTTAATGCGCCCATCTATTATACATTTATTTGGGCTTACAAATTCAGAATATAATATTAACCTAAATATTTGGACTATTGCTTTCGCAACCCAATTTATTTATTTGTGTAAATTGGGCTTCATCTAATGTTAGTGTGTCCTTAAAAATAGTTAAGTACAACTATTAAAATCTTATTATTATTTTTTAGATTTGTGTTAAACTTATTTTTATGTTATGTTATTGTTGCAACTTTTTATACATTTCTTATTTTAGGGTGACAAATTAGAATGGGTTCAAAGTTATTATTTACGACGACAAAAATAAACTTCTCGATATAACAATGAATGTTGTGTATAATTTTTTTTTACACCCATTTACAAATGTCTTGTTGTACTCACTTCATATTTACAATATTTTCGTTTTCTTTCATTATCATTTCACCATTTTCACTTAAGACTATTCGTCGTTTTATATGTCTTATTGGTTTGCTTTTTATATTTTAAAATGGAAACATGGGTAAACAACTAGTGTGTCTAAAAGCATGAATAAAATATGTGTATCAATTCTTAACATAAATAACTGCTCATTCTAATAACTTTCTTAAGAGAGAGTGTAGACACATGGAATTTGTGTCTAATTAAATATTCAATTAGATGATGCCAAATATGCGTATCTTTACTTTCTTGGGAATCAAGATAAAATATTGTCAACATGGAAGTGTTATAAATTCTTTGGTAATAGAATCGAATCTCATTAAATCTCCCTATTGAATGAATGAGGTGCCATCAAATCATGAATGACTAGTCAAATCACGTCATAATATAGCAAGAGATCTCACCCTACACATACAAAAAATGTCATTTTCTACATTCTAAGACATACCACAACTCAAGAAACGACACGATTCAAAGGTGAAGAAGCTGCATAGAATTCCTACAAAATTTTCTCCAACTATTCAAGGTATTCAAAGCGCTCTTCAAGAAGTTCGTCAAGAAAAGATGTTCGATCCAAGATCAAGATACCAAGCTCCTCCGATCAGTGTTATTCAAGTCACAAATCCATCAAATTGCAAGGTGTTCTTCATTATCTCAACGACGTTATGTTCATGTAAAAAATGTTCATCACGGAGGTCTCCAAAATCAACATTCAATTTGAAATCAAGCCATAAAGGCTTCAAATTAACGTTATCGAAGCTAAATTCAAGCCCCCAAGGAGATCCGAATGAAGATCAACTCCAAATTCTAAGAATCGGGTGAAGTTCTTTGAGAGAAGAATAAGAGGAATAAATAGAGATCGTAGTCATAAAAATTCATATATGATTTGTATAGTTCTTGTTTGTACAATTTCTCTTATCTATTTTATTATAGACACATAATTAGTTGCTACAAATTTGGGACACCCAGTGGGACCATCCCTACTCGCATCTATTCTCTTCGCCAAGTTATCAAGTATTAAGAAGTCTTATACAAAGTCCATGCAATCCTCGAAAAGTAAATCGCAAGTTTGATGAAAAGTATCGAAGGCCTCACCGAGCATGTTCAAGTGCGAGACGCTCATATCATAAATTTGATGAGCAAAGAAGGTAGACTTGATACAAGGAGCCTGATGGATAAGCAAGTCGATGATCGTGATGAAGTTGAGATGCCTACAAAGCAACAATAAAGTGGACAAGAAAAGTCGTTACCCAAAATGCTGCAAGTCTCATTAGATGGAGCTCATTTTAGAAAATTTCGATGACAAGTTTAATAAAAGCTCTAAGTCTCCAACATATATCAAGTAGCATGTGTTTGGATGCTAAGTAAACCCAAAGCAACATGTGGCTCACTTCGTAGAGACCTGCAACGATGCTAGAACATATGAAAATCTCTTTGTTAGGTAGTGTGTTCGTTCCTTAAAAGATAATGTGTTTGACTGGTACACTAACTTGGGCAAATTCGATCAACAATTGGGAAAAACTGAAAATAGAACTTCTCAACCGCTTCTACAACACTCGAAGGACGATCAACTTGCTCGAGCTTGCAATTTTACGCTAACTGAAAGAAGAGTCTGTGATAAACTACATTAGTCGTTGGAGAAATTTAATTCTAAGCTGCAAAGAGAAACTTTCAGAAGATTCAACCACTAAAATGTGCATTTAAGGGATGCTATGGGGTCTCCGTTATATCTGCTAAGCAATTCAGTTGAAGTCCTTTGAAGAGTTGGCTAGTCGGGCTCATGATATGGATTTGATCATAGTTACAAGTTTGGTCGATCATCTACCAACCAAAGAGCCTTGAGAAGAAGAAGAAGAAGAAGAAGAAGAAGAAGAAGGGCAAAGGTTCTCCCATCACTCCAAGTGAAGAAAACTAAATCCTGTGATGCACCTTGATGCGAGCCTAAATTGTCTAGAATGCTCCTAGATACGAGCCAAAACTATCTAAGTCCCTCAAATCAAATTTAAATGAAGACTCTTCAATTTAAATCAAGACTCCTTGACACGAGTTAACGTATACAAATCAAAATAATCTAAATAAAGACTCATTGACATGAGTTTAAAAGATCTACAAATCAAATCAACGCTCCTTGACACGAGTCTAAAATGTCTAAAAATCAAATCAAAATTCGAGAACTCCTTGATTTTGGTATAAGCTATCAAACAATAGACTCCTTGATACGAGTATAAACTATGTACATATTGGAGTTCAAAAGAGAACTCCTTGATATGAATATAAACTATATATCAAATCTAAATCCAAAGCCAAATTTATGGCTCCTAATTACGAGTGTAAACTATCTACATATCCAGACAAATCCATGAAGATATTAAAATATTTTGAGACTTATTTACTCTAAGATATATTGTTCGTGAACTGGTCTCAATTGGGCATTCGTAGGCATGGGATATGGTACAAATAAACACCTCAACTATACATTCAAGTTCAAATAAGCCCCTTAACTATGTTTTTGTCCAACAAAACACTTCAAATTTAAATATTAAATAAATAGACACTTTAACTTTTTAGTTGGAACAAATAGACTCTTCCGTTAAATCTAGCATTCATGACGTTAATTGATTTGCTGAATTGGGTGGTGGCCCTAGTTGTATGGAGATGGTTGAGGAGGACATGCAACGATGGTGGAGCAGCAAGCAGAAGAGGCGGCTGGTGGATTTATAATTCCAGTTTGGTTAAGCGGCGGCGACGGTGGAAGAGTTGGAGGAGGAGGTAATGGCGATGCTGACTCAAAGATATAAATTACTACACACAGAGATGGGGCAGACCTAATTCATGAACAAAATCACTAACCTGAGTTGAGAAAAGAAAAAAATAAGGCAACTCATTAAAATGTCCTTCAGATCCATATTTTTAAGCTCATGTGTAGCTGGAAAATGATTGTATTCAAACGACAAAATAGAAAAACTTCCCTCCAATGCCCAGTATTCTCAGCATGCTCGATGTGATAATATAGGAAAGTATTTGATGGCTTAGATGAAAGCAGTTTCTAGTTCTGTCATAGATGAAAACTTGGAGCAGATGGAAAGAGTGCCCCCCCACCCATTTCAGCGGATTAATTGACGCCGTGTTTGCTAGATTTAACGGAAGGGTCTATTTGTTCCAATTAAAAAGTTAAAGTGCATATTTATTTAATATTTAAAATTAAAGTGTTTGATTGGACAAAAAAAATAATTAAGGGGCTTATTTAAATTTGAAGGTATTGTTGAAGTGTCTATTTGTACCTTATCCCTGTAGGCATATAAAATTTGTGTTAATAAAAAAATAAATTAGATATTTTCAAATGTACGTGTCTTTAGTTTCTTATGAATCAAGATAAAATATTGTCAATTTGGAAGTGTATTAACAATATTTTGGTAACAGAATCAAATCAAATCAAGTCAAATCAACGCTCCCTATTGAAGGAAAGGGGTGTCACCAAATCATGAATGATCAATCAAATCACGTCATTCTATAGCAAGAGATCTCATTCTAAACCTATATAAATGCCCTCTTTTACATTCCAGGACACACCACAACTCAATAAGTTAAGAAATAATTCAAAGGTGAAGAAGCTGTAGAGAATTTCCCTAAATTTTTATCCAACAATAATTCGATGCGTTCTCCAAGAACATCATCAAGAAATGACGTTCAATTCGAGATCAAGGTTCCAAACCCCTTTGATCAGCGTTATTCAATTTACAAAGCCATCAAATTGCACGGTGTTCTTCATTGTCTCAACAACGTGGTGTCCATATCAAAGACGTTCATTGCGGATGTCTAAAAAATCAACGTTTAATTTGCAATCAAGCCATAAAGCCCTCATATTACCGTTATAAAAGTTAACTTCAAGTCCGAAGGAGATCCATTTGAAGATTGAACTCTAAATTTTAAAAATAAAGTGAAGTTATCTGAGAGAAGAATCAGAGGAAGAAATAGACACGAAAACTCGATTTTGATTTTTATAAATTTTGTTCTTATAATTTCTCCTGTTTATTTAATTGCACACACAAAATTGGTTGTTACATGGAGAAAACAACTATTTAAAAAATAAAGAAATATATTATTGGAATTGCAACTGTGACATTAAATTTGAAACATAGCTTTGCTAAAGTGTACAGATTTATTGTGTAATAAAAGAAAAATAGAATTATATTAACAAATTATTCTAATTTATGAATTTTATTGAAGGATCCATTGCAGACGAGAGAAACCATTGTGATTAACAAATTCACAAGAAAGAAATCGAAATGCTATTTTTACTAATCTGAAGAAGGGGGAGAGATGGGTAAATAGTTTAATCGGGTTATGGAAGACTAAGAAAATATTAAACTATAGCATTTTTACAAAGGTGATACAATTATAATTGAATTTATAGAAAATGTTGTTTTGAGTTGTTTCACTATTCAATATGTATGATTTATTATTGCACCTTATTATTTTTTATGAGTTGAATGTATCTATTTGTGTTGGTTTTGAGCTCCAAAATTTACTTCGATTATATTTCCTACAAGTTGTGCTTGCTGAAATATAATTTGTTTCAGAATGACAATTAAGTATACAGAAATAGATGTATAAACATACAAAATAAAAATGTAAAGGGAAAATACTCAATAACACATAAAATCCAACACAAAAATGAGGCTTTTAATATTTTATTGTTTGTGTTTCGTTTTTGTTCTAACTTTTATTTACTAAAAGACAAAGAACAAAGTGGTGCAAACATTCATGTCTTGTTAGATGGGCATCTACTAAGCGCATAATAGAGGCATGGTACATGGGTTGTAAATATAAAATTGTGAATATATTTACCATAGAGTATCATATTATTTAACATTTTAACATTTAAATTTAATTTAGTTTGAATAAATGGTGAAAATATGTGTGTCAATATGAGTTTTATAGTAGATTGGATTATTGTGTTACATTTGGTTATTAAATTTCACTTCGAATAGGATTTGGGGATAATGTTGATAATGTTGTATAAAAAACTACATGAAATATACGAGCTAGATCATCACAATTTCAAGAAGTTAATGTTCGTGCATTTTGAAAAAAACATAAAGTATTTAATCTTTGGAATGGTATCTATATATATACACAAGTAACATTAAGGGTGTTTTTTAATTATATTTTGCACACTAAAATGTAAGCCTACAATTGATCAAATGAGATCAGCTATTTCAAATGGTCTTATATATCCTATTCCAACTTAATCAGTATGCGACACGTGTTGTTTTGTGATGTCACCATGATGTTATCTTACATGCATGTCATGCATTAATGGAGTTAGATAGAAGAAGAAACCATTCAAAATAGATGAACTCATCCGACAATTGATAGGCTTTTTGCACTTTTGAAAAGTTCTTTTTTAAAAGAAAAAAAGTATTTTTATTAAAATTTAAACAACGTTTTCATTTCTTATCTATTGTTTATATATAACATATCAAATAAATCCCCAGTGCACAATCACTCATTTAACATCCACATGACATATTCTCATGCTTTAATTTGAAAACTTAAACTGTTTACTGGTTGATTATTTGAGTTAAATTTGAGTGAATATGTACGGGTTGGGCTATTGTATTAGGTTTTCGTTACAATTAAAAGTTACTTATTTGATTTCCTTATGAAAAGTATTAATTGATTTTAAAAAGACTAATTAGTTTATTTTATGACATAAATTTTCTAATATTTTATTATTAAAACTAAGCTCGTGACAAAATTCATTGCTTATATAATTTACCTCCTAGTTTATCAATTTGAAAGTAAAAGTTAATATTTAATTTTATAATTAGTTAATTAAAGTATGGGATCTTCTAACATATTTTTATGTAATAATGATTCTAACTGGATTAATCGCGAGAGCACGAGAACTTTGAGCATGTATATAGAGAGATGTGAAACATAATCTCCATTAAAACGTGGCTAATGCCTCATTGTATACAATAAAAGATAAAGCCTCTGGGACAGGTGCCGAGGAAAAACAAGGATGTAAAAACGAGAAAGCAAGTTGCGGTAAGTGATGGGCTAAAGATTTCGCATCTCTACGAATAAGAAAAAGAAACATATTGAAAACCTGTTACAAACTCTAAAACCTCATTCACGAGGAAGCCCACCTCCGAGAAGTTGATCTTCTTCGCACATATTTGCTGGAAAAGTTGCTTGCAATCCACTTCAACCACTAACTGATGCACCCCTAAATTCATTGCCATGTATATCCCCTCCCTACATGCAAGTGCCTCCCCCACTTCTACAGAATAGACGACATGTGATCTTTCAATCCTAGCTTGGATTGCTCCTCCCCTACAATCTCGAAGAACTCCACCTAACACCATCGGTTTTGGGAGAGCACCATGTAACTGAAGTAGCTGTTAGTCGATGTTTAGAAGTTAAGCCTTTCATTAACCGCTGGTACTCCTCAAGGATTCCAGCCGTCTTCTTTAAGCATCACGCCTGCGTCTCTTTCCTTCCTTTAAAATCATATCATTTCTATTCCGCCACAGGCCATATAACATGGAGCAAAAAAGGCCCCGTATCTCATCTTCCCTACTGCATGCTATATCATTCAACCAGTCTCCAATAGTCGACCTCTCCATATTCGCTTGCTGTCAGATATGTGGAGGAGCAGTAACCCAAAATTTCTAGCTCCACCGACAGTCCTTAAGTGCATGTTCCAATGTGTCTCCCTCATAGCTACACCGAGGGTACATCTCATTATCCCCTTCTTGCTAGTGCACTTCTCACAAGTACAACCCTTTTCATAATTTAATATAATATACACTAATTAAAACTATTTTATGGTGAAAATGAACTTTGCAACCTAAACTATATTATTTTCACAATTATCAATCTAAAATCTTTATCATTTTTTTATTTTCATTTTCACTTAAATCAACTCAAACTATATGATTTTTACATTTTGATACCTAAACAATACTTTGTCACAACCACTCTGAACTATGTCTTTTTCATATTTTACAACCTAAGCATTCTTCACATAATTTTCTCTAAATAATTACTCCCTCTGTCCTACTTAACCTGTCACACTTTCCTTTTCGATCCATCTCACTTAACTTTTCACACCCATAAATGGCAATTAAAGGCAACAATCTCCACCCTAAAAATCTCCACATTCAATCTTCACCTTTGAAAAAGTCAAAGATTCCACAAAATATGTTTTTTCTTAACATCCGTGCCCGGTCAACTGTGAGAAGTTAAGTGAGACGGAGGGAGTATTAGTTATAATAAAAACAATAAATTTCAATACAAAAGAAAATATAAAAATATTTTTATGCCATATATTCGATATCTTCTGCTTAGGTATCTGGCTCATATGAATATGGAGTGGTGTTATCAGTTGAGATACATTCAAATATATGTTCAAATACATAAAAAAATGATGTGATCATGCAACTGCACTATTCTTGAAGAGCAAAAAGGATGAGCAGGTTGGAGAAATGGTTGACGAGGTACAAATATATTATGATTTTAGATATGTTTGCCTATGCAAAGTTATGTGGATAATATTTGACAATATTTGTGGAACCGGACGGGTGGTCAAATCTGCCTACGTAATGGTTCAAGTCTCAACTAGTCGGGCCGGTTCAATCGCTGGTCTGACTGATGAAAAATAAATAAATTATGTTTTATAATCTCTCATATATATACACACACTTAATTCCATATTTATCCTCACCCCTACATTTTACATCATTTCTAATTTTCTATACACTAACAAGCACCAGCCAGACCCACACCCTACCCTCCCTCCTCGGACCCCTCTCCTCCAAATATGAAATGGTTAGATATGCCTCCATCTCTCATTGTTCTCTCACAAACTTAAAAAGAGTGGGAGAGAGAAAGGATTTTCAGAAAATTTATCCATCTTTTCCCAACCATCGGCCCATCATACCTTTATCTTTCATTATTCACTCACAAAACGAAATAGAGGACACATAGAAAATCTTATAGATGTCCTGATTCGTACCTCTTCCTAGAATAATAACTAAACAAAGTGGAGATAGAAAATAGCTAGAGGTGAAGAGATAAATGGGAAATGGAAGAACCACACCACATGGTCAGATATATAACTTGATGTAGATGCAGAATTTTTTTAATGCAGAAGCATATATATGATTGTTCCTGGTTTTGCAGTTTTCTACATTTTTTACTGACTTAACCTTAATGTTGGTTTAATATCACTATCGGACTGGACCAAAGACCAGTTTGTGGTTGAACTGGCCGATCCGTTTCGATTCCACAAACACTGATATTTACTTTTGAAATAGCCTATAGAGATCCACGAGTTGGATACTTGCTATTCCATCTTCTTGAAGAACAAAATATGGTGTTCTTTGAGGTAGGTAGAATATAATTAGTTGTGAATCATCAAAAAATTAAGATGGCTAATTTGAAGCTAGCTCAAGGCAAACATTGATTATCCAAATGAAAATAAGTCCACATATGCAAAGTTTCCTCAACACTTTGTCTAAAAGGAAGCAATTTGTGAATGACCTCCATGAACTAAAGGTATAACTTTAGGTTGATTAAGGTACGTTCCACCAGGTGCTGGTGATAATTAATATTTAAGATATCTAATCAATATAGCTCGTGGTGCAAAACATCATAATGAGATGAAAATGCTCGTGAAGTACAATATGGTTCGTATTACGATGCATAATATGCATTTGACTTATTAGAAGTGAGTATGTCGATGGAATAACGGAGGCAAGCTTTTGGGTATCTGCAACATTATTGACATAGAATTGTATACTTACTTGCAAACAATGTTTGCAACATTATTGACATAGAATTGTATGAGGAGGCCATATTTTGTACGGGAGAAGTGTTGGAAGTATTTGTTCGATGATATATAGTATAAACAATGCAATATTCATCACTATCAAGGCATGCATGTACTTATTTATTATTAAAATACTATTTCCATAGTTATCTATTATATTTCTAAATGTGAAAATAATATAAAAACACTTCTCTTGATTAAATTGTATAGATTTGACGTTGACTGAACTACAAATAAAGAACTCACCATTAATTGAAATTGGGAGGTTGTTGCATATATATAGTCGAAGTTTGAATTTTTTTCAATTGCACCACTTCCTAATTATGATGATGTATCTGCATATCATAATACTCTTTTGCATGATGAGTTTTCCATATGATAGAACAATGTTAGAAAATGACCTTAAAACAATGTTGCCTAAGTTGATAAACGAGCAACATATTGTGTTTGACAAGGTTATGGAGTCCGCTCAACATAACAAAGGTCACAGTTTCTTCTTTTATGGATATGGCAGGACAAGGAAAACTTACATTTAACTTTGTCTGCAGCTATAAGATGAAAGGTGATATAGTGAAGATTCTATTGAGTCCACATCACCAGTCAACGTGTAGTATTAAGTTAAGTGAGCTTGATCAGTTTATTGTTAAGGCGAAACTTATTATATGAGGTGAGCCTACTATGATGCACAAATATTATTCTAAAGTTTTGGACAAAAGCTTGAAAGATGTTAGGAAGTGTGTTGCAAATACTACAAAGACCTTTTGGTGGTAAAACAATTGTGTTTGGAGGGGAATTTCGTCAAATAGTTCTAGTTATTCTCAAAGGATGAACGACAAAACATTGTTAATGCAACTATTAATTGTTCTTACATTTAGAATTCATGTGAAGTGCTTCGTTTCATAAAGAACATAAGCCTACAAAGTACGGGGTTAGAATGTTGTAACATTCCGATTTTTTCAAGGCTAATTTTAAGTAGTTGCAAAGTGCCAAAAATATGCCAAGATATTTAATTTATTTAATTAAAAAATATTTTTTTAATCAAGTTATTATGAAAAGAACAATATACATAAATCATCTAACGATAATTTGTAAGAAATGTTTTGTGAATGAAGCATAATAGAATAAATTTTGAAAACATATTCACTATTTTTAAAACTTTTAAAATTTTATAAAATCAAATCAAATAATTGGCAACCGATTTTTATTAAAACTTGACACTTCCTAAGACACATTCTTAATTAAATTAGCATACTAACATGAATCACTTACATTTTCAAATAACTATGACAAATAACAATTTAATTGAAATGTTTCCTAAGCGTGAACCAAACACATGAAATCACAATGAAAATCATATCACACATTCAAATATAACTAAAATTATCTTAATCTCCTAACAAACCATAATTTCATAATATCTCAATTATAACACTCCACAAGTTTAAACGTAACATACTTTTGTGAAATAATCCTAAGGTATCACAAAATTCACATCATCTAAAATAAATAGGTTATACAGACCAATTGAAAGATTTCACTTATAATATTGTACCATGATATGTTTTCCGGCTCTGCAAACGCTTTAATCACTCATTACATTTCTACCTGAGGTTTGAAAATAGGCCCGGCTCTGCAAACGCTTTAAGATGTCTCTTTATGAATGTTTACAATCAATTTGCACCTATTCATTTAAGCACCTATTCACTTTAATTAATTATTTCTCTCTATCTCTCTAATATATATAAACCACTAATATATAATAATATATGATGCAATGCAAATGCATGATGGACTCTAATGTGACTCCTATTATATGTAAATACTTTATATACAACATGTATAATACTAGTAAGAGCCCCCATGCGATGCATGGGTATACAAATACCAAAAACAACGAATACCACGTAACACTAAAATTAAAAACGAAAATTAAATAAAAATACGAAAAATTAAAATCTAGTCTAGTTTCCTCCTATTTTTCAAGATAAAAACTAAGCGCTAAATCCTATTCCCCGGCAACGGCGCCAAAAACTTGACACGTCGATTTTCTAACCTAGTGTTCCGCAAGTGTACGGTAGTAGGTGTAGTAACGGTAGTCAAGGTCGATCCCACAAGGAATAGATTTTAGGTAGTTCGATACCTCGATACTCTAGAATTGTCCTAACTAGATACTAAATTGCAAGAGGTTGATTTTAGCAAAACTAAAGAATTTAACTTATTAACTAAATTACTCAAGTAACTATGACTTAACACTTGGCAAACAAAGAGGATTAACAATCAGTAAGAAAAGGTATCATAGGGCTTCAATTTAAGAATATTACTTCAATGTTGAATATGATTAACCTATAAATTTACCAATTCCAATGTTTATTATTTGGCACGACAATAATCTAACCCTTCTCTCGAAGCGATTACACCGTTGATAAATTAAGTTAATTATCCTCTCGAGTCAATTAAACCTACTAACTCCCAAACGATCCTAAGCCACGGCCTACACAGTCATAGACAACTGCGCTCTATGTCATAAGTCTTATAATGATTCCCTCCTCTCAAAGCGGAATTGTTAAACTAAATTACTAAATCTAGGTGATCAAGCTAAATTTAGTTATAAGCACAAACATAGAGATAAACACATAAAGAACGGAAGTAATAAATTAAATCATAATTAAACATTGTCATAATAATCCCTACTCTCTAACCCTAGGACACAAATAGCTTAGTTACTCATGCCTAGCAATAACCCAATACAAGATTCTATCGAAAACATTGTAAAAGATTAAACTAGAAAAGAACGACTAAACCCGGATGTATCCGTCTCGATGATCTTCGTCTTCTTCGTCTTCTAACTCGTTTTCTAGGTAATGTCGATGATGATGTACTGATTCTCCCTAAAACTCAAGCTTGGGGTTCTTTTTATAGAGTTGGGGACGAATCTTTGGGAAGATAGGAACAAAATCCTACTAAAATTAGGAAATTTTCGTAGAATTGGAGTTCTGACACGGCCGCGTACAAGCTATGATGCGGCCGCGTCCATTTGTACCCAAAATACCTTAATATAGGTGATTTTTAACGCGGCAGTGTTGGCCTTTTGACGCGGCCGTGTCCCATTTGCGCAGGCGAGTTTTCAGGTTTGACTTCCAAGCCATTTTTTAGGGTCTTCCGATCATTTTTGGGATTTGTCTCTTTCAGGAAAAGTTGTAGCCCTTTGAATTATCTTTCTAGAGGTATGTCAAGCTGACAGAAAACTTCACTTTCGGCACACTTTTTGACGCGGTCGTGTTCCATATTTGACGCGACCGTGTTTGTTAGGCAGTGTATTTTCCATGTTCTAGGCCTTTTTTTTCGCGGCCGTGTCATTTCTGCTCCGGTTTGTCTTCTTTTCGTCCGTTTTGACCCTATTTGACTTATTTCTTCTTCGAACTTCATCCAAATAGAATAAAATTACCTAATTAAATTAAAAACAAGTCAAAACACGTCAAATGATCCAATGTGATAAATATAAATGAACACCGGCCAAATATGCACGTAAATGATATAAAATATGATCCTAAATCGACCTAAATACATGCATAATTAATGTGTATCAAAATCCCCCAAACTTAAACTGTTGTCTGTCCCGAACAACATAACAAAAGACAAGTACACAAGTGATTTATGCAATGTTTTAGGGCGATTGGATGATGATCCAGTTTCTCAGACCGATTTTTCTTAAAATAACTAGGCAACACAATTCACTTGAGCATACGTGATAACGCGAAAATCAACTAATCTCGAGACTTTGAACTTTCGAATTATTCAACCCTCATCGGGTAAGTGTTTCACTCATCTCTCAAGTATTTAGGCTAATATTATTTCCACTCATATTGAATGACATGCAAAGCCTACCATATGCTTGCCAATCGTCTAAACTAGACCTGGTACTTGATGTGTGTGAAAAAGGATAAAAAAATGTCTTCTTTTGGTTGTAATGTGGGCTTAAGGTAAGGTGGGATACATTTGGATAAAAGTGACTATTTATTGGACTAATCAAATTACGTCTAACCCGACTACCCCTCAATATAATCACTTAACCTCACTCTTCAAATCTCAGTAAATCACCTCGCAAAGTGACTTCTTCACCTTTGAGAAACCTTACAACTTGAGTGCTTTTCATATTACAATCAACTATAGGGGTACCACATTTTTTGGGACTATCCAACTATTCTATTCAGCTCAAACAATTTAAGCACTTTTTGAGTTCCTAGCCTCTCCTCAATAATACTAAATAACTTATAAACATCAAACTTTTTTTTTTCAAGAGAGGCTTTGTTTTTCACCTATCTTTTTTTCTTTTTTTTTTTCCTCTTTTTCTTTGTTCCCTTTGTCTTTAGAATATCCTCTAATTTCCCTTATTGTTCCAAACATTTTTACCCAAACTACCTTCTAATCCTCCTCCCTCTTACTTGATTAATCCATTGAAATCCAAAGAGTTAGATCGAAAGGTTTTCGACTGACATTGTTAGGCTATGAAAGAATAAGGCTTTAAAGCTCAAGTGGCTAACTAGGGATAAAAACTGAACTTGTGGTACAAAGACAACTTTTTACGGCTCAAAATAGGGTTAAACAAAAATGCCTAAGATCATTTCCTCAATCACACTACATACTTGACACATTCTTAATAAAGACTCAAGGCAAGTTCTAGCTACTAGTGCACATATTCAATCAAATTCACACTGAAAGAAGGTATATTACTCCGAAAATAGGAGTACAATTGGGGTCAAATTCTCACAAGGTTAATTTTGATTGAATATTCTAGGTCCAAGCTCAATTTCGTCTCAAATATCACCTCTCATGCTCTATTATGTGCCAGTTTTTCATCTACTTCTCAAAATCATCTCATCATTAACCATTCGTCATCCATCTTTCCCTATTATTTTCTTTTTCCTTTTCTTTTCACTTGTTACCTATTTAACTTCTTGGGTTTATCTCATTCTTACTGACTCTAAAAACAAAAACAATTAAACTCTAAAGACTCCTACAACCCAACATGGCAACTACATGATAACAACTGGGCTCACAGACCCAACAACACCAAAAAGACAAATAAACGGGATCATAGACCCGGTACTCCAAATCAAGTGGGTACACAGACCCAATGATCAAACCAAATACGAATCAAACAATAGCAAATTGAACAAGAAATAAGAAACAAAAATTAGAAACAACAAAAGATACATAGCGGCCAAGACGTCCCACAGTTCACCCCCTCCCCTAAACTTGGCTTAAATCCAATGTTTGGAGGAAAAGAGTGGTACGCCTTGGTGCTAACTTACAGTCATTGTGGCAGTGGAGGTGGTTGGAAACCATGTTAGCTCCAAAATTGGGCCAATGCGTCTCACCGAATATCTTGCTGCTGTCTCCAAATGCGCTCCTCGACCTTCTGTGCTGCTGGTTCTTCAACCATGGGCTGTTTGCCCTTGCTACGGCTGGAACTGCCCTTCTTTGGTGTCATTTTAGTGAACCTGGTGTTTTCCTATTTTTAACCGAGCTAGGCATCGACCATGTTGGTTCCTATAACATCAAACATTAAAAACACAAGTAAAAACTTAAAACTTAAAGAATTAATTGAAATAAAACGGTAAACATCGGGTTGCCTCCCGACAAGCGCTTATTTTCACGTCATCAGCTAGACGTCCTTTTTTCTATCAACCATTTTCCAACCACCCCGAGTTTGATAATTTATGAGCAATTAACAAGCTATGCGGGGCGTGTGGATTTCCTACAGCAGCTTGGGTAGTATAAACAATGCTACATTTATGCCTACCCCTTAGACCCCACTTATGTATTGGGAGTGTGATGGTTTTGTTTTGAACACGAAAAATCAACTCCCCTTTCGGCACATCTATAAGTGCTTGGCTAGTTGCCAAGAAAGGTCGTCCTAAGATAAAAGGAAATTCATCATTCTCTTCCATGTCGACAACTAAGAAATCACTAGGGAATTCAAAATTCAACACTCTCACCACTACAACCTCCGCTACTCCCAATGGCGTTAATGAAGATCCATCAGCCAATTGGATAGTAGTAAATGATCGTTTAATCTCCCTTAATCCTAATTGTCTATACATCTTAAGAGACATCAGATTTATGCTAGACCCCAAATCACACATGACATTGTGAAAATCATGACTACCAATTGAGGAAGAAATAGTAAAACTCCCTGGATCTTTTGCTTTTGTTGCTCTTTCTGGTTTCATGCTTATGTTTGCGCTCTTTTTGGGACTGCTAGGTTTCTTCTTCGTTGTCTTCTTTCCATCCTTCCACTTCTTGGTTTCCTCTTCGGTGGATTGAAGCCCTTCCTTCTTAGTTACCCCCCTATCTTGGACTCTCTCTTGTAATAGTTCTTGTTTCACAACAACAATGCTAGAGTGCTCTAAAGGCTCAAGGTTAGCAAAGAATGATTTTTTAAAACAAAAATCAAAAGACTCATCAAGAATAGGAGATGAAATTTTCTTATCTATGATGGTATTGACTTCCTCCTTCTTCTCAATGTTTTTTACTTTCACAATTGATTTCTTCGCTTCATGGTCCTTCGTGCTCATAGTACCATTATCGCCACTAGATGTTATCTTCTATTCAGTGCTTGAGGAAATGGGGGAGGAGGTACATATGCCGGTGGAGGCACATATGCTGGTTCGTCTGCTCCGGTTTCTTGAACCTTACTTGAGTTCACAACATCTTTTTGCTCCTGTTGCTGCTTCTTCTTCACCAAGTGCTCTTCTGACTTCACAATATTACAGTGCTCCCTCGGATTAACCACTGTGTCACTCGGATATTGGCCCTGCTTGTGTTGAGCCCCTACAATCTTTATCAATTGGCTCATGTTTGATGACAATTCACTAATGCTTGCTTGAGTCTGAACCAATGTGTTCTCGAGCCTTTTGATGTCAGCCCCCTGTCCAGTTATGTGCTTATTTAGCTCAATAAACTTTCCATCTACTTGCTTTTCCAACTGAGCTAGTTTCTCATCGTATTTAGCAAACTGAGACTGAACAATCGCCTCTTGGGTGGGATTCGTGCCATCACGAATCATCCCATTCGTAACCGTAAATCCAGGTGGCGGATTAAGTGTGTTCTGCGAGTTACCATACGAAAAATTCTGATGGTTCCGATTCTGGGGGTGCTGATTATATCTGGCCTAATTGTTCTGGAAGTTGTTGAAGTTTCGGTGGTTCACAAAGTTTACGTCTTCAACTTCTTCCTGACCCCTTGGCTGCTGTGCTAACGTCAGACTAGTTAGCAAATTTACCTGACTCGTCAAGGCTGTCAGCTGCGACATCAGCTTTTCATTCGACTCAGTGCTGACTGCTTCCACTTCCATTAGCCACTTTCCTTGGGAGGTTTCTCTCATTCGACCATTGGTAGCTTGTTCTGGCCATAGCGTCCAAGATCGAGAATGTCATCCTCACTGACTTCTCCATCAAACTCCCACCTGTAGCTACATCTACCTGGTTTCTAGTCGGAGCAAGCAGCCCATTGTAGAACTTGCACACTTGCTGCTTCTTGGTAAACCCATGTTGAGGGCAACTCTGGATAAGATCCCGAAATCGCTCCCAAGCTTCTCCGAATGGTTCTTGGTCTAACGGCTTGAATTGATTGATATGATTCTGCAGGTCGAGCATCTTGCTCGGTGGAAAATACTTCAATAGAAACGAAGTACTCAAGTCCTCCCAACTTGTAATGTCCTCCAATGAATTGAACCATTGTAGGGCTCTATCTTTCAAGGAAAAGGGAAACAGTCTCAATTTGACCTGCTCGTGCGGCACATGGTTTATCTTGATGGTGTCCTCCAGTCTAGGAAACTTTATAAGAAGCACATTCGGGTCCTCTAAAGCACTTCCCCCATACTGGTTTTGCTGCACTATGTTGATTAGTGCAGGCTTCAGCTCGAAACTGTTGACATTGAATAGTGGAGGTTGTACTCCTTCTGCCTGCTGATTTAGATTAGGCTTCAGGCAGTCACTGATGGGAGTATCATCTTCATCTCCTGCATCCGGTTCTATCTGAATTGGTCTGTGCTGCTGTATATTAGTGACTCGATCATCCAAGCGTGCCAAAGATGCCAGTACTCTATTTAAGGCTTCATCCTGGTTTACTTGCTGTGGTGGGTTCTCCATTTCAGACGTGAAATTCCTTCTTGTTCGGTGTCTACGAGCTGTCGCTTCAATTTCTGGATCGAAAGGAAGAAGGGTTTCTTTCCCTTTTGATCTGGTGTGCATGCGAAGCCTGAAAACACCAAAAACAACGAATACCACGTAACAATAAAATTAAACAAAAAATTAAAAACCAAAATTAAATAAAAATACGAAAAATTAAAATCTAATCTAGTTTCCTCCTATTTTTCAAGATAAAAACTAAGCGCTAAATCCTATTCCCCTGCAACGGGGCCAAAAACTTGACACGTCAGTTTTCTAACCTAGTGTTCCGCAAGTGTACGGTTGTAGGTGTAGTAGCGGCAGTCAAGGTTGATCCCACAAGGAATAGATTTTAGGTAGTTCGATACCTCGATACTCTAGGATTTCCTAACTAGATACTAAATTGCAAGAGGTTGATATTACCAAAACTAAAGAATTTAACTAATTATCTAAATTACTCAAGTAACTATGACTTAACACTTGGCAAACAAAGAGGATTAACAATCAGTGAGAAAAGGTATCCCAGGGCTTCGATTTCAGGATATTACTTCAATGTTGAATATGATTAACCTATAGATTTACTAATTCTAGTGTTTATTAGGCGGCACGACAATAATCTAACCCTTCTCTCGAAGCGATTACACCGTTGATTAATTAAGTTAATTACCCTCTCGAGTCAATTAAACCTAATAACTCCCAAACGATCCTAAGCCACGGCCTACCCAGTCATAGACAACTGTGCTCTATGTCATAAGTCTGATAATGATTCCCTCCTCTCGAAGCGGAAATGTTAAACTAAATTGCTAAATCTAGGTGATCAAGCTAAATTTAGTTATAAGCACAAAGAGATAAACACGTAAAGAACGGAAGTAATAAATTAAATCATAATCAAACATTGTTATAATAATCCCTACTCTCTAACCCTAGGACACGAATAGCTTAGCTACTCGTGCTTAGCAATAACCCAATACAAGATTCTACGGAAAACATTGTAAAAGATTAAACTAGAAAAGAACGACTAAACCCGGATGTATCTATCTCGATGATCTTCGTCTTCCAACTCATTTTCTAGGTAACGTTGATGATGATGTATTGATTCTTCCTAAAACTCAAGCTTGGGGTGCTTTTTATAGCGTTGGGGACAAATCTTTGGGAAGATAGGATCAAAATCCTACTAAAATTAGGAAATTTTCGTAGAATAGGACTTCTGACATGGCCGCGTACAATCTATGATGTGGCCGCGTCCATTTGTACCTAAAATACGTCAAAACAGGTGATTTTGACGCAGCCATGTTGGCCTTTTGACGCGGCCGCGTCCCGTTTGCCAGGCGAGTTTTCAGGTCTCACTTCCAAGCCATTTTTTAGGGTCTTCTGGTCATTTTTTGGATTTGTCTCTTTCAAGAAAAGTTGTAGCCCTTTGAATCATCTTTCTAACTCCACCAATTACACCTCAATCGAAGTTGTAGATCTCAAGATATGGCCAAAATACTAGAGGTATGTCAAGCTGATAGAAAACTTCACTTTCGGGACACTTTTTGACGCGGTCGTGTTGGTTAGTCAGTGTATTTTCCATGTTCTAGGCCACTTTTGACGCGGCCGTATTGTGTATGTGACACGACCGTGTCATTTCTGCTCCTATTTGTCCTCTTTTCGTCCGTTTTGACCCTATTTGACTTGTTTCTTCTTCGAACTTCGTCCAAATGCAATAAACTTACCTAACTAACTTCAAAACAAGTCAAAACACGTCAAATGACCCAATGTGATAAATATAAATGAACGTCGGTCAAATATGCACGTAAATGATATAAAATATGATCCTAAATCGATCTAAATATATGCATAATTAACGTGTATCAAGCATTTGGAGGAGATTTAAAACGCTCTTATTTGATGCATAGGATATGCTCCTTTTATGATCAAATTCCATTGCAAGAATATATTTCTATTTTTTTTGAAAGGCAAATAGTTGAAACCACTTGAATTGAGAGAAAAAAGTAAACTAATTAATTTATTGATTAAAAAAATCGATTGCAACGTAACCTCAAACACCAAATGTAATCTTAAATGTAAAATAAATAAAAAGAATCATCATGAATTATGAATGAACAAAAAAATGGGATTAAAAAAATACTACTCAACACAATAGAAATTAATTGTATGCAACCTTGTGTTGCTCTATTTGAGCCTTTCATTCCTTCACACTGCAAAATTGAGGAAAAACATTGATGATATTTATAACGGGATAATTAATTGTCAAATAGATATAACTCAAAGGGTAATATGTTCATAATGCTACAGAACATGAGTTCATTCAGTGGGGAAAAATAATTGAAAAAGGTATCGCGCTTTCTTGCAATCTCAAAATCTTAGCACATATATTAAAAACAAAGGAAATATGATTGAATGAACATCTGGAAAGGACAACGAATGCTGGGCTTCAAAAAAAGGGTGAAGGGAAAAGCTTGACCTTGACTAATCGGCTTCTGAGTGTACATTCTTTTCAAACTCATCGATATTTGATTTAGCCAGAAGAGTTATTGATGCCCATTATGTGGTCGATGAATCAGCAGACTGTGGAATTTTACACTTGTTTCTGTTAACATATCTTCCTCATTTTTTGTTTAAAATCTGCAGCATAAGATGCATTTTTCCGTGTTACTTGCGCCAACTAAGCACATGGATAGACTGTGTACATAATATAATTAGTAGAATATAATATAGATTTTTGAAATACTACTACCAATTAAGAGAAGGAAAAAAATAATTAAAATCGAATAACATAAATTACCTTACAAAAAGATGATGCCAAGTATATCTTGACATTGCATCCATCAGCTCTTTCTTTTCCCAACCGACTCACATTGTGTCATTTCTGTGGTTGAATTGTCTTCAAGCTCATTTACAGGTACCAAATTAGAGGTTGTCCTTGACGGTAAAATGAGCTAGAGGAATATGCATTGAAAAATAGTGGTATGAGTATTTATATTGAAAACTGAAAACGTGTTCGCTAGATTAAATATCGTAAGTATCGCTATGTTAGTAAAATTTAAAATGATCTGTAAATGTCGATATATTGTTGACAAGATTTTCGTGTTATGTTGTTATTAAAATTTTCGATTTTCGAGTTATATTGTAAAAATATTTGTTTAGTTAATGGATTGCCTATGAAAAAGATATGATCTATAAATTTATAGTGAATAACTAAATTTTTGTGGCGAAATTGTCGGTTGTTTATTGTTATTAAAATAGGAGATGTAATGTAATTAATAATTGAATGATCAGGTAATGATTATAATTAGTGTTGGAATTTGTGGGTTTAATTATAATATTTGAGTTTAAGGATTGAAAATTTATTTTAGGATATACTCCCTCCGTCCCGAGATAATTTGCACACCCCTTCCGGCACGTGGAATAAGAAATAGCTACTTTTTATTTTTTAGTTGACTTTTTCAAAGGTGGAGATTGAGGGTGGAGATTTTAAGGGTGGAGATTGTAAGAGAAGTTTCCTTTTTAAGGGTGTGCAAATTATCTTGGGACAGCTCGAAAAGAAAAGTGTGCAAATTATATCGGGACCGAGGGAGTAATATATATATATATATATATATATATATATGGATGTTATATGATGCTAATCTTTTGTAGTTGGTGTGATATTGTAAAATAATGATAATTTAAATATGATAAAAAAAATAACGGATTATATTAAATCAACTGTGCTTCGACTAAAAAAATTGAATTATTATTTTATGAAAAAAAAACTCAGATTTTTATATACGAAACACTTTTTTTTTTTAATGTAATTTTCAATCAATGTCATACGAAATATAAAACAAGTTAAAAAAAAAGAAGAAACTTGATTAACGTCTTCCATTCCATCACATAGAACTGAAGAGTCACGAGCTAAAAATGAAATCTCCTTTAGGACAGATGAAGAGAATTGAATAAAGAAAAAGCAGAATGATAGGAAAAATGGGATGGAAGTATAGAGGAAAGTGGGGGTGTTTAGGGGGATGTTATGAGGATGACTCCCATTCCATTCGGTCTAATTTTGAGCTTGGGCTCATTCCACGTTCGATGGGCCCAAGCTAAAACAAACATCATACCTAAGGTGATGTTTGTTCTAGGATGTAGTTGGTCATAGCGCATATCATGATGTATACGATCTATGAACAGTGAAGTCTAAATACATCTGAAAAAGTATGCACGTTTGAATGGAGTATGATTAGATGCGTACTTTAACAGTCACATTAGTAGCTTTTTGTAGGTTGCTTTATTGTTATTAAAATGAGAGATGTGATGTAATTAATAATTGGATGATTAGGTAATGATTATAATTAATGTTAGGATTTGTGGGTTTAGTTAGTATGTTTGAGTTTAATGATTGGGAAATTAATTTGAGAGATATACGTGTGTGTGGATATGAATTTAATATGATGGTATTTTGTGTGATATTGTAAAATAAATGAAATTCAAATACGATAAACAAATTAACGGAGTATATTAAATCAACTTATTTATACTACGGTAATTTTTTGTAAATGTTAATTTCAATGTCATAGGAAATATAAAACAAGTAAAAAAGAGAATAAACTTGATTAACGCCCTCCATTCCATCAGATTGAACTGGAAAGTCACGAGTGAAATGATAGCATAGAAGAAAGTAGAGTGCAGGAAGTGGAGTATAAACTGGGCCGATCCCAGCCCATTCCTCACTTAGAATTTGAGTTTTGTGGGCCGAACCTAAAACGAACATCACAAGAAATTTGGTTTTCGCTGAAATTACACACGATGTGGTGGAGGGTAAACATGTAAATATGATAGGAAATCCAAAACTAGGGTTTTCAGGTCTTGGACTTGGACTATATATATCCACCCAGACACTCACCATTCTCATCAAACGTAGTGTACATATCTGACTGCCTGAAAGTTTGCACACACTGATGCACATTTGCTTCAATTCTTCAAAACATCCTGAGGCCGGTGATGCATTGAGAATTGTCCGTACCTGAGTATCCGTACCTGAGTATCTTTCTTACCAATGCTTCAATTCTTCAAAACATCCTGAGGCCGGTGATGCATTGAGAATTGTCCGTACCATCTGAGTATTTTTCTTACCAAAGATTCCATTGATGTGTATTATTCTGCTTTTTCTGAGGTCTCCTTCACCGCTTTTCTGTTTCTTTTATTCTCAATAATTGCTATTTCTCTCTGTAAATACTCTTCTGTCATATCATCGGAAGAAGGGGCACTGATGTCGAAAATTATACCATCAAACTATGAAAGCCTTCTAATTAGGCTTGTTGATGCTAATCAATTATAATCTCTGAGCCTTGCATAGGTTTTCGAAATTGGGAATTAGGGATTGAAGGCAACAAATTAGAGTCACTGATGCACGTTGATTATTGATGGTGTTTACAGCGCTTTACGTTGCCGAAAGAAAATGATTATGGTGCTGAGATTCTGACATTAGCTTCTTTTATTGTTGCTAATGCATTCAGATGCGCCAACATTCAACTCATTCTTTTCTATTAAACTCTGTTTTAAGCGAAAAGCCTTTTTCTTTTTCTTTTTTTTTCTGAATTCTTTAATCAAAAATTAATTTTTTGACCGCTATTTTAAAAAAAAGTTCTTTTATGTTTAATTTGAGAAATATATTCTTCAATCATGTAAGCGGTTGAATCGTAAAATTTAATTGAATTATGAAAACCAATCTGAAATTCTTGATCTTGAATTGTGAAATTTTAAATGCTTAATTGGTTTCTGCTGTTGCTTAATTGGTTTTGCTGAGTCACCGAAATTATGATTTTGTTATCTTTATCTAATTAATTTCTTGTTCTAGTTTGTAAATTTGTTAAATTTTGGTTGTGAGTTTAATTTGTTAGATAGTGTGCTGTGATGATGCAAATTTTCGTGGACTAGAGTTTCTGATCTTGCAGTTGACGACTAACCCTTGGCTGTCTGAGCACACATCATCTCTATACCTTTATTTTCTTATTTTTTTTGTTAAAGAACCAAATATTTGATTTCGTTCTATTTTATATATTCTCGTCGGCTTGTGATGAAAAATTAATTATCTTAGCGGATTTCAGTGAGATTAAGTTTTAATTTAATCCATGATCTGAATGTTACACACACTGAAGCCTTCTTTTAAATTACATGTTCTTTAATTATTATTTTTTATTACATGGTACAATAATGAGATGAGGCACCAATGGGTGGTTCGGTTTAATCCAGAGATGCGGAGATTTTTGGAGCGAATTAAAGTTTTTGATATATTTGTAGATTTTTAGCCCAGGCTCGAGATTCTTTAGAGCCAATCAATGTTTAGAGATTTTCCAAGAAAATTTTATCATACATGGATTTTTGTGTATTTGAGCAATAAATTCTTGCAAAGATGAACTATAAAGTGAAGTAATATTGCAAAGAGGAACTATGGAGTGGAAAGTAATATTAGTATGTCTAGCTATGAAATCATTGTCATACATGGGGTTTTTGCTTACATTATCTGTAAATAGTTCTGAACAATATTATGAAGATTGACTACAAAGTTGAAAACTATACTACATTTTACTAGTGTGAAATTATAATTGTGAGATTTCACCAGGATGATTCTGAAATGAAATTGCTATCTAAGTTTTTAAATGGTAAATATATTATTGTACATATGAAATAACTCCCTTAATTTTTTCAGATTTCTAATATATTTTTGACTGTCTTTAAAATTTAACTGACATTTAACTGAGATTTTTGTAAAATTAAAGTACTAATATTTTCATAAAACCATAATTTTCATCCTTGGATTTAACAAGAGATCACAGAAGAACATGGAACATGAAAGTGATACGTGTAGCATGAAAGTGATAAGTATGATTGAAATATGTAATTATAGTAAAATTATATTTGATTTAAGAATAATAGAATTAGCAATGAGTTGCTTCTTGTTTTGTTTGCAATAAGTTCTTGGAATTTAGTTTTAGGGATTCTACCTTTATGAGAATAATTAAATACAAAATTTTATCGATAAATTGGAATCAGAAAAAGATGGTTACATAAAAACATATTGCGTATACCATACTACTTTATGAAAACATTTTAACTAAATAATTAATATATATATATATTTATATATATATACATAAAATATTATGTATATGTTGTAAAAATTATTCATTGTAATATTTTACTCCACCATTGATAGAATTGCTTATGTGGAACGATGTACTGAGTTGAACTGTATAAGTGGATTATCAACTGAGAAACTAAGCTATGTTGATGTGTTACTTGGAAGACAAGCTCAAAGTAATGATGATCGTTGTCTTCAAAGGAGAAGAAGACAACTTTCTTGATATAGAAGTATATGTTAATTGAATCATTTCTTGCTTAGCTAGTATGGCTGCTGCTTCACTTTAGCTTTATTATCCTTGTTTGTATTTGGTTGCTAGGCTAATGTTATGTGACTATATATAGCTTGTTGTAATATCTGGGAAAATCAATCAATTACAAAATCAATGAAATAGTGAAAACTAACGATCTTGCTTCAGTAATGTCTTGTCTTTTATTTATGTTTCTGTTGTGTTTCTATCATGGTATTAGAGTAGGAATTTGCTGACTGTGATCTCCCTACTAATACTCGTTAAAACCCACAAAACACTTATGCATAAATGGAAGTAAGGAGCAACAACGGCTATAACAATCACAATTATCCAATCACAAATCATTCAACCCTAAAATCAATTAGTTTTTGTAAAGTTTGATGAGTCTAACTTTCTCACTTGGAGGCAACAAACTTATACTGCTATCAGAGGCTATAGACTTGCCTCCTTCATTCAAGAATAGCAACCCATAGAAGATGGTTTCCAGAGGAGCCACCGACAAGCTAATCAACCCACATTAATTATTGGCATCTTGTATCATTTTCTCTCGTAGCGATAATGTTATCACTGATGGTTGGTCTGGAAACCTCATATGAGATATGGAACACTCTTGAATGGAGTTTTGCACGCCAAATGAAGGCAATCTAATGCAATATAAAATTCAGTTGCAGAATACCAAAAGGAAGGATGCATCATGAGGTAGTATCTTCATCTATTTTGATCTCCTTGCTTCAGCAAGACACAAGGTCAATGAAGATGACCAAGTAATGCACATCCTCTCTGGCCTTGGATCAAGCTATGATGACTCAATCATGGTTAATTTGACATCAATTGTAGGTGAGATATCTGTCATAGAGCTTCAATCCCTACTGCTTTCATACGAGTCAAGATGGGAAGTGAATCAAGCACATATTCTTCAAGGATTAAATTTTGATGGTTCACAACTATGTGTGAATACTGTCACAAGAGAAAATCAGCCACATAATTTCAAAAAGAAATCCCCACTGATAACCTCAGAAGAGGAAGAGGTCAGCAGTTTCAGAACAGAGGAGGAAGAGCTCCTAGAGGTGGCTATAGAGTAGGAAAAGTCTAGCAGATCCAATGGAAAGCTTACATGCCAGTATTGTGGCTACTATGGTCATGCAACCGACAAGTGTTAGTATAATCTAGACAATAACTTCACAGCACCATAGCAGGTTATGCAACAACAACAACCCTTTTGGGAACAAAAACCTAAATCTGAACTTTCCCACCTACAACTATAATTAAGAATCTAGAAGTGAGCATAGCTGGTACCCTGACACCGAGGCTTGAAATCATGTATCAAATGATTTGTGTAATCTGATTGTTGCAACTGAGTACCAGGGAGCAAACAAGGTTCAAATGGGCAATGAAGCAGATGAGCATATAACAACACACTTTGGTAATGCACACCTCAAATCTTTCATTCTTAAAAACCTACTTAAAAATCTTTCATTCTCAACAACACACTTAAAATCTTTCATTCTTCAAAGCCTACTTCATGTTCCTAATATAACTAAGAATCTACTCGGTGTTTATCAATTTGTTCTTGACAATGGTGTATTCTTTGAGTTTCACCCATCTGCTTGTTTTGTTAAGGACCAAGCAACACAAGTTATTTTGCTCAAAGGGACTCTTGAAGATGGTCTTTACAAATTCACCTTGCTAACAAATCCTGTAGCTAGCCATTCTACCTTTTCAAATCAAGGAGATCTCTCCAACTTGTTTCATCAAATCAAGGAACTTGTTCCACTGTTGCTTCTTTGTCTAGTTCCATTTTGCAACCTAAGGTTTGTAGTGTTTACTCAAGAAAGGGCAATAGTTTTGAGTTGTGGCACCTAAGACTTGGTCACAACGGTGTTGAAGTTGTAAAAATTGCTCTAAAAAGTTGTAGTATCGCTTTTGAAATGAAGTCTATTGGTTCTAATCTTTGTGTTGTTTGTTCTTTAACCACGAGTCATAGACTACCTTACAATGATTCCACTATTCAATATAATTCTCCCCATGAATTAATACATTATGATCCATGGGGACCTTCACCTATAACATCAAGAAATGGATATAGGTACTATGTGAACTAAATAGACCATTACTCTAAGTGTACATGGATCTATTTTCTGAAACAGAAATCTGATGTGATATCTGCCTTCATTCACTTCAAAAACCTTGTTGAAATAAATTTCGTCTGAAAATCAAATATCTACAAACTGATGGTGGTACAGAATATAAATCGTTGAAACAAATCCTTGATTCTAATGGCGTCCTTCATAGAGCGTCTTATCCTTACACTCCACAACAAAATGGAGTAGCTGAAAGAAGGCATAGACATATTGTGGAAACCAGCCTATCCGTTCTTGCACAATCTCATGTCCCACTTCACTTCTAGGATAATGCCTCTGTTGCAGCTGTTTACATATTGAACATAGTACCTGTTATGAGCCTCTCATATAAATCTCCTCTTTAGATCCATTGCAAATAGAAACCTGACACAATAGCTTAAAGGTGTTTGGATGCTTATGTTTTCCCCACATAAGACCATATAATGAGCATATACTGCAACTACGATTCCAACAAAGAACTTTCTTAGGCTAGAGTTATCTGTTCAAAGGCTATGAAGTTCTACTTCCTATTGGAAAAATTATCTTCACTAGAGACGCTGTCTTTGATGATCATGTTTTCCCCTTTAAAGATACTCAGCTCAAAAATCCTAACAACCCAGATTCTTCCACCATTACTCATCCCATAGCCTAATAGTTCCATAGTGTACCACCACCTATCATCATACCACTTAACGCTCCTAAATCCTTAGAGATGAAAGTCCTTCTCGGCATAACACTCCTCCTGTCTCTGAAAATTCATCTCATCACATCAATCATCCCAATCATTGTTCTGATTTTGAGGTTATGCAAACACCAAGTGAATTATCTGTTTCAGCTGACACTAATGTTTTTGTTGAGAATCCTTGTTTTGCTCCTCAAGAAGGTCATCACATGGTAACAAGGTCAAGGGCAAGGATATTCAAACCTAAGACCTATATATTGACTAATTAGAAGAGGAACCAACCTTTTTTGCTGAAGGTTTAAAGCATGACCACTGGAGGGCTGCTATGGAAACTGAACTAGCAGCTTTAAAGGCCATTAACACTTGGTCATTCTCTGAGGTGCCAGAAGGAAGGAAGATGGTGAGATGTAAGTGAGTGTTTAAGGTTAAAAAGAATGTTGATTTGAGTCTATCAAGGTATAAAGCAAGACTTGTGGCTCAAGATTATTCACAAATTGAAGCACTGGATTACTCAGAAACTTTCAGCCCTATTGTTAAGCCATGCACCACAAGAGTAATATGAAATAGGATGAGAAGTAATGCATTTGGATGTTAATAATACTTTCCTTCATGGTGACCTCAAGGAGGAGATTTTTATGAGACAGCCACCAGGTTTTGAAGTCAGATCAAAGGATGGTGGTCCTCTTGTGTGCAAATTGAACAAGGTATTATGTAGGCTTAAATAAGCTTCAAAAGCTTGGTACTTGAAAGTTAAAGAAGTATTGATGAACTTGGGTTTCCAACATTCAAGGGCAGATAATTCTTTGTTTTTCCAGAATAAAGAATGGATGTTTCATCTATTTGCTCATATATGTAGATGACATTCTTGTGAAATGAAACACTACTCATGAAATTGATTCTACCATAAAGTCTCTGTCATCTCATTTTTCCTTAAAGGATCTAGGTGAAGATCATTTGTTCTTGGGAATTCAGATCACAAAGACAACAGAGGGCTTGCACCTATGTCAATTGAAATCCATCAAGGATCTATGAAAAAGGGCCAACACGGTAGAAGCAAATGGAATAGCTCCACCTATGGTGGCATCCCCTCATTTATCAAAGCATGAGGGTAGCCCAATTGTGAATGCAACCATCACAAGACCTGATATAGCCTACTCTATAAACAAGGTAATTCAATACATGGCTTCACCTATGTACAATCATCATAAGGCAGTTAAAAGGATCTTGAGATATCTTCCTGGTAGCACAAGTATAGGACGCATCTTAAGAAGTCTGGAAACGTTAACTTTATAGGATTCTGTGACTCTGATTGGGCAATTGACACAGATGATAGAAAGTCGATTACAGGTTTTCTTGTTTACTTAGGTGGGAATCTCGTTAGTTGGAAATCAAAGAAGCACTCTAGCGTATCAAGGTCTAGTACTGAGGCTGATACAAAAGTTTAGCTCATATTACCACTGAAATTGTTTGCTATGTTCATTGTTGCAAGAACTGGAAATCAAAAGTGATAAGGTTCCTATCATTTGGGTAGATAACAGAAGCATAATTGCTTTAGCCTCTAAAATAGGGAATCTTACATGCTAGAACAAAGCATGTGGAACTAGATATACACTTTGTCAGAGATCTAGTTGGAAAAAGACTAATCAAGGTCTTTCATTCTTCAACAAAATAGGTTGTTGATTTAATGAGCAAACCATTAAGTCTGCAATTCTTCATGAGGTTGAGGAACAAGCTCAATCTTGTTCCCCAACCCACACTCGAATTGGAAGGGGGTGACATAACTGCTTATGTGGATCAATGTGCTGAGCTAGACTGCACAAGTGGATTGTCAGCTGACAAACTAAGCTATGCTAATGTTTTACTTGGAAGACAAGCTCAAAGTTAAGATGACAATTGTGTTCAAAGGAGAAGAAGACAGTCTTCCTAATATAGAAGTACATGCATTAATTAAATCATTTATTACTTAGCTAGTACTACTGCAACTTTACTTTAGCTTTATCAGAAGTTTGTTAGAATCCTAGTTTGTATTTGGTTACTAGTGCAAATGTAATATGACTATATGAAGTCTGCGATAACATCTTGGAAAATCAATCAATTACAATATCAATGAAACAGTGAAAAATCACGAGCTTGCTTCAATAATGTCTTATCTTTCATTTATGATTGTGTTGTGTTTCTATCTACCATTAATTACTAATTTTTTTATGGTTTTTTTTTTTATTTTTTTTTTATTTGTTGAGTTCGGATAAATTTAAATTGTCTACATATATTATTGGTTCGGGATACTTTCGGTCTGGAGTTTGATGTGGTTCGGATTATCTTTGTGATCTGTGGTCACTCCTAACTCTACAAGCTCAACTTAATTAACACTTCTTCCACTAACCAAAATAAATAGAAAAAATCATTAATCAGCACATCCACAGTCGCTTATGTCAGTAAATTATGATAGATATGAGTGGGCACTTGCAATGTATCGCCCCCAATCCACTTATCCTTCCAAATCGATATCTTCTTCCCCGTTCCAACTTGCCACCCCGTCCCTCTCTCTACTAATTCTGGGATGCTAATAAGCTTCTCTGTATAAAACTAGGTTGATAACCCACTCCTGCCCCATCTATTTCACTCCTCTGGAAATATTTGGCTTTAAAAATCTGGTATATTAAAGAATCCGGATTTTCCCTAATTCGCCAAAATTGTTTAGCCAACATCGCCAAATTGAAAAGCTGAAATTCCCTAAATCCCACCCCTCCCATGTCCTTTGGCTTTGCTAAGATATCCCACTTCACCCAGTGACATTTTTTCTCCCCTTCCCCATAGCCCCACCAGAAACGCACCATCGGCTTTTCTATCGCCTCACAAATGGAAACACACCATGAGCTCTAGGTTTGCTATTTTTCTTAGGGTTTCTATATCCTTCCTATATATATTTAGTTGTATGAGGTTAGATTAGTTTGAAGTTTATTCTACAACAAATTGTTGGTTACTAGGAAATTCAAGGATCATATTCTTGATTATTGTTTGGTTTTATCAGAATATACTAGCTCAAGGTGGATAATTAGGCATTCAATTAAGTCCCACAACTTTTGTCCTATATATGGTTGGTGCTTGCCTGGTTGGTCTGAACATGAGGGCCCGGCCTGGTGACATTAGCTCATCGTTGTGTTTGTGACTTAAGTTTTACAGGGCTAAGAAAGAGACCTTGGATCGCCAAGACATAGTGTAGTGACATTCATAAGAGATTTTGTGTTTTTTTAGATACATGAGATCTTAGTGTACTTTACAATGTAAAGTGTTAATATATTTGTGTTGAATAAAGTTTCTGGGTGTTATTGTTTGAGTTAGAGAGTGGCTGATCTATTCATCAAGATTTTAAAACACAACACAACTTGGCCGTTTGGACCCCCTTTGTGTATAAACCACAACACCACGAGCTGTGGTACTTATCTTGACAGCTACCTTAATTTTTTTAAGATGTTTTGCGTGGTACACCTACATTTTATGCCACCACCGGAGTGGGTATGCATCATGTTGCATCATGTTTCTGGATTAATAAATTGATGCATATAGAAAAGAAGAATGCTAAATTGCACAAACTGGGGCCTCGTGCTCTAACGATGCACAATCCAGTGTATTCCCCATTACGGTATGGCTCTCCTTGTCTCTCCCACTCTAACATGCGCGCGTGTTCATCCTGATATTCTTAATGAAAAAGAAGCAAAGGGAGGCAACAGATCAAGATTTCGGGCCTCCAAAATTTAAGTGAATAATTATTCTCAAGTTGCAGGTGAAGAACAAACAAATTGAATAGCAAAGGTTGCAGCAAACATCACGGTACCATGGTATCAATCCAAAAACCTAAGAAACACGGAATCTCAACGTTCAGTTCACACTTGCCAAGTGTCTAAGCCCACAGGTACATAGTAGAACATCAAGTGGTCGAATAATGGGACCGTACACGTCACGTCGACTTATTGATACAATTTAGTATTGCAAAATATGTTTGCATGCCCAGGTTCTGGAAGTGGCACCACTCTTGTCCATGTTCACAAAGAACAAAAAAAATTGATGGAAACCCTGGCTTCACGGCTTCAAATATTTAGAACGACACCAAAAATTGGTGAACAAACAAGAATCAAATATAATTTTGGCTTTTATTGAACTCATATCTTGCCCATGAAATGAATGCCCCAGATATACAATATTGCATTTGTTCAAGCAAAAGGGTAAAGAAAATTTGTAGGAATATGTTGCCTTCTCCGTGTCTGTGTGCGCTATATTTTATTTTTGAAGAACAGGCAAATGTTTTCCAGTTGATGACGTGAAGTTATAACATGATTCCTTTGAGATTAAATAAAATATGGAAGTCAAATATGCCAAATGGAAGATAAGTTGAAGTGCTTCAGGATTTATGATATGTTACCTATGAGATATTCTCCAAATCTCAGGGACGGAACGGAGTTAGATCCATTTGGAATTGTTGCTTCCCTTTGCTCACCCTCTAGAGAAAGAAATACACGAAATGAAGGACGAATGAGTTTCTAATTCATCAGACTTAGGTAAACAGGAAAACATCTAACAGATAAAATGAAGTACTGAAAGAAACAAGACACCAACAAGTAATATTAAAGAAGGAAATGACATTGCATTGGGAGCAGGAAACTATGCTTTCTTTCTTCATTCTATATTTTGATTTTACAGTAATGGCATATGTTTTACAAGTGTATAGTATCCTCTATTTATACAATGGATAATAGGCACAACGGCTAGTAAGAAAGCTGGTCCTAATCTGCAGAATCATAGTACAATATTGCCTTAGGATTGTTACACATGTCTTCATCTTGGCCCTTCATTTGCTCACACTTGTGCACCTGTATTTGCTTTTGTCTTCTTTCTGCAGCATTAGGAGTACCTCTAGGACAGTGAGTGTTGACTTTGCAGCTCAACAAACGACAGCTGTCCTCTTTCCTCTTGGGCACATTTCTCTTGTCACTTTCTTCCATTGCATGCATGAGGCTACAGGACCACTTCCTTTCTAGCTTAACACTCCTCCTCAATTCTTTGGGGGATGTGACATGTAGCATGCTCCTCAATCTCTCAAAGAATTGCTTACTAAGTGGTTTTGTAAATATATCTGCCACTTCGTCTGAGCTAGGCACATGCTGAACTCTTAGTTGATTCCCAACTACCTTCTCTCTAACAAAATGCAGGTCCAATTCTATATGCTTGGTTCTTGCATGTTGGATTGGATTAGATGCTAAGTAGATAGTACTCTGGTTGTCCACCCACACTATTGGAACTTTGATCAGTTGAACACCAATTTCTCCTAGCAATGATTGAATCCAAGTTATTTCAGCTGCCACATGAGCAAGACTCCTATATTCTGCTTCTGTACTGGATCTAGAAACTGAGGATTACTTCTTTGATCCCCAAGAAATCAGATTTCTCCCCAAGTATACACATATACCCGTAACAGATTTCCTATCATCTACATCATTTGCCCAATCTGAGTCTGAGAAACCAGTCAAACTTAAATTTTGTTCCTTACTGAACTGCAATCCATACTTCTTGGTTCCATTCAAGCACCTTAAGATCCTCTTGACAGCCTTCCAATGTAAATCCAATGGGTTAGCCATGAATTGACACACCTTGTTCACACTATAAGCTATTTCTGGCCTTGTAATGGTCAGATATTGCAAGGCCCCTACAACACTTCTATAGAAAGTTGGATCAGAGATTGGTGAACCTTTATGTTTGGACAAAGTAGGTGTTGTCACAATTGGCGTGGCAATTCCCTTCGCTTCCTTCATCTCAACCTTTGTCAACAAATCAGTAATGTAATTTCCTTGCTTCAAATGCACTCCCTCATCTGTCCAGGCAACCTCTATACCAAGGAATTGCTTCACAGGTCCCAAGTCTTTTAGGGAGAAAATCTTCCCTAACTTGCTTACAGTATCTTCTACTTCCCTTTGGTTACTTCCAGTAATCAGTATATCGTCTACATACACTAGAATGTATGTAGCTGAGTTGCTGTTGGACTTATAGAACAAAGATGTGTCTGCCTTTGAGCACAGATATCCAATGGACAGAATGACAGACTTGAGTTTAATAAACCAGGCTCTTGATGCCTGCTTCAGTCCATAAATAGCTTTATGCAGCCTGCATACTCTTCCTGAGTTATCATCAAAACCCATTGGCTGCTTCATGAACAAATTTTCTTCTAACTCACCATTGAGAAAGGCATTATTGATGTCCAAATCCCTTACTTTCCAGCTCCTTTGTACAGCAATGCAGATAATGATTCTGATGGTTGTGTGTTTAACCACAGGACTAAAGGTGTCCTTGAAATCGAAACCTGCCTTCTGAGTAAAACCTTGGGCAACAAGCCTTGCCTTGTACCTCTGTATTGATCCATCCGGGTTCTTCTTTAATTTGTAAACCCACTTACAGCCTATAAGGTTGTGACCAGGTGGCAATTGTTGAAGTGTCCAGGTGTTCTTATTGTGCAAGGCCTCGAATTCTTCTTTCATAGCAGTACACCATTGACTGGATTCAAGAGCTTCTTTCACTGTTAGTGGTTCTCTTTCTTCAGTAGTTAGTGTGCTCAACCAAAGTCTAGGTTTTAAACTTCCAGTTCTAGACCTTGTAACCATATGATGTCTTCTCTGCTCCCCCTCATCCTGCACTGCACTAGAAACAGGGGTAAGTGGTATATTGCTCATAGCAGGTTGCTCCAAGGGAGAGGATTGAGAGTTGTTATGACTGTGATGATGAGAGCTATTGGGAGTCAGAGGTGCAGGAGCAGGATGTAAGGTTTGTGGAGTAGGAATTGAGTGAGCAGGAATAACAGGAAGGACACTAGTGAAAGGAAGTGAGCTGGTAGATGAGTCTGCTGCAGATGTGGGAAAGATGTTGTTGTAAGGGTAGGACGTTTAATCAAAGATGACATCTCTTGATATGATTACTTTTCCACCCGGCATCAGGACTTTATATCCCTTGTATGACCCACTATAGCCCAGGAATATACCAGAGTTAGACCTGCTTTCAAGTTTGTTCGAATTGTAAGGTCTCATGTGTGGGTAACATAAGCAACCAAAAGCTCTTAGGTGAGTATAAGTGGGTTTGTGACCATGAAGGAGTTCAAGGGGAGATTTGTATTGGAGGAGTTTGGAAGGTAATATGTTGATGAGATAAATGGCAGAAGTGAAAGCATCATCCCAAAATCTAGGTGGCAATCCAGCTTGGGACAAAAGACACAATCCCATTTCAACTATGTGTCTGTGTTTCCTCTCAGAAACACCATTCTGCTGGGGTGTATAAGGACAGGACACTCTATGACTGATCCCATATTCTTGGAAGATTTTTCTCAAGCCCATGTACTCACTTCCTCCATCAGTTTGTATAGATTGGATTTTCTTTCCAAACTGAGTTTCAATCATTTTACAGAATTGGATAAAAACATTGTATACATCAGATTTAAGCTTTAGAAGATACAGCCAGGAAAATCTAGTTTTGTGGTCAATGAAAACAATGTAATATTGGAAACCATTTCTGGATTTTGTGGGAGAAGGTCCCCATATATCACTGTGAATGAGGGCAAATGGGTGTTCATGTGTGGTTTCAGAATCATTATAAGGTAGTTTATGGCTTTTGGAAATAGCACAAATGTGACACAATCGTTCTTCATTAATAGCAGAATACACAATATTACATCCATCAAGGGCTTTCTTAACAATATCATTAGCAGGGTGGCCTAGTCTTTTATGCCACATGTCTAGACTTAGACTTCTTGGAATGGAAACTACATTGACAGAAGGTAACAAAGACACACTAGAGACAGGCTTGATGACAGAATTGGCTGATTCGGTGGTGAGTGTAGATTGGAGCTTGTGACAGTGTAGGTTGCTGAAGTGGTAAAGACCATCTCTAACATTCCCTTGAAGCAGAATTTGATGATTGGCCAGGTCCTTCACAAGACAATGAGAGGGATGAAACTCAAAGAAAACCTGGTTATCTTTAGCAAACTGAGAAACACTTATTAGATTCTTGGTTATGCTAGGTACATGAAGAAGATTTTTTAGGATAAAATGTTTAGAGTTTTGGTCGGATTTAAGAATAGAGCTACCTATATGAGCAATACACACACCTGATCCATTTCCCATGTGCAGCCTATTGTTACCTTGATACTCCGTAGCAATGTTAAGATTGTTGAAGTCATTTGACACGTGATTGGTGGCACCTGTGTCTGGAAACCATGATGTATCAGAACCTGCATCAGAGTAGGTTAGAGAAGTAGTTTGAACAAGGTGAGCACTAGGATTTCTGTTTTGATTCTGGTTGGGAACTCTGTTGTTCTGTGGTGGTTGATAATTCAAGTTTGTCCTCTCCCAGCACCTATCAGCAGTGTGGTTTCCAGTACAGATTTGGCAGCAAAATCTGTTACCTCCATCAGTTCTTCCTCCTCTTCCTTTATAATTAGTATTTCTTCCTCCTCTACCTCTGTAACTTTGTCCACCGGTTTGAAAGTTGGGTTGAAAGCCTCTTCCTCTACCAGGGTTGTTGCCTTGACTCACATGGCCACCTCTTCTGTTTCCACCAATCGTTGCAGAGTTAACATTGGGCTGAGAACCATCATTGTTTAGCAATGATCCACCACTGAGTTCTAGCCTTGATTCATAACTTAGGAGCAGAGATTGCAAATCTGAGGTAGTCCATGGTTCCACCCTTGAAGTAACAGACACCATCACTGCATCATACTCATTGCCTAGACCAGCAATAATGTGCAAGACCCTATCGGGTTCAGATATTTGCTGTCCTGCAGAAGCCAGGAGATCAAAATAATTTTTCATCTGGTTAAGGTATTCTCTCATGCTCATGCCTCCTTTCTTCAAGGTAAGAAGCTTGGTTTTATACTGCATGAGTTTTGCTTGAGATTGGGTTGCAAAATTCTTCTCCAAAACTTCCCAAATCTGCTCTGATGTTTCCAAACCAACCATCAGTACTAACACTCCTTGAGTCAAAGATGATAAAATCCATGAGGTCAAGAGTTGGTCTTGCCTCTGCACAAAAGGAAATCCGGGCTTACTTCTGACTTCTGCGTAGCTGCATCAGTTATCATCTTGCTTGGTGCCTTCTTGGTGCCATCAATGTATCCTTCCAAACCATAACCCCTTATGGTGGACAAAACTTGCTGCTTCCAAATCAGGTAGTTTGTATCATCCAGCTTAGTGGTAACAAGCTGGTTTGGTAAAGGAATGGGTTGGGTTGTAGCAACAGTTTGAGGTAAGGTGGTGATTTGTTCTCCAGCCATTTATATGAAGTAGAATGAAAAAAAAAAAAAAAAAGTGAAGAAAAGACAGCACCAGAGACAGGTCTCAAACCTGCTCTGATACCATGAAAGAAACAAGACACCAACAACTAATATTAAACAAGGAAATGACATTGCATTGGGAGCAGGAAACTATGCTTTCTTTCTTCATTCTATATTTTGATTTACAGTAATGGCATATGTTTTACAAGTGTATAGTATCCTCTATTTATACAATGGATAATAGGCACAACGGCTAGTAAGAAAGTTGGTCCTAATCTGCAGACATAGTACAATATTGCCTTAGGATTGTTACACATGTCTTCATCTTGGCCCTTCATTTGCTCACACTTCTTGTGCACCTGTATTTGCTTTTGTCTTCTTTCTGCAGCATTAGGAGTACCTCTAGGACAGTGAGTGTTGACTTTGCAGCTCAACAAACGACAACTGCTCTCTTTCCTCTTGGGCACATTTCTCTTGTCACTTTCTTCCATTGCATGCATGAGGCTACATGGCCACTTCCTTTCTAGCTTAACAAGTACCATAACTGCACAACTATTTCTCTACTCAACTTTTATTTTGGCAAACCTGAGATGACAACTCTTTATATTTCATACTTGACATTATTCAGACTCTAATACACTTAGATAATTAGCAGAGCATAACTTACAACAATGGCTATGAGTTCTTGCAGAAGTTCCTCCAAGTGGCGAAGAGGCTGCGTGAACAGGGAACTCGATTCAGACAAGTTATTTTATCCATATTGACAGATGCTTCTCTGGTATAGGACACACTTCAAAAAAGGGAGGGGGGCCTATAAATAAAATAGAGCCTACTTACCCACTATGTTGGACCATCAACCGGAGCCTTCAAAGGATCATCATGCACCTAATAGCCACATAATTACAAAAAAGAAATAATACAAAGAAATGATTGGAGGTTAATAAGGGCTTAAATTTGACACCCACGGGTTATTAAAAACGTGTTGTTAAACAGCCTTAAATGAAGAAAATAAATGCAATTCCTTTTAAATGGGCAGAATTAAAAGCAATACCTCCATAAATAATCCATCCACCCCGACAGCGACTGCTGTGCGAGCAATGCAGGGGATTAATTCACGAAGACCTCCACTGGCAACACCACCACCTTCTAGCTGTTCATATAATTAGTTAATTGACATTCTGATCTCAAAATTCAAATCTACAGGTGAGAGAAGCGTAGGCAAAAAAGATAGGAATTATTGAGTAAAGAGATGGTTGACAAAAGACTCTGACTTAATTTTCTATTTATGAAAATCATTTTGAATTACATTTGGATCGAAGGATTGGAGTTGAAAGGATTTGGAGCTAACAACTTTGAGTTGCACCAAATTGGGTGCACTTCAGATCAATAAAATGATTGAGAAAAGAAACTCAATTATTACTATAACACCACAAAGTTGATGGTGCTGATGGATCTATTATTGTGGATCATAAATCTGGAGCACCTAATTTGCATATGGCTTTATATGATCTAAGTATTCTTTCATCTTATATCTTTAACGACCACCTGTTTGCATCATGAAACATTGTCTACTTGTTAACGTAATTACAATGTCAGATTTTTTTGTCTATAATAGATAATCTTATGCTATTAACTGGTGATATCATTCTTCAAGGATGAGAAATATCAGTTTAGGAATCAAATGTAGGAATATTTCAATGAGTAATGATACTTGCCTTTCTCCCAGCAGGTTGCTATAATGAATGTGTTATATCAGCCACCTGAAAAAGGTAATTTGATTCAGCAAAAAAGGACTTTCAGGTACCATCATACAAGTGTTGCATGTGGTGTTGTCTAGATGCAATAATTATGGCATGTATATCATTGACGCCCAACACCAAATGGATCAACAATCTTACAACAGGACAGTTGGCCTCCCTCATCCACTCTAAGTTGCGTGGATCAACAATCAAGTCATCTGCATATTAGATCAACTAAGTTATGATGTAGTGATGCCACCAAAAAGGCCAACTTCGTATCTATTTTAATGGGACTTAGGCAAGTACTTGCTTGAGTAAATGCATAAATTTGAATCATAGCGTTGGCATACCTCTTGCTAGGTATTAGTTATTGATAATATATTAGCCATACATAGTACCACTATGGCATGGTCTGCGTAAGTTATTTTTAGCATAGATTCAATTTAACAAAATAAAAAGTGTTACAAAATTTTACAATATTTATATTTTATCAATTAGCAATCGTGTCAGATAGAGTTTGACGGATCACTTACTGTAGCCAAACATTGTTCCTCTCTCACAAACCATAACATTTTCATTTCTAGCCATTCTGATCTTCTCAGCAGAATTTGCCATGACCTACAAAACCAATTTACTAATGGCACTAAACTAATACCAAAACTTGCTACCATGGAGTAACATGTGGTGGATAAAGAAACTTAGTCAAAGAGAGATAGATTGGTAAATACTCACAGAAGGGGCACAAAATTGGCCTTTTTTTATATTGATAATTTTTCCAGTCCTTGCGGCTGCCTCAAGCAAATATGTCTGTCATTCCAACTGACGGTTAAATATTGGGTGGAGAAGCACATAGAGCACAGTTACATAGTAAAAGGATGACAGATCCAACTGTTAGGAAGTACTAAAATCTGGTGATTCAACCTGCCGGCACAAGAAAGCAGGAATCTGAATAATATCTGCAACCCTGCCAACAGCTTCACACTGTAAAAAGAACACCAATCATAGACGTTAGGCAAACCCTGAGTGGTTTAGGGTTTACTACTCATATGGTGTCACCAGAACATGACCCATTGAGAAGCAAGGCTGAAGGAAACAACAAAACAAGAGAAAACAAAGTATAGTTGATTGGGCAAATTATGATCCAACTTGATTGGTTAGAAGGGGGAAAACAAATTTGTATGCTCTCAGTGGGGGATTTGAATAAAGAAATACAAGAAGGTCCTCAGCCTGTCTCTTCGTGTTGTTAGAAGTTAAGCCAGCATGTTTTCTAGAATAAACTTATGTTTGCTTCTAAATGCAGCCCATGGATTGCCTTAACACCCCATATCTTTTTGAGATGTCTGACCAATACTGATCGCTCACTTTTAACCATCAAAATTGAGGTGTTCGGTTGAACACCTTAAAATGTGTCTAATCTTTACTGGTCAAACATGTTTACAGAGATTTCAACAGTAGTGGTTGAGCACCTTTCTTGGGGTGTATAAAATGAAATGGGGTCACATTTAGTCGGTGCCTAAACTTTTTTATAGTACAACCCCATTAGGCGTCAGTATGGGTGCATCGTGCAAGTGAGATTTCTTCTCTGAAGATTCACTAAGAAGGTTAACTAGCTAAGAGTTTTATCAGAACTACGTGATAGTCATTACGAAACATATGACTAAACTACTTTAGGTTCTTGCAAGGAATGTCAAATCAGTGTGGAGAATGTGAATTTGATTTGGTTCCATATACCTGCTGTTAATTTTTCCAAGTAGTTTGACAACATTCCGTGGCAAATTTTTCAAGCATACCAACATTAGAAGTTCTATTCCTAAGGAATTCAAAATACATTGTGGCGATCCTTTTCTTCCTGTAAGCATATCATAGCTAGTCTTTGAGCTTGAATGCTAATGTGACATTAATTAATCATACAGTTGTGCAGAAACAATTTTGAAGCTTCCTTAATCAAATCTAACCTGAATCGACTCGTGCACATCAGTGACTATTGGGAGGTCATATGTCATTTTCACCCTCTCAAGGACCTGCAAACCAAAGAAGCAACATAATTAGATTGAAATTCTAAACATCATAGGCTCTTAACCACTGGATCAATTGTCAATATGAATTTCCAACTAAATTATGATCCCTCTGAAATCAACTACAATCAGCTACATTACCTTCAAGCCCTCGGCTAAACCAGGACCGCAAAACGACTTAGAAGAAGTCCGATTAGCTTTATCGAAGCTAGATTTAAAGACCAAGGGCAATCCGAGTCTGTAAGTGCCAAACACAATCAAATTCAGTAAGAATTCTTCCTAGTTAATCGTATCAGAATTTCAATATAAACGAGGAAATATTAAGAGAATCTGCAGTACCTAGAAGCGATTTCTTTGATATGCTTGGCCATGTAGAGAATGTGTTCCTCTGATTCGATGACATTGGGTCCTGCAAGTAAGAAAAATGGCTCCGCTGTCTGATTATGAATCGTGTCAGTAGCTAATTCGATTCTTCTGAGAGGATAAACAAATGCAGAAAAGTGAGTGAGAGAGTTGAGACCTTGAGCTGATTGAAGAGCAACGTCGACGACGAATCCATATCTTCCTTCACACTAAGATTGCAGTTTAAAGATCAAATGCGAAGATAAATCAGACAAATTTTTAGAAAATCTGATGAATTTTTATAGGATGTAAGATCTAAGGAAAAGTTTCTAGCATTCACTGTTCAGTAGTTAGTGAAAGATGAGACGGTTGACGAATTAATTTGCAGCCGACAGATGTTGCACGGGTCAAACTCAGAACATTTCAATTTGTATGGGCTACACGCGAACGTCGATAATATTGGCCCGCGGTTCTTATTCTGCCCAAAAATCACTTTCGTTTTGAAGAGTTTCTAATGGATAAAAGTAATTTCTTTTTTCTTTTAATCATAATAGAATTTTTTTAATTTTCAGTCAAATGTTAATAGCTCTCCAAAATTCAACAGAGAGTAAATTTGCATTAGAAATGACTCTAAGCTTATCCACCTATTTGCTGCTGGATTTGAGTGACATGAAGCATTTAGTTTTGGGACTTGGAAAGTTTTCGAGCACACCAAAAATTTGTCAAAACAAGAAAGGGAAGAGTAATACAAATGTGCTCTTGATTATGTTTTTTTAGCAAAATAAGGCTAGGACATTAGCATCAGAAGGGATTGTGATGTTGAAAAGATTAGCAAAGAACTTCCACACTTACCAAGCAATATGACAGTGAATAAAGATATGATTGGTATCTTCACAAGCATTATGACACAAATGACACCAAGATGTGATCTCAAATCATTTTTTCTAAGGTTGTCATCAAGGGCTACAAATTTATTGACTAACCTCCCGAGCAATATAGAATGAGAACTTAAAACAAATTTAGGCCACATCATTGATGCTAAGTTGTTAAAGGCTTGGACAATCTCAAAAAATTCCAAGTAGAAGAAAAAGTAAAGAGACCATTAGAAGATAGTTTTCAGATTGGCATATCCAGCACATTTTCATTCACAAACAGATTATCAAAAGAGACAAGAACATAATCAGGCAATAAACATTCCATATCATTCATATTCCAAGCTCCATTGCACCAATATGTGTTAACTTTATCCTCACAATTAGAAATGCCCAGAAATTGACACAAAGGGGAAACAGAACACCAATTATCAAACAAAAAATGAAATGCCACCATTACCAAGTCTAAAAAAATATTTTATTTGTGAATTCTGGAGCTTTGAAATCTTTTCCAAAAATGAGATTTGTTATGAGCAACATCAACATTACAAGGATGAGTGTTCCTATTATACTTCCATTTTAATAATTTTACGAAAGAGCATTAGAAGTCCTAAGCTCCACCAAGCATAAGCAATAATAACCTTATTAACATAAAAAAAATCTCCTAACACCTAAACCCCCTTCTTTCTTGGGAAAAACACAAATTCTCCCAAGCAGACTAGTGGATTTACTTGTGTTCAGAATTGGAACCCCACAAAAAACTATTGAATAACCTATGAAATCTGTCAACCATAGACTTTGTGGGCTCAACTACCATCAAGGTGTATATAGGGATGGAAGAAAGAACACTATTAATAAGTTCAAGATCTTCCACCCATACTCAAAAACCTCTTATCCCAACCCAAAAGCCTAGAGCTAATTTTTTCAAAAAGTTCATGAAACAAAGAGTTTTTCACTCTCCCTTTTAAAAGAGGTACCCCAAATACTTGAAAGGAAGTTTTTCCTCAACAAATTGGGATAATTCAAGGATCATTTTCCTACGGTAAGCAGACTTTTTTTTTTATAAAACATAACCATGCTTTTATATTAATTAATCTTTTGACTAGAGGATTTCTCAAACAAAGACAGAAAATTAAGAAGCTTCTTAAATGCAGAGATTCTAGTAGAAGTAAAACTATCGTATCATCAGCAAAAGATAAAGAAGGAATCAACATCCCTCTCTTATTATATCTAAGACCAGGATATATCTCAAAAAGCTCTACCAAACCACAAGTCAACACATTAAAAAATGAAGCAAACAAACTGGGGGACGATAGTGAATCTCCTTATCTGATCCCTCTACTAGATTTGAAAATTCAGTAAGGAAACTATTAATGAACAAGGAGAACCAAGAATTATTAATGGAATTAGCAAGATAGGAAATAAACAAATTAGGGAAGCCCAAAATCTTCAAAATCTTAAACAAGACATGCCATTCAATTATGTCAGAGCCTTTCTGCATATCAAGTCTAAAATCATTTTGCCATCTTTGCTTTTATTATTTAACTCATTGACCATTTCCTTAGCAAGGATAATGTTATCTGCAATGTCACGGTGGGCAAAAACCACTTTGGGCTGGGGGGATGAATGTAGGAAGGAGAGATGACAACATATTATTAACCATTTTAGTTAAAATTTTGTTAATGATATTACATAAGTTTATTGGCCTAAAATCTGCCCAACCAGTGGGATGGGTTTTCTTGAGAATTAAGGCTATGGATGTATAAGTGAAACTTCTACTAGAACTCCCAGAAAGTATTCCTTAAAGCTTCTAATAGGTCATCCTTAACCAATAACCAACAATATTGATAAAATAGGGCTGCAAATTCATCAAAACCAGTCATACTGTCTTTATCAATACTTTTAACCACCTCAAACAATTCACTCATACTAGGAGGATTACAAAGCCTCAAGACATCGAAATAAATGGTTAAAGGATTAATAGAGCTATAAATAGCACTGCCTAAATCACAACCATCAGAAGCAAACATTGTCTAAAAAAATCACATGCAATTTTATTAATTTTATCAAGTTCTCTTATGCTAATGTCATCACCAGCAATTTTATTGATCCTATTCTTGGACCTTTTCTTTTTAACTGAAGCATGGAAATAGGTTTTATTCTTCTCCCCTTCTTTCAACCATTGTCTCTAAAATGACATTTCTACAGCCAAAGCAAGAGATAATTCAACTTGTTTTTTTTATTTAAAATAATCAACTGGAAATCAAAAGGGTCTTCCAAGTAAGCACCCTCTTGTGCTAAAAGATTTTGCTCAGCTTGTTCGACCCTATCAAAAGTATCTCCAAAGATATTTTTTTCCAACTCTTTAAATAATTTTCTAGTCAAAAGAGTTTCTGCTGAATATTAACCATACCTCTATGACCTGTTGGAAGATTAGAGGAATCCTTAGAAGTTTTCATATAGTATGGTGTTTATTCCAAGCATTGATGAATCTAAAAAAGGCCTTAGGGGTTAAGGTTCACAGAAGACAAAGACATGGAAAGAAGATTAATCCCATATGGTATAACTTATTTAACGATAAAATATTATTTTTTATACCAAAAAGTATAATTTATTTTTCGGAACAATATAATTTGTATTTCTTTGATTTTTTTTATCTTGCGTTTATAATGTGGTAGATTAAATATACTATAACTTATTTTACCAAAAGTATAATTTGTTTATCGACATAGTATAGTTTATTTGACCAAAAATTATAATTTTTTACGCAAGCGGTAGAACTTGTAAATCAAACAAAAATAAAGAAAAAACTAAAACAAAAGAAATATAAAAAAATTCAAAATTAATAAAATTATAATAAATTATAAATTTATTTGTATTATTTAAATAATATTCATTTACTAATTATTATTAATTTTATAAATTAATATAAAAATATAATAATTAATAAAAACATAAACACATAAAAAATTTAAATAAAAAAATAAATTATTGCAAAATCCAAAATTTTAAAATAAAATAATAATAATAAATCATCATTTTATTTTTATTATTTAGTTAAATAATACTCCCTTCGTCGTGACCTAATTCTCACACCTGCTCCAGCGCGTATATTAATAAAAAAACTGTTTTATTCTTTTTAGTTGATTTTTTCAAAGGTGGAGATTGAGGGTGGAGATTGTAAGATTTTTCCATTTTGCGAGTGTACAAAATAGGGTGGGACGACCGAAAAAAAAAGTCTGCAAATTAGGGGGGACGTAGGGAGCATTTATTACTAATTATTATTATTAATTTTATAAATTAATATATATAAAGGAAATAATTAATAGAAAAATTAGGGGGGATGTAGAGAGTATTTATTAATAAATATTATTATCAGTTTTATAAATATAAAAAAAATTCAAAATTAATAAAATTATAATAAATTACAAATTTATTTGTATTATTTAATTAAATAATATTCATTTACTAATTATTATTAATTTTATAAATTAATATACAAATATAATAATTAATAAAAATAGAAACACTTAAAAAATTAAAATAAAAAAATAAATTATTGCAAAATCCAAAATTTTAAAATAAAATAATAATAATAAATCATCATTTTATTTTTATTATTTAGTTAAATAATACTCCCTTCGTCCTGACCTAATTTTCACACCTGCTCCAGCGCGTATATTAATAAAAAAATTGTTTTATTCTTTTTAGTTGACTTTTTCAAAGGTGGAGATTGAGGATGGAGATTGTAAGATTTTTCCATTTTGGGAGTGTACAAAATAGGGTGGGACGGCCGAAAAAAAAAAGTGTGCAAATTAGGGGGGACGTAGAGAGTATTTATTACTAATTATTATTATTAATTTTATAAATTAATTTATATAAAGGAAATAATTAATAGAAAAATTAGGGAGGACGTAGGGAGTATTTATTACTAATTATTATTATTATTAATTTTATAAATTAATATATATAAAGGAAATAATTAATAGAATATAAATTAAAACATAAAGAAGATAATTGATAAAAATAAATATTGAAATTGTAGGCGTAGGATTTGAACCCACAACCTTACCTTTTAGCAAACCAAGATGTTTTTCATTACTAATTTAATTATTAATTATTTTTTTTATCGTTGAATTGATGAGTATTTTGAACAAATAAATACAATAAAAATAGAAAAATAAGAAATTGAAGGAATTGAAAAAACTACACTGGATTTTTAATTTACTTTTATTATTTATTAATTAATATTTGATTTCCAATAGTAGTAACTAATAATTAATTAAATTATTAATTAAATATATTTAAAAAAATTAATAAATATAGATCAATATTAATTGGTTTTTCATTAATTAATTAATTAATATATTTTTAACTAATAGTTAATTAAAGTATTAATAAAATATTTGGAAAAGCAAAAATTGGAACTAAATAAATATAATATATAAAATCTAACAAATAAATAAATTGAATAACCTAAAAAAAAATCAACCACAAAAAATTAAAACTGCAATTAATTATTAGTTTATTTTTCATTAATACTAACTTAATTAGTAATTTATTTATTATTATTGAATTAATTAATATTTATTTACTAATTAATTTTTATTAAAATATTAATAAACTTAATTTGGAAAATAATTAACTAATATTAAAGATTGGTAAGGCTTAACACGTGACCTCCCATATCAATCAAGCAAGCTTACCAACTGTGCAACAACAACTTTTGTTTAAAAATCGCGGCGTTATATATATATAATAAAAAGAAAATTTGTGGAATTCGAACCTGAGACCTTGTGCTTGACCAACGCAGGCGCTGTTGCCTTATACTTAGGGGTGGGGAAAAATACCGAAATCCGAAATACCGAACATACCGTACCGAAAAAATACCGAAAATACCGAAATTTTCGGTATACCGAATTTTCGGTACGGTATGATACCGTTACCGGTATTTTTCGGTTCGGTACCGGTATAAAAAATCCTAAATTTTCGGTATTTCGGTATATACCGAAATACCGAAAAATATCGGTATTTTCGGTATATATACCGAATACCGAAACAAATCGGTATATTGATATACCGAATACCGACGGTCAAAGAATTATTAATAGATTTTTTTTTTTCTCAGGGTTAATTCCCTCCTAAATTCCCAGAACCCTAATTTCCATTCCTAAAAACGCAATCTCATCTCCTCTGTCCTGCGCCAGCGCCGCTGCCCAGTTGTCAACTCCCGAGTCCCGCCTCTCATCTTCTCCGCCACCACCCACCGCCGGTCGCCGTCGGTCGTCTCACTCCGCCGGCCTCTTTTTGCATAATAAACATAGGTGATCTCCCTTATTTCCCGGCCTCGTTTTTACAGTTGCGATTGAATTTTTCCATACATATGAAGGATTGTTAATTTAATGTTCTCACTTATCAGTGGAAATGGATGAATTCACAGGGAATTGAATTATTTAGGGCTGGGTCGGTACGGCATACCGAATTTTTTTGATTAACTCTCAAAAACTGTGTCATATTTTAACTCTCTCCCATAAAAGAAGCATGAACACCAGATCTGCAGAAGAATAAATGGTTTTAGGGATTTGTATCAAATGACAGTTTTAGTCGTAACTTGGATCCTCGAGAAAGATTTAGCAGTAGATGACATTAGCTTATATTATCGTCAAACGACATTATCACCTAATTTCTTGTTCGCAGCCTCTAAGTTTTGATTACTCCCAGAACTATCGATAACATTCTGGAGACTTCTACTGGCAAATGTCTGTATTATGTAGGGTGTCCTGATTTAGGTTCAAGTTTTGAAAATAATATTTAATTTGATGTTACGATTTTGCCCTGTTTTTAGTTCCAGTTTACGATTGTGCAACTGTATTTTATAATTAATTACTAGAGCCCATTAATAAACACATTTTTCTCTTAGAAAAACAAGGGTAAGAGAATGATTAAGGTTCTTGGATGGAGTTACATAAATCAGATAAGGAAGTAAAATATCCCCAGAAGAAAGCTGCAAAAAGCAAAGTGATGATGATAAGTAACAAAGTTATGGGGGCCAGCCTTCTCCTACTCTTCTCCATTGATAACTTGTGGACAAAATGTGCTATTTAGTACTTACTATATATAATGATACTGTGATTTGATATTTTATAATCCTCGTTTTTCGTTGGCTTGTTTAGTACAAACCTCAGGATAATTTATTCCTATTTTTCATCATTTTTTTTTTTTTTTTGGTGTTGCCGCAAGAATCGCAATATAGAATTTTTAATAGTAGTGAAGATGAAACTACGACAAAAATGAAATTGTTTTATATTATTAGAAAAATCTTATGAAAACTTGAGCTATTTTATGCAATTAATCTTGGACGTGAAAAGAGAAGAAATCTTCTGATCTGCAAGTGAATACCATTTTTTTCCTTTCCTGTTGTCATTCCTTGTAATTTGGTATCCTAATATCTAAGAAACCAACATGAAAAGTAATCCAGGAAAATGCATTGTACACACAAATAAATGCATGTTTGTGTGCATTTGAATAATCTCCATTCATTAATCATTATGCTTTTTATTTGAAATATTTGTTTTATTTTCCTTTCATTTTATCTTTAGCCCAACCTACCTACTATAATCTTTTCATTTTATCTTCAGTTGCATTTACTTTATACTTGTGTAACACTCTCTGATTGTTTGAATTATTTTTCAGATTTACGAATGGAATCGGAATCTTCAGCTTCATTGCCAAGTCCAAGTCTATCCGAAACACCAAATACAATAGACTCTGAAGCAAATGATGTTACTACAAGTCAAAAACGTCCAAGAAAAGATTCGGCAACAAAGCCTCCGGTACCTCCAAAAAAAAAGAGTCCTTATTGGGAGCACTGTGAGAAAGTGTCGAGGCAGTTAGATAATGATACCGTACAACCTTTGGCGATATGCAAATATTGTAAAGTGGAGATCCCGGTGACTTACGGAAGTACTAGTGGGCTAAAAAACCACTTGGAGAAGAGGTGCAAGGCAAGTCCATTATACATAGGGAGTGGGATTGCGAAAGGTCAAACCGTGTTGACAAGTGAGACAATGGGACAGGTAAGTCCCTTGGTTCCTCATACCTTTAATAAAAAACGGTGTGAATTAAAGCTTACAGAGTTTGTGATTATTGATGAGATGTCTTTTCGGGTTGTCGAGGGGAAAGGGTTAAAAGGGTGGGTTCATGAACTACAACCGAGATTTAGAATTCCGGATAGAAAAAAAGTTGCATCTATGGTTTATGAATTATTTTTAACTGAGAAAGCCAAGATAAAAAGTGTGATTAGTGGCCATAGGGTAAGTATCACTACTGATACTTGGACCTCTATTCAAAACATAAATTACATGGTCATCACAGCTCACTTTTATAAGGATCCAACAGACGATGACCTGGATATGTATAAGGAAATCGAAGAAATTGAGAAGAGTAAGTTATTTTTTTAATAAAGTTAAACTTCAATTATTATGCTTATCTAGTTCAAATAATAATAATTTTAAATTTGTCTTTTCTAGCTGCAAATGTCATTCAAGACCATTCAAGATCTTTCACTCCGGCCTCCACCTCATCTACAGTATAACTTCGAGGTAAGATTTCTTTTCTAATTTTAAGTATGATTTGAATATTATTTCATGGCAAATTTAATCTAGTTCTTTGAGTTTGCTCCAAATTTAATTTAGTTCCTTGTCATTTTGCTCTAATTTTTGTTGTTCTGCTTTTTCAGCTCAAGTATCTATTGTAGCCGACTCTTGGGTTATTAGAGGCACGCCTTAGAACAAGAGTATAATTATGTTCATCTTGGTTGGATTGTGAATTATTGAAAGACATGTATTTGTTGTTTTTAATTAAATTGTTGGATTCGGAAGTGTTGAAACTTGAAAGACACGTATTTGTTGGATTGTGAACTATATATATTTTTGTTGGATTGTGAATCGTTGAAAGACATGTATTTATTGTTTTGAATTGAATTGTACTATATTTTTCTAAGGCAGATATGATAAATTTATTAAAACTGGAAATTTCGGTTCGGTATGGGCGGTATACCGATACATTTTTTAATTTCAGAATATCGAAATATCGGTATAAAATTCGGTATGAATTCGGTATAATACCGATACCGTATATGATTTTCGGTATCAGTATGGATCGGTACGTGTCGAGACTATACCGAAAATTCGGTATACCGAAAATTCGGTATACCGAATTTATCGGTACGGTAACGGTATTCGTTATTCCGATACCGCATTTTTCGGTACGGTATTCGGTATATCCAAAAAAATTCGGTATGCCGTACCGACCCAGCCCTACTTATACTACTAGGGCAGGCGCATCATTTGATTGAACCAACAATAAAAAAAAAGAATATCGACCCATCGGGTCATGTGCGGATAAAAAATATCTAAGTGCACACATGTTTTTGTCTTAATTAAATGTATTAGTGTCTGTGGTATTTAATTATTTCCTTGATAGGTGCTTTTAAAAAAAAAAAAAAAACCTAGATAGATGAGACTTCAAAGTTGACGCTTGTATATTTTCCAAGTGATGATTTCTTAATTGTATATTTTCTAACTGTATAAATCAATTACATCTTGACGTATTTTCAATACTTAAACAAAGTATGTATTCCATCTTGTATTAAAAAAAAAAAAAACCACTAGACGTCACGTGTATATGATGACATCACTAGTAAACACATGACATGCATTAGAAATAATGAATACTAAATGGAATACAAATTAAATAGAAGATCCAATATGTAGTTAAGTATGCGGTTTATGAAATTGGAAATAGAGAAAATATAAAGTGATTAGTTTATTTTCCAACATAAATAATGACACACTTTTACAAGCAGAAAATAATTACAATGATGATAGGATGAGGCAATCAAGCCCTCTTAGTAAGAAAAGACATAGACCCTGCACCCAGAAGAAGTTAAACATGTGCTCCCAACTGCAGCCTCACATTGCTTTCCATACTTAGGTTTGTGAAATCAGCTGCTAATAAATCCACAAGGGCCATGTATATCAGTATGTCTGCTGATGCTGAATTGAAAACCCATTATACTATTAGTCCAGTTAAGCTATTCTTCTTGTACACACTTGACATTCTCATTCCAACTTCAATTCCAACTGGAGTTGTCTGGGAGAAAAATACGCCCGTTTTCTTCATCATCGGGGACTTGAAATTTGCCTAATTTTTAAAGTATATGACCTAATTAATCTAACATATTCATAAATTTGACATATATATATTAATAAAGTGGAATGCACGTATAAGAATATAGACTCATCTTGTGCGTTGATTCTTCGAGAATACCATAACACAATAAACCTCAAATTTCATTCAAAATCCAAATTTTTACTGTCCCATAACTTTAAATACTAGAAGAAGTAACATAAAATCCTAAAAGATCTTCACATAATCAGAATTGATTTCTTATCTACTAATAATGTTAACCGATTAGACAACTTCTTTTTCAACTTGCTCACCTCTCGAGCATTAGAACCTGCTATCAACATGACATCAACATAATAGTATAGCCATTTTCATACCTCTTGAAATAGCAGCAATGGTCATCTATTGAACTAAATCTCATGCATGAATCCATCAAAACTGATTGTACCACTGTAATGGAGCTTGTTTACACCATACAAGCTCTTCTTCAATGTACAAACAAACACACAATTCCCTTCTGAAAAGTATCCCGTTGGTTCTTCATGTCACTGTTCTCTACTAAGTCACTATGAAGAAAGACCATTTCCACATTCATCTACTCTAACATTGACAGGACTATTTCTAACCCCTAATTACCGCAAGTGTACGAGTGTAGGTGTAGTAATGACAATCAAGGTTGATCCCACAAGGAATAGGTTAGGTAGTTCGATACCCTGATTATCTAGGATTATCCTAACAAGATACTAAAATTGCAAGGTTGTTTTTAACTAAATTAAAGAACTTAACTAACTAATCACTTAACTATGACTTATCAGACAAAAAGAGATTTTAATTCACAAGAAAGTATCCTAAGGATTCGATTTCAGGACTTACTTCAACTTTGCTCAACTTATAGACCTTTAAACCAGATTCTAGTGTTTATTAAGCGGCACTCTAATAACCTAACCCTTCTCTCGAAGCGACTAGATCGTAGATTAATTAAGATAATTACTCTTTCGAGTCAATTAATCCTAACAACTCCCAAAAGCTCATAAACCAATTCCTACACAGTCATAGACAACTGCACTCTATGTCGTACGTCTAATAACAATTCCCTCCTCTCGAAGCGGAATTGTTAAACGAGATAACTAAATCTAGGTGATCAAGCTAAATCCAGTTGGAAAAACAAACATAGAGATAAACACACAAAAACGGAGTTTATAAATTAAAACATAATTCAAAACATTGTTGTAAAGATCCCTACTTTCTAAACCCTAGGACACGAATAGCTTAGCTACTCATCCCTAGCCAAAATTCGATATAATAATTCATGGAAAACACTGTAAAAAACAAAACTAGAAAAGAATTAACTAAACCCGAATGAATTATCTTGTCGATCTTCGTCTTCTTCATCCTCCAAGTTGCTCTCTAAAATCTCTTCAAAGTGTAATGTCGATGATGATGTAACTGATGATTCCCCTGAAAAAACTCTACTTGTCTTTTATAAGCTTCGGAAAAGTCCTGGGGGAGTTAGGAATCAGTTCCTACTTGGGACAGGATTTTACTTCAGAATCGGCCTTTTGACGCGATCGCGTCTCCTTGAGCTCAAAACTTTCTCAAAACGAAATAAAATGACTCGGCCGTGTTGAAAGCTTGACGCGGCCGCGTTGTAGCCACAGTGCGATTCTTTAGTTTGCAAGTTAGTTTTGACGCAGCCGTGTTGTATATATGACACAGCCGTATCATTTCTCCTCTGGTTTGCCTTCTGGACCGGTTCAGACCGGTCTGAGCCGGCCTGGGCTGGTTTTTGGCCGGTTCGGACCGGTGTGTTGGTTCTGTCCGATTTATACTTTCCTTTGACTTGTTCTTTCGTCCCTTAGTCGTAAATCACGACTTTTAATCCTGAAAATGCTCAAAAATACCTTAAAACAAGCCAAACACGTTAAATGGTCCAATTTATATCACTTTATCCAATTCTTGACCAAATATGCACATAATTCCTATAAAATACTATCATAATCGACCTAATTACATGCATAATTAACGTGTATCAAAACCCCCCAAACTTAAATTGTTGTTCGTCCCGAACAACATAACAAAAGACAAGAATTACAAGTGATTTATGCAATGTTTTAGGGCGATTGTATGATGATTCAGTTTCAGAATAATTTTCTTGCTACACAACTTAGGCAACACAATGTACTTGAGCATATTGTGATAATGTGAAAATCAACTAATCTCGAGACTTTAAACTTTCGAGTTATTCAATCATCATCGGTTATGTATTTCACTCATCTCCAAGTGTTTAGGCTAATTTTATTTTCACTCATATTGAATTACATGCAAAGTCTACCATATGCTTGCCAATCGTCTAAACTAGACCTCGTACTTTAATGTGTGTGAAAAAGGATAAACAAGGTATTTTTCTGGGTTGTAATGTTGGCTTAAGGTAAGGTGGGATATGTTTGGCTAAAAATGACTATATTGAACTAATCAAGTCATATCTAACCCGACTACTCCTTAATATATCACTCAACCTCTCTCTTCAATTTTTAGCAGCTCATCCCAATTGAGATGACTTCTTTACCTTTTCTAGACCTTTACACCAAAGTGCTTTTCAATTCACAATCAACACATGGGTACCACATTTTTGGGACTACCCAATTGTTCTAATCAATTCAAGCAATTGTTAGCACTTTTATGATTTCTTAGCCTCTCCTCACCATACTTAGCAATTTATTGACAATTGATTTTTTTTTTTTTTGCCGTAGGAGCGTCCATTCTTCTTTTTTCACCTATCACTTTTCTCTTATTTCCTTCATCTTTTGAAATTATCCCTACTTCCCATTTCTTCCCACAAATTGTTCACCCAAAATTCCTTCCAATTCTCCTCCCTCTAACTTGATTAATCCAATTAGGGCCAAAAGAGTTAAATTAAAAGGTTTCGGTTGACATTGATAGGCTATGAACAAATAAGGCTATAAGGCTCAAATGGGCTAACTAGGGAGAATTTTTGACATTGTGGTTCAAAGGAAAATTTCCAAAGTTCAAATAAATAGGCTAAAAAAAAAAAATGCTTAAGATCATTTCCTCAATCACACCACAAATTTGACAAATTCTTAGCAAAGACTCAAGGCAAGTTCTAGAGACTAATGCACGTATTCAATCTTATTCACACCGAAAGAAGGTATATTATTCCTACAATAAGAGTACAATTAGGCTCAAATTCTCACCAAGGTAATTTTTTTGATTGAATACTCTAGTTTCAAGCTCAATTTCGTCTCAACTCACTTCTCATGCTCTATTATGTGCCTTTTTCTCATTTTTTAACTCAAAATCGTTTCATCATCCATCTTTTCCTATTTTTTCTTTTTCTTTTCTTTTCACTTGTTAATATTTTTTTCTTTTTCTCGGGTTTAATTCTTCTTATGACTCCAACTAAAAAAAACATAATAAGACTCTAGACTCCTAAAACTCAACATGGAAACTAAATAAAACCAAAACTGGGTTCATAGACTCAACAACACCAATAAAACAGATAAATGGGCTCACAGACCCGACACTTAACCACAAAGAATGAAACAGCAAGCAACTTAAACGATCACTAAACAACAAAATAACACAAATGAAGTAAAAACAACAACAAAATTATAGATATAGCTGCCAAGACGTTCCTGCTCGATCCTCAACGCCGGATGGACGACGAACTTTGAGAAATCTCGAGTGTGGGAACCAACACTACCGCTGCCGCCCTCTCACTCTCTCTTTTTTGCTCTGTGATTTTTACGTTGTTCTGTTGTATTCTTTCACAGACTGAGAGTTATGTATTTAATACATAATAACTGAGTGTGGGCCTGACCTGGTAGTTTAATTCCCTACTGGGCTAGGAGCCTGATGAGCCAGTCCAGAGATCAAATACAAGAAATAAAGATGGGCCTAACTATGAATTAATTCTTCTATGTTCAGTCCAGAACATAATTAATTCATTCCACTAAAGAATTAATACTGAATAACCCCTTTATTCCCGAATTGAGTCGGGGCTTGAATTAGACTTAATTAATCCTCATATTTAAGATATCAAATATCCATTAATTAATTAAAGCCTCTGACAGCTTAAATTAATGTTTTGCTTATTAATTCCTTAAGTAGTACCACTCAACTTCATTATTGTACCTGAACTTAATCAACCTGCAGGGTTTAGTACAATAAACCTTTTGAGCTCCTTAAGGGGATATCATTATCCTAAATGGATACGGTTACCTAAACATAAATTACCAGTTATCATATGCAAGTTGTTGTCACCCAAGATACAGAGTATAAAGAGTTAGCACTTGACTCTCACCCATAGTAAATCAAAGTGACACACAGACATGCACACATAACTGTAATTTTATTTAGGGTTTAGATTACAATAAGTCACCGAGATCTCTTGTTCTTCACTAAGGTCAGGCAGAAAAACTTATCTCACCATGATCCTATCAATACGTAAAGACGTACCAATATAAGTAAATAGTCAAGATAAACCATTCCTACTTGATACTGCGGCCTATACCAACAACTCGTCCTCGAGTTGTCTCAGCTGTGATATATATTTTATATCTCATTAAGTTTAACCAATCATATGATCTTCTATGATCTACAACACACCATATGATCTACTTATAGAGAGAGATATAGGGATATATATTGTGATTAGTGTAAACAAAATCAGATAGGAGATTAATAGTGAATAACTGGAAACATTGTATATAAAAGGTCTTACTTTCAGTATACAAATCCAACACCCCCTCCCCCAAACTTGGCTGAGAGCCGATGTTTGGAGGAAGAGAGTGGTACGAGTTAGTGCTAACTTACAAATTACTGTGGTGGCGGCGGGGGTTGGAACCCATGCTGGCTCCAAAATTGTACCATAGCCTCCCACTAGGTCCTTTGCTGCTGTCTCCAATCGTGCTCTTTGTGTTCATCTCGTACCAATGAAAACCCAAAAAGAGCTTGACTGTCATTTGGATGGACAGCCGTGGTTTCCTCTACCATTACTTGCTTTCCCTTGCTTCGATTAGGGCTACCTTTTGGTGGTGCCATTTTAGTGAACCTATACACACAATCCATTAACACAAAAATTAACAATCACACAATCCTCAATTCATCACAAGTAATGTCTAGAAATAAAGAATTCCTAGTTTATCAACTAGAGAATCATATGCTAGCAACACCCAAGCAACTTGCACATTGTGTACCCTCTATTTCATGCTCAACTCCTAAACTCTTCAATTGAAGTCATTAGATAGTGAAACATTGAATCCTACCAACTTAAGACATGCATCTTAACTCAATTCATCTATGTATCACATAAGAAGACACAACAAGAGGTAACAAATAGGCAAAAAGCTCATTCCGACTCATGCACACAACATGTTCGATAAAATTCCCCAATGATGAAAACATATGAAATTCAATCTCATTGTTCTTATTTCATTCCAACCACAATTTTCACTTCAATTCCAACTATAAACAACACATCATTCGTTCATAACTCAAGACCCAATCGAAATTTAGCACGTTCATATTACAAATAGCAATATTTCTCAAATATGCACTACATTGTGCTCACAATCCGAAATTAAACATTCTCCAATACAAATTAAGCATAAGAAGTAGATTGGAAGCATATAAATTTGGGTTAGCTTCATTTACCGGAGATGTTTAGTCGAAGAAGCTTGAGAATCGGAGTGTGCCCTAATTCCTCAATTTGGGTCGAAAAATTGCGAATTTGTTGGTGCAATGAATGAACAAGTGTGTGTGGTTGTATTTGTGATTGAATGTGTGTAAATTGTAGCATGTTTGTGTGTGATTTTGCAGAGTGTGTGTAAGTGTGTGTTTTTTCGCGTGTGTGCAAGAGAGAAGAGGGGAGGAAGTGATAAAACCTGGAATCGCGTTTTACGCTGCTGAAGGTAATGATGTGGCCGCGTTATATGAGTGACATGGCCGCTTTCGTTTTGAACTGAAAATGGATTATTGAGTGCGATTTTTGACGCGGCCGTGTTGCTGGTCCAGTGCCGAGGAAGATTTCTGAGGCCTTTTTGACGCGGCCGTGTTATGTAAATGACACGGCCGTGTTGATTCCTTTCCCTTTAACTCGATTTTTTCCTTTTTTCGACCCCCTATTTCTTGTAACACTCGTCCATGTTGATTCCTACAAACATAAAACACAAAAAATACAAGTAAAAACATAAAAAAAAAAAAAATGAAATGAAATAAAAAAAAGGGTAAACATCGGGTTGCCTCCTGACAAACGCTTTGTTTTTCGTCATCGGCCGGACATCCTCCTCTTATCAACCATTTTCTAGCCACCGCGAGTCGGATATTTTATGAACAATTAAAGAGCTATTTGATAATTTTGGAGTTTTTACAGCAGCTTGGGCATTATAAACTATGCAACAATTATGTCTACCCTTTAGACCCGACTTATATATTGGGAAGGTGAGAGTCTCATTTTGAACGCGAAAAGTCAACTCCCCCTTTGGTACATTTATTAACGTTTGGCTAGTCGACAAGAAAGGTCGTCCTAATATAAAAGAAACTTCATTATTCCCTTTCATGTCGACAACTAGGAAATCACTAGGGAATTCAAAATTTTGCACCCTAACCAACACATCCTCCACTACTCCCAGTGGCGATAATGAAGATCCATCAGCCAATTGAATAGTAGTGAATGATCGTTTGATCGCCCCTAGTCTTAATTGCCTATATAGCTTAAGAGACATTAAATTTATACTTTACCCCAAATCACACATCACATTATGAAAATCATGATTACCAATAGAGCAAGAAATAGAAAAACTCCCTGGATCGGTTGCTTTTGTTGCTCTTTTTGGTTGTGTGCTTGTGCTCTTTTTGGGACTGATCGCTTTCTTCCTCTTTGCCTCTTTTCCTTCACTCATCATCTTTGTTTCTTCAGGGGCGGATCTTGGCTTTTCCTTCTTCATTACCCCCTTGTCTTTGACGATCTCCTGTAGTGGTTCTTGTTTCACAAACATAGTACTAGAATAATCTAAAGGATCAAAGTTAGCGAAGAGTGTATTTTTAAAACGAAGTTCAAAAGATTCATCAAGAATAGGTGGTGATTTTTTTTTTTTTTTTTTTATCTATGATAGTGTGGACTTCCTCCTTCTTCTCGATGTTGTTAACTTTCTCGGTTGATCTCTTCACTTCAAGGTCCTTCATGATCATAGCACCATTGTTTCCATTGGGTGACACCTTCCTTCTATTAAGTGCTTGAGGAAATGGGATAGGAGGTACATATGCTGGTGGAGGTACATATGCTGGTATGTCTGCTTTGGTTTCGTGCCCCTCACTTGATTGTATAGCATCTTTTTGCTTCTTTGCTTTCAATTGAGTTCCTTTTTCCTCCTCCAGCTGCTCTCTTTCCACCAAGTGCTCCTTTGAATTGATAGCATTGCAATGCTCCCTCGGGAAATTGGCTCTGCTTGTGTTGGGCTCCAATAATCTTTATCAGTTGACTCAAATTTGAAGATAATTCACCAATGCTTGCTTGTGTTTGAGTCATGGTGTTCTCGAGTCGCTTTATGTCAACTCCTTGTCTAGTCATATTCTTGTTTAGCTCAAGAAACTTACCATCAACCTTTTTCTCCAGCTGAGCTAGTTTCTCATCATACTTAGCAAACTGTGACTGAACAACCTCCTCTTGTGTTGGCTTCTTACTGTCATGGATCATGCCATTTGTAACAACAAATTCGGGTGGCGGATTGAGTGTATTCTTTGAGTTTCTGTAGGAGAAGTTCCGGCGGTTCCGATTCTGAGGGTACTGATTATACCTTGGCTGATTGTTCTGGAAGTTGTTGAAGTTCCTCTGATTCTCAAAATTTACATCGTCAACTTCTTCCTGACCCTCTAGCTGCTGCGACGGAGTGTTTGTGTGCTGTGCTAACGTTAGACACGTTAGCAAATTCACCTGGCTTGTCAACGTTGTTAACTGCGATGTGAGCTTTTCAATTGGCTCGTTATTGACTGGTTCAACTTTTTGGACACTCACCACTCTTCTCGGCTGATTTCTCTCATTTGGCCACTGATAACTCGTTCTAGCCATGGCATCCGAAATTGAGAATGCAATCCTTACTGATTTCTCCATCAGACTCCCTCCTGCAGCTGCATCTACCTGATTCCTTGTTGGAGCAAGTAGCCCATTGTAGAACTTGCAAACCTGTTGCTTCTTTGTAAAACCATGTTGAGGGCAACTCCGGATAAGATCCTAGAATTGCTCCCAAGCTTCACCAAATGGCTCTTGGTCCATTTGCCTGAACTGGTTTATCTGATTCTGCAGGTGTAGCATCTTGCTCGGGGGAAAATATTTCAGAAGAAATGAAGTGCTCAAATCCTCCCAATTGGCGATGTCTTCCAACAAGTTGAACCATTGCAAGGCGCTGTCTTTCAAGGAGAATGGGAACAACCTCATCTTGACCTATTCATGTGGCACATGATTGATCTTCATTGTGTCCGCCAGCCTGCAAAATTTAATCAGGTGACCATTCGGATCTTCTAGAGAACTTCCCCCAAACTGGTTTTGCTGCACTATGTTGATTAGTGCAGGCTTCTGCTCAAAACTGTTGGCATGCAATGGTGGGGGTTGTACTCCTCCTGTCTGCTGATTTGGGTTAGGTCGCAGACAATCACTGATGGGAGTGTCATCCTCATCTACTTCATCTGGTTCTTCCTGAACTCGTCCCTCCTGCTGTTGCAGCTGTGGAGGTAGCTGCTGTTGTTGGTGACTCGGTCATCCAAGCGTGCTAGAGCTGTCAGTACTCTGTTAAGAGCTTCATCCGGATTCGGCTGCTATGGTACGTTCTCCATCTCAAATGTGCGGTTTCTTCTCGTGCGGTATCTGCGGCATGTTGCTTCAATTTCAGGATCGAAAGGAACAAGATTGTCTTTCCCTTTTAATCTGGTTTGCATGCGAAGCCTGAAAACACCGCCAACAAGAAATACCATAAAATATTAAAATTCATGAATTAAATAAAAACAAAAATTAAAATAACAAAATTAAAAATAAGAAAGAGTAAAGTCTAGTCTAGTAGCCTCCTACTACTCACGATAAAAACTAAGACGCTAAGCCTATTCCCCGACAATGGCGCCAAAAACTTGACAGGACTATTTCTAACCCCTAATTACCACAAGTGTACGGGTGTAGGTGTAGTAATGACAGTCAATGTCGATCCCACAAGGAATAGGTTAGGTAGTTTGATACCCCGAATATCTAGGATTATCCTAACTAGATGCTAAAACTGCAAGGTTGTTTTTAACTAAATTAAAGAACTTAACTAACTAATCACTTAACTATGACTTATCAGACAAAAAGAGATTTCAATTAACAAGAAAATATCCTAGGGATTCGATTTCAGGACTTACTTCAACAATAAATTTGCTCAACTTATAGACCTTTAAACCAGATTCAAGTGTTTATTAAGCGGCACTCTAATAACCTAACCCTTCTCTCGAAGCGACTAGATCGTAGATTAATTAAGATAATTACTCTCTCGAGTCAATTAATCCTAACAACTCCCAAAAGCTCATAAAACCAATGCCTACACAGTCATACACAACTGCACTCTATGTCGTACGTCTAATAACAATTCCCTCCTCTTTAAGTGGAATTGTTAAACGAGATAACTAAATCTAGGTGATCAATCTATATCCAGTTGGAAAAACAAACATAGAGATAAACACATAAAAACAGAGTCTATAAATTAAAATATAATTCAAAACATTATCGTAAAGATCCCTACTTTCTAAATCCTGGAACACGAATAGCTTAGCTACTCATGCCTAGCAGAAATTCGATACAATAATTCATAGAAAATATTGTAAAGAACAAAACTAGAAAAGAATTATCTAAACCCGAATGAATCATCTTGTCGATCTTCGTCTTCTTCGTCCTCCAAGTTGCTCTCTAAAATCTCTTCAAAGTGTGATGTTGATGATGATGTAACTGATGATTCCCCTGAAAAACGAGCTATACTTATCTTTTATAAGCTTCGAAAAAGTCCTGGGGGAGTTAGGAATCAGTTCCTACTTGGGCTAGGATTTTACTTCAGAATCGGCCATGTTGGGTGATTGACACGGCCACGTCTCCTTGAGCTGAAAACCTTCTAAAAAGGGAACAAAATAACGTGACCGGGTTGAAAGCTTGACGCGGCCGTTAGCCACACTGCGATTCTTTGGTTTGCAAGTTAGTTTTGACGCGTGTTGTATATGTGACACGGCTGTGTCATTTCTCCTCTGGTTTGCCTTATGGACCGGCTCAGACCGGTCTGAGCCGGTTTTTGGCCGGTTCGGACCAGTGTTGGTCGATTTTGTACGGTTTAGACTTCCCTTTGACTTGTCCTTTCATCCCTTAGTCGTAATCACGATTTTTAATCCTGAAAATGCTAAAAAATACCTTAAAACAAGTCAAACACGTTAAATGGTCCAATTCATATAACTTTATCCAATTCTTGACCAAATATGCACATAATTCTTATAAAAATACTATCATAAATCGACCTAATTACATGCATAATTAACGTGTATCAAACATCAAGTTCTTTGCAGCTGCCATAGTAAAAACTAACCGAATGGTAGTTAATTATAGAATATGAGTAAAAACTGTGTTATAATCAATACCATATTTCTACTCAAACACTTTCACAATCAGTCTTGTTTTGTGTCGCTTGTTTCAATCTGCCTCATCTTTGATTCTGTAAACCCACTTATTATGCTGTGTTTTTTTCTCTTTAGGAATTTAACTAGTTCCCAAGTTTCTTTAGTCTTCAACAAATTCATCTCATCATCCATCGCAAGTTTCCACTTGCTCACTTGTTCACTACGTGTAGCCTTTGCATAACATTTTGGCTCATCACCATCAATTAACAATATACAATAAAGGGAGGAGAATACCTGTGAGGTGATTCACGTATTTTGGTGGACCTTCGCAGTGGAATTGTTGGATGTGGTGTTTGTGGTTCTTCATGAACAACCACTTGGTCGTCAGGATCCACCTTGCTCTCGCTCGAGTTCGAAATGTCTAACTCGACAATCTGTTTCTTATAATCAACATATGCAGATGCACCTAACCTTTCTTTTTACAAACTCTACTCATTAAAATGTCATCTCGACTAAGAATAACCTTATGATATTGTTCATCCCAAAATCGATAACCAAATTCATCACCACCATATTCACTTAATATACATTTAAAGGATTTAGCATCCAACTTACTTCTATCAGTAGCATCAATATGAACATATGAAACACAACTAAATAATTGAAGTAAAGACAAATTTACCTCATTACCAGTCTTGGCGTCTGGTATATAATTTTCCAAAGGAGTTGAGGGTCCTCTATTTATCAAGTAAGCTGCAGTGTTTAACTGCATCTGCCCAAAACATCTTCGACACCCCCACACTTTAATCTCATGCTTCTAGCACATTCACTAAGGTTATTTTCACACGTTCTGCAACACCGATCTGCTGAGGAATACCTCTCATAATTATATCCATGTGAATTTAATTTGCTGCAAAAATTCTTTGAACTCAAGGAGCTTGTAGTCTCCACCATTATCGAATCTCTACCACTTCAATTGAGATCCATTTCAGTTTCTACAAGAGAATTCCACTTCCTGAAAGCATCAAGGACATCAGACTATTTTTTTTCAGAAATAAATGCATACATTTCTCGTAGTGTTGTCAATGAAAGTCATGTAATATGATGCTCCACCAAGAGATGTCACCGTGATGGTGTAATACCCGAGCCTCTCATAACTCACTGGCCAATATAGTTCTTACATTCCATGAATTAAATTTTATATTTTCACGTGCTATTTATGTTTTATTTATATTGCAAATTGTATTTTATTTGTATTATATTTTCAGATTAAATTTTGAGGTGTTTACACTAGTGGTGGAGAAACTCTTAAACCTAAATATTGAGAGTCTATAGTATATAAGAGTCACACGTGGCTAGTTTAAAATGTGTAACCCACTAGATGGCCAGTAGAAGCATTATAATCATATAAGATGTAATTGATGTTTTGTAAAACAATCAAATAATAGTATTATTGTAGGAATAGAAAATATTATAATAATAATAATAATAATAATAATAATAATAATAATAATAATAATAATAATAATAATATATTATTATTATTATTATTATTATTATTATTATTATTATTATTATTATTATTATTATTATAACTTCCGCTCCCTTAGTAAGCCGGCTAAGGAAATAGATGAGGATAAATCCACTTTCTTAATGTTGTAACCTAATTAGTAGATAAGATAAAAAGAAAAAAAAAAAAAAAAAGTGAGGAAGAACACATCAGTTGTGCTTTACAATTTGCTTGACCATGTAGGTATTCAAGTTCTTTATTTCATAAATATCACTCTTCATCATGAAATTAACATAAAGCCTTTATGCACATGTTTCAGATAAAGTATTCATGTATAAATACTACTAATTAATTCATTTTATTCTTTGAATGTGTCTTTAATTAAAGAATTAACTTGTGGTTTATTCCTTATAGCTTTAGATGTAATAAAGATATTGCCATGTATAGGTGTACTTGGCTTGTTGAAGTCATTTTTTTCATATTAACTCTACGTCGAGGATATTAAAGACTTTTAGTATGTAAAAATTAGACCAATTAATGTTAACCTTTATATTTTAGTTGCTTTAAGGTATTTACACAAGTATAGTGCTAGTCTTTAACATGAGAATAAATAATGTGGTTACAAGAATATTTTATATGATGGTCTAGTTGGTGTTTTTAGAATACGTTATCACTAGCTGAATTAAGTTTTGTGCTGACATGCTATTATAGATTAACTACGCTGGTGCACGAATAGAAAATTCCAAATAGTTACTATCGGAGAAGAGGTAAGTAGAAGTCCATCTGCAACTACAATGCTTGAACATAATATCTGTGCTTATTATTTGTGTAATTGATTGTAATATGTGCATTTGTATATCTATGTATAAAGTGTTTTATTCCATTATTAATAGTAAATTGCTGAGTATATCAAACATGAGCATTAGCATTTGCAAGAATTTGCATGTGTTCATGAGAGAAATAAAAATAGCATAATTTCATAAATTGAGAATGTTTTGGGGTTGGTCACCATTGGTACATTGAGAGTTATATATATTATATATGGTGTCTCTCGGGATGCTTCCGGTGACAGGCGTGCACGTGGAAGAGATTCCCATTTCAGCACCTTTTTGATGAAAGGTACGGGAAGAGGTAGACTTTCGGGTGGACTATAAGGGGGGAGGAGGGACTCGTGGTAGTCACGAGTATGACCAATGAGTGATATTTTGGGGAGGTTTGTGATAGTGACAGGAGCCAATTCCCACCAAATATGATTTCTTTTGAGAAAGAGTTGAAAGAAATGGTTTTATAGCATGCACCTCACCAATTTATCTCAAACACGATTTATAGTCAGTTGTATCTGTACACTACTCATGCATGATTTCTGCTTACTGAGCTTTAGCTCACGTAGTTCTTGCATTGTAGGTGAGTTTGACTACGCATGAGCTCGTGGACTGATCTGGCATGCTGTTGGAGCTTCTGCAAGTTTTGAAGCCCCATGTATATGAATGACGACCTGTGGGGCTAAACTGTGGACTCGTTATGCTTTTGCTAGTGTTATAATAATCTTTTCGAACATGTTCAAGTCAAGGAACTTTGATCTGTATATTTCTATAAATATGGTGTTGAATGGAGTGTGACACTTTTGTACTCGATTTGGATCTATGTAAATATATGTAGGTGGGATTTTGGTGTTGAAGGAGTATTCTGAATTGTTAATTTTGAAAAAAAAAAATATACAGGTTTTGTAAGGCTAGAAATTAGTATAAAATAAGTTTTTAAGGGTGGATATGACAGAGTTGTATCAGAGCCCGATTTGTGCCCTGTAGAGTGTTCATATACATGAGCCCAGAACTTCTAAAGCGCAAACATGCCAGTAAGTTTTACTTTTTCTTAATTTGCATCCATTATTTCATGAATCATATTGGTATGTGACAGAGGGACAATAAAACTAGAAAGATATCATGGAGATCGTTTGAGAAGAAGGTGTTGAATGAAATAACGATCAAGAACCAAATGCACCAACAATGGGTGTTGGTTTAGAAGCGATTGTAGCTCGGTTTATAGGATTAGTAGAACAACAGTCGCAACAGATTCAACAACTTTTCCAACAAAGGAGTGTGGGTGGACAACTAGGGAATGGTGTGGATCAACAGCAACCTCGAGCTGAATACTTAGAGTTCATCGGAGAAAGTTTTAGAAAGCTTAACTCACCAACATTTGAGAGTGCAACGGATCCCACTGATGTAGAGATTGGCTTAGACTATAGAGAACATGTTTTTGTATAGTAAAGTCCCTGAGGGGGAAAAGGTAATGTGTGCATCGTTCATGTCATGTAGTGCGGGACAATGGTGGGACACAATGAAAACTATTGAGGATGTGGCGAAAATGACGTGGGATAGGCTCAAAGAACTTTTTAGAAACAAATATTTCACTGCCCCAGTTCGAGTAATGAAAATGAACGAGTTCATACAGTTGAGGCGAGGGGCAATGGATGTCACAGACTACATCGCCAAGTTCGAGCAACTCTCTAGGTTTGCTGAGCACATGGTTAATACTGATACATTGAAAGTAGAGAGATTCCTATAAGGTCTAAGGCCAAAGCTATATAGGGATGTGTGTATGCCTGGTATACATGGAGTAACTTATTCACAAGTTGTTGAACGAGCGTTGATTGCCGAACAAGCAGAAATGAAAATTTAGCGTGCTCAGGAGGTTAGGCGCCAGTTTATACAAAGACAAGGACCTCGTTTTGTAGGAGGTGGAAAGAAAAGGCCGCTACTAGTGCAAGGCCCAAGGCCAGGTTCTCAACCAAAACCAGGACAACAATCATGGGATCAGAACAAACGCCAAAAGAGTGAACAAGGAAAACTACCAATTACACAACCTACATGCCCTAGTGGAGGTTCGCATAGTGGAAAGTGCTTGCAGAATACCGGACTTATTTTAAATGTGGAAAAGCAGGACACCTTTCCCCGGTTTGTCCAGAGAACTCGAACCCTGCTACACAAAAGAAGACGCCAGCTAGAGTTTTCACCATGACCATGGAGGAAGCAGAAGCAAATACATCTGTAGTAACAGGTAAAGTTCCCAATTGTGATACGATTGCATTTGCATTATTTGATTCTGGAGCTACACATTCATTTGCATCCACTGAGTATGTGAAGAGGCTGGGTAGGAAACCTGATATAGCAGACGTTAGTTACAATATAGTAATCCCCTCCGAAGAGCCAAAATAAACTAACCAGATTCTGCGAGCATGTGTTATCTTTATTGAAGGAAGAGAACTTTATGCCGATCTGATCATAAGAGATATGAATGATTATGATGTGATTTTGGGAATGGACTAGCTATCAAAATATGGTGCTACAATAGATTGTCAGAACAAGATAATCACATTTCATCCACCTGGTGACACATCTTTTATCTTTATTGGAGTAAGAAAAAGGTTCAAATATCACACAATATCAGGGATGAAAGCGCAACGGTTATTGGAAAGCGGTTTTGAAGGCTACCTAGTAAGTATTATGAGTATGGAAGAGAAACATTGTCCGACTATTGAAGAGGTAGCAGTGGTGCAAGAATATCCTGAAGTATTTCTAGATGAACTCCCAGGATTACCCCCAGACAGAGAGATCGAGTTTGTAATTGATGTATATCCAATGACTGCTCCTATATCTAAGTCACCATATAGAATGGCGACAATAGAGTTGAAAGAATTGAAGATTCAGTTACAAGATTTACTAGACAAGGGTTTTATCCGACCTAGCTTTTCGCCATGGGGTGCACCGGTTTTTGTTTGTCAAGAAGAAAGATGGTACTATGAGGATGTGCATAGATTACAGAGAAATGAACAAGGTTACGATCAAGAACAAATACCCTTACCTAGGATCGATGACTTGTTTGATCAACTCCATGGAGCTGCCATATTCTCCAAGATTGACTTGCGTTCAGGTTATAGTCAACTGAAAATTAAAAAGGAAGATATTCCAAAGACAACATTCAGTACAAGATACGGGCACTATGAGTTTTTGGTGGTGCCGTTTGGCTTGACAAATGCCCCAGCAGCTTTCATGGATATGATGAATCGGGTTCTTAGAGACTTTTTGGATAAGTTCGTTATCGTGTTTATCGATGACATCCTGATCTACTCCAAGAATGAAGTAGAGCATGCTATGAATTTGAGAAACGATTGTACGCTAAGTTCAAGAAATATGAGTTCTGGTTGGATCGAGTAATATTTCTAGGGCATGTTGTGTCAGGAGAAGGAATTTCAGTTTATTCAAGTAAAGTTGAAGCAATTAACAATTGGCCACAACCTACAAACCCTTCAGATGTACATAGCTTTCTTAGATTGGCGGGGTACTATCGGAGATTTGTAGAAGGATTCGCGAAAATTGCATCTCCCTTAACACAATTGTCTAGAAAGAGTGTAACATTTAAGTGGATAGAGGGTTGTGAGCAGAGTTTTCATGAACTGAAGAAAAGGTTAACATCTGCGCTGATCCTTTCAATACCAACGTAGGCTGGAGGTTTCGTGGTGTACGGTGATGCTTCAAAGAATGGTTTAGGTTGTGTGTTAATGCAGAAAGGCAAAATAATAGCATACACATCCAGACAATTGAAGGAATATGAGAAGAACTACTCTACTCAGTACTTGGAGCTTGCAACGGTAGTATTTGCATTGAAGATTTGGAGACATTACCTATATGGAGAACGATGTGAGATCTACACAGATCACAAGAGTCTGAAATACTTTTTCACACAGAAAGAGCTGAATATGAGACAGAGAAGATAGTTAGAACTCGTGAAAGACTATGAATATGTTATCAACTATCATCCTGGTAAAGCAAATGTCGTAGTTGATGCCTTAAGAAGAAAATCATCTCAAAATGCTGTGATGATGACTTTGATTCAGAAACAAGAGTTACTAGACTTGCAGAGAATGAATGTCGAGATTGTTCAACTAGGATTGGTGGAGGCAAAACTAGCGACTCTAACCCTTTATCCGAGTTTACTTGATAAAATTAAACAGGGACAAAATGCTAATGAATATTTAGCTAAAGTAAAGAAGGATGTTGTTTTAGGGACGTCGTCAGACTTTCAGTTGTCAGAGAATGATGTCTTAAGATTCAAAAAAATGGTTATGTGTGCCAAATGTAGATAGCATTCGTAGAGATATTATGGCAGAGGCGCATTCGACACCATATTCAGTACATCCAGGAGCTACTAAAATGTATCGAGACTTAAAGTTGCAGTATTGGTGGCCAGGTATGAAGAAAGATGTTGCTTAGTTTGTGGAAAAGTGCTTGACTTGTCAACACGTAAAAGCAGAATACCAAAGACCGGCGAGAATTTTACAACCCTCACTGATTCCGGAATGGAAATGGGAGAACATTATAATGGATTTTGTGGTGGGATTGCCGAAAAATGTAAAGAGTCACGATGCTATCTAGGTAATTATGGACAGACTCACGAAATCGGCTCATTTTCTCCCAGTCTATGCTACTTACTCCATGGATCGTTATGGTTAGATATATATAGAGGAAATAGTTAGACTTCACGGAGTACCATTGTCCATTGTTTCAGATAGAGACTCAAGATTCCTGTCTACCTTCTGGAAGAGTTTACACAAGGCACTGGGAACACAGTTGTCTTTCAGTACTGCATATCATCCACAAACTGACGGACAATCAGAAAGAATGATACAGACTTTAGAGGATATGCTCAGAGCTTGCATGTTAGATTTCCAGGGTCAATGGAGCAAATTTCTACCTTTGATAGAATTTTCCTATAACAACAGTTATCAATCCACTATGGGAATGGCCCCTTATGAGGCACTATATGGTAGGAAGTGTCGATCTCCGATACATTGGGATGAGGTTGGCGAAAGAAGACTTCTAGGTCCAAGTTTAATATAGGAAATGTCAGAAGCTGTGTCACATATTCGAGAAAGAATGAAAACGGCTCAGAGTCACCAGAAAAGCTATACAGATAAGAGAAGGAGAGCACTTGAGTTTACAGTGGGAGGTCTAGCATTCTTGAAAGTTGCACCAATGAAGGGAATAATGCGGTTTGGTAAGAAAGGAAAACGTAGTCCGAGATACATTGGTTCATTTCCTATTATTGAGAGAGTTGGTGATGTTGCTTACAGACTCGATTTTCCAGCATCAATGTCTCAAATACATAATGTGTTCCATGTGTCAGTATTGAGGAAGTATATTGTAAATCTGTCTCATGTCCTGAACAGTGAACCTGTAGAACTACAAGCAGACTTAGGATATAAGGAAGTACCAGTACATATTTTATTAAGGGAAGTAAAACGTCTCAGAAACAAAGAAATTATGTTAGTCAACGTGCTATGGAGAAATCAATCAGTGGAAGAAGCCACCTAGGAAAGAGAGGATGAAATGAGAGTCAAATATCCTGAACTCTTCAAGTAAGTAAATTTCGGGGATGAAATTATTATAAGGAGGGGAGGATGTAATACCCGAGCCTCTCATAACTCACTGACCAATATAGTTCTTACATTCCATGCATTAAATTTTATATTTTCATGTGATATTTATGTTTTATTTATATTGCAAATTGTATTATATTTTCAGATTAAATTTTGAGGTGTTTACACTAGCGGTGGAGAAACTCTTAAACCTAAAATATTGAGAGTCTATAGTATATAAGATCACACATGGCTAGTTTAAAATGTGTAACCCACTAGATGACCTGTAGAAGCATTAGAATCATATAAGATGTAATTGATGTTTTGTAAAACAATCAAATAATAGTATTATTGTAGGAATAGAAAATATTATTAAACAACAACAACAACTTCCGCTCCCTTAGTAAGCCGGCTAAGGAAATAGATGAGGATAAATCCACTTTCTTAATGTTCCAACCTAATTAGTAGATAAGATAAAAAGAAAAAAAAAGTGAGGAAGAACACATCAGGTTGTGCTTCGCAATTTTCTTGACCATGCAGGTATTCAAGTTCTTGATTTCATAAATATCACTCGTCATCATGAAATTAACATAAAGCCTTTATACACATGTTTCAGATTAAGTATTCATGTAAATACTACTAATTAATTCATTTTATTCTTTGAATGTGTCTTTAGTTAAAGAATTAACTTGTGGTTTATTCCTTATAGTTTTAGATGTAATAAAGATGTTGCCATGTATAGGTGTACTTGGCTTGTTGAAGTCATTTTTCCATATTAACTCTTCGTCGAGGATATTAAAGACTTTTAGTATGTAAAAATTAGACCAATTAATGTTAACCTTTATATTTTAGTTGCTTTAAGGTATTTACACGAGTATAGTGCTAGTCTTTAACATGAGAATAGATAATGTGGTTACAAGAATATTTTATATGATGGTCTATCTGAATTAAATTTTGTGCTGACATGCTATTATAGATTAACCATGCTGGTGCACAAATAGGAAATTCCAAATAGTTATTATCGGAGAAGAGGTAAGTAGAAATTCATCTGCAACTACAATGCTTGAACGTAAAATCTGTGATTATTATTTGTGTAATTGATTGTAATACATGCATTTGTATATCTCTGTATAAAGTGTTTTATTCCATTATTAATAATAAATTGGTGAGCATATCAATCATGAGCATTAGCATTTGCAAGAATTTGCATGTGTACATGAGAGCAGTCAAAACAGCATAATTTCATAAATTGAAAATATTTTGGGGTTGGTCACCACTGGCACATTGAGAGTTGTATATTATATATGGTGTCTCTCGGAATGCTTCCAGTGACAAGCGTGCATGCGAAAGAGGTTCCCACTTCAGTACCTTTATGATGTTGGCTACGTGAAGAGGTAGTCTTTCCGGTGGACTGCAGAGGCAGGCAAGAGGCGGACCCCTGGTAGTGTCAGCAGGATAGCCACTTGGTCGTACCAACCATCAATGATGTCTCGGATGAACTATAAGGGGGGAGAAGGGACCCTTGGTAGTCACGAGTATGACCAATGAGTGATATTTTGGGGAGGTTTGTGACAGTGACGGGAGCCAATTCCCACCAAATATGATTTCTTTTGAGAAAGAGTTGAAAAAATGGTTTTATAGCGTGCACCTCACTAATGTATCTCAAACACGATTTATAGTCAATTGTATTTGTACACTACTCATGCATGATTTCTGCTTACTGAGCTTTAGCTCACATAGTTCTTGCATTGTAGGTGAGTTTGACTACGCATGAGCTCGTTGACTAATCTGGCATGCTGTTGGAGCTTCTGCAAGTTTTGAAGCCCCGTGTTTATGAATGATGACCTATGGGGCTAAACCGTGGACTCGTTATTCTTTTGCTAGTGTTATAATAATCTTTTCGGACATGTTCAAGTCAAGGAACTTTGATATGTATATTTCTATAAATATGGTGTTGAATAGAGTGTGACACTTTTGTACTTGATCTGGATCTATGTAAATATATGTAGGTGGGATTTTGGTGTTGAAGGAGTATTCTAAATTATTAATTGTGGAAACAAAAATTACAGGTTTTGTAAGGCTAAAAATTAGTATAAAATAAGTTTTTAAGGGTGGATATGACAGAGTGGTATCAGAGCCCGGTTTGTGCCCTGCAGACTGTTAATATACATGAGCCCAAAACTTCTTAAGCGCAGACATGCCAGTAAGTTTTACTTTTACTTAATTTGAATCCATTATTTTATGAATCATATTGGTCTGTGACAGATGGACAATAAAACTAGAAAGATATCATGGAGATCGTTAGAGAAGAAGGTATTGGAGGATACATGACTTTTGTAGACCTAGAAAGATATCATGGAGATCATATTGACATCATGACTTTTGTAGACCTAGGGATACATGTATCTGCTTCTTTCGTCTGAATATCAAAGTATTGGTTAACTTACCTATTAAGTATTAACTTAGCAATGCATCTTATAACACCCATAAATGTTCATGCGAAAACAAATTAATCTAATTATAGGAGTAAGCGGATTTGGTGAAGAAAATAAATTAACAAAATAATTAGTGCAATTTTACCTATAACCTTTACAACATGTAAAATCTATCTGGGACATTGGTGCCACAGTGAACTCTAGAATAACCTTGAGATTTGAGGTCATAAGCCATTTTCAAGTTAATTTATATTTAGTTATAGTTAGAGGCAAAACTAAAGATTTTAAATGAAATGTCAATGTTGGAAATATTGATTATTTTCTTTATACAACTTAAATAACATTTTATTATGAAATTATATATATTTAAATATTATACAAATAAGAGATAATAATTCGTAGTATATACTATTTAAGACAATTATAAACAATAAAATATTCAACTTAACACAAAAATATTTAATTAAATGTATTTTAAATTAAATACTTAAGTCGTTTAAAAAAATACTTATAAGTTATGTGCAACACACATGTTAATTGCTAGTACCTTTAAAAGTATGAGCAATGGGATATGTTTCTTGGAATTTTTGATTGGATTGAAAGGTTAAATTTTATAGTCACTTTTTGTTGCACAAATAAACAAATACTTAATAACTATAATGAGTGGCCGGTTTCGCTCATGAATTAAATGCATTAGTGTCTCCCGTATTCTATTTATTTCTCGGATAGCTTCTTCCTAAAACGAGAAAAATAGATAGATGAGACTTCAATATTGACAAGCAGAAAAATGGATAGATGAGACTTCAATATATTCTGAGTATGGAAACAGAAAAAAGACAAGGCGATTATTTTATTTTTCAACATAAGTCATCGCACACTTTTACAAGCAGAAAATAATTACAATAAAGATAGGATGGGGTAATCAAGCCCATTTAGCAAGAAAAGACATAGACCCTGCACCCAGAAGAAGTGAAACATGTGCTCCCAACTGAAGTCTCACATTACTTTCCATCCGTGGGCTCGTGAAATCAGCTGCCAATAAATCCACAAGGGCCATGTATATCAGTATGCCTGCTGATGCTGAATTGAAAACCCCTTCTACTATTAGTCCACTCGAGCTGTTCTCCTTGTAAACACTTGATATTCCCATTCCAACTCCGATTCCTATTGGAGTCGTCAGGGAGAAAAACGCGCTCATTATCTTCGTCGTCATCGACTTGAATTTTGCCTAATTTATGAACATTATGTTCTAATTAATCTCACATTAGAAGTTTGACATATATATTGATGTAGCGGAATGTATGTATAACAATATAGACTCATCTCATACGTTCACAATAAACCCTAAATTTTCATTTCAAAATCTGAATTTTTATCGTCCCATAACTTTAAATACTAGAAGAAATAACATAAAATCCCAAGAAATGTTGGCATAATGAGTAGTGATTTCCTATCTAATGAGAATGTTAACCATAATAGAATTACTACCTATGGCTATGGAGTAATTTAAATAATTAGTAAATTAAAAGAAATAAATGTGTGAATTTAAAAGGGTCCACCGCGCACATGAATGGAAAAAAAAAAAGAAATATTAAAGTTATTTAGTGCCTTCTTCAACTTAGGAAAAACACATGATCAACTCTATCAAGAAAAACCAGAGCGGTATCGTCTCCATCATTTATCCATGGCAATCAAATAAATGTGATAAGGATGGTGGAGGAATTAAATTAAAGAAGAAGAAGAAGAAACAAAATAGATGTTGGAGGAAAAACTGAATGGCAAATAAAGGTGTGGACTAGAATAACTTTCTATCGAATTGGAATATATGATGATCAGATCAACACAGAATGACTACATTTTTGTTGAGGCCACCACCAGATGAAGCTACTGATGAAAACATTATGACAACATCATATATAAGCTCTTGATTCTCAAAACTACATATATACCTGGGAAATGCATCCACCAAGTCCCATCCCTTCAAAGAACTGGTGGAAAGATAGAGCAAACAGAAGAGGCTTTATTGTATCAGGCCTCTCCGAAGCCCCCAGTGAGATCCCAATGATCACCGAGTGCACCACGATTCCCACCTCCAAAACCTGCCAAACAGATCATTCAATCACAAACTGGAAGAAAAGAAACAAGGGTTGCGCTCGAGCGATCACTGGAATCAAGAACATCAAGGTTAAATGTAGTTTCAACGATCATACTTGTGATATTATGCGCTGTCGGACTAGGTCTGACAGCCTCGTCCCCTGGGACGAAACGGGGTCCGCGTCACCATCCCCGCTTTCTTCATCGGCATTGAGCTGCTTAGCTTCGTTCAAATGCAAGCTCTTGTAGAAGCTAGTGGCGAGTGTGTCCACCATCATTGTTCCAATGGAAGCTGCCATGGCGATGAAACCGGAGAAGGGGAATTTCCCCCAGGGGTTTCTGCTGAGGCAGGGGGACGTCAGCGTCCTGAATGCATCTGGAAGTATGTGAATAAACCCGGTGGCGAGTATGACGCCGGCGGCGAAAGCCTTGATCATGAAAAATATGTCGTTTTCCGGGCGGAGAATGGAGAACTTCCGGCCGACTAGTGGGAGGCTAACGCCGACGCCGCCAGCAACGAGTATAGAAGCAATTGCAGCAAGTTTGAACTTGAGTGCCTCATCGCTGTTCTTGGGGTGGTCGGGTGCGGTGCAGTCGGCGGAAGCAGTAGCCGGAGAGAGAAGAAGAAGGAGGGAGGATAACATGATGACTTTATGAGCATAGTAGATGAGGAGAGTGGTCATGGCGGCGAATCTTTAGGTGGCCATTCAAAAGTATCTAATGTATGTGTGAATGGCCTGTAATGCAGGAAATAAGTATGTACTTATACTGTTCTAAAGTGTGTTAGGAAAGCAGGGATCCACAGGAAAGAGAGTAGTGGGATTTATGTATGTTGGTTGCACTTAGTCCATTTCATGACTGTCAATAGCTAGTACCTCATCTACTGGTCTTGGTGCATCCCAGATACAACTTTCCACTTCATATTTCAGATTTTAATGTCACCCAAGTTTAAATTTTGATGTAATATTTTTCTTGCAATCCGATACATATTAATGTACTTATTAGTTAACTTATTAAAAGTTTCTAAATAGAAATAAATTATTTTATCCAAAATTTAAGTATAACATAATTACACATCAGTTGTGAAGTGTAGAACACAAATTTTGTGTCCGATCAAAACCAACCACATGTCACAATCTTGCAGATAATATTAAATTAAATAATATTGATTTAATAAATCATCCAAAAAGATAATGATAGATATCATATCATAGTGTGAGAATCAAATTCCAGAAGCAAAAATCAAGTGAAGAATTCCAGAGCAAACACAACTTCAACATTCGTCGGCGTTCTTCGACATTCATCAAAGTTCTCTTTACCAAATTTTCATGACTTTAGAAGAACAAATTGCCAACCTAACAAGATCTGTTAAAGAGCTCATAGAACATATTCGCGCACAAGGCGTTCTGAGCACAAAGATGACGAACAAAGAAGATGAAATTTATACAAATCATTTCATGGACAAACAAGTTGAAGATCACGATGAAGCTGAAACATTCGCCAAGCAATAATCAAGTCAACATGAGAAGTATTCACTTGAAAAGCTGCAAGTCTCATCTAATGGAGTGATTCCAGTAAATCAACTGGAGGAGCTTATCTTAGGATCTATCGATAACAAGTTTAATGGAAGGTTCAAGACGTCTCTAACTCAATTATACCAAATCATACACCACAATGATTGATAACTTAAAGATGTCTTCCAACTACCAACCTCCAAATTTTCAACTTTTTAATGGCAAAGGCAACCAACGCAACATGTGGCCTACCTCATAGAAACATGCAATGATGCTGAAACATATGGAGATTACTTGTTAAAGCAGTTTGTTCGTTCCTTGTAAGAAAATGTGTTTGACTGTACACCAACTTGGGGGCAAATTCAATCGACAGTTGGGAGCAATTGAAGAAAGAATTTCTCAACCACTTCTACAACAGTCGATGGTTGGTTGGCATGATGGTTGGTCGGCATGTTCGAGCTTGCAAATTCATGCCAACTAAAAGAAGAGTATGTCGTGGACTACATCAATTACTGGGGAATTTTAAGTCTAAGCTGCAAGGAGAAATTGTCTAAGTCTCTATCTTTTCATGGGATGCAATGGAGTCTCCGCTACATCTTTCAAGCAATTCACCGATATCCTTTGAAGAGTTAATTACTCGAGCTAATGATATTGAATGAGTATGACTACAAGTGAAGTTGATGGTCCCCCAGTTCAAGAGCTTTAAGAAGAAGAAGAAGAAGAAGGGGGCAAAGATTCTACACTCAAAATGAAGAAAACTAGATCCTGCAATGCTTCTTAATGCGAGCCTAAACTATCTACAATGCCCCTTGGAAAAACCTAAATTGTCTACAATATCAGAAAAACAATTATCCTTGCAAAGAAAGGCATAGTGAAGAAAAGGATTGCAGCTCAAATATTTTGTTTTTGTATTGATGTGTTTTTCTAATCTTTACAACAGTAGTCTATCATCTATTTATACAAGTGAAAACTCTAACATCTAGGTTAACAAGATGGCGGCTAACTACAACAAGAAACAACAAAACAAACTTGATCAACACACTAATAGCCGTTGGATTGGTTTTTGTGTACAACTGCTTTTGCAGCTCATTAATGAAGGCTGCTGCATGAACTTTGTCTTCTTCCTGGAAGTTGGGAGACACTCCTCAGACTGCACTTGGCTTCCAATTAATGTTGCATCAGTTGAGTTGACCAACTGTTCCATTATATGTCTTGAGGCACAAGAATGCTGACTCATCTTGCCACTTGGAATCTGATGTGGATGAGCAGTGTGACAGGATGCCACATAAGCGGTTGGTGTGTAACATGGAACTGCATGAGCTGCATGGTTTTCTATCTTGACATACAATGTTCCTTGATACGAGTCTAAACTGTCTATATGCTCCTTGATATGAGCCTAAACTGTCTTCATACTCCTATATACGAGCCTAACTATGTACAATGCTCTTGGATATGAGCCAAAACTATCTAAATATTTCAAATCAAAGTCAAATGAGAACTCTTTGACACGAGTTTAAAAGGTCTCCAAATTTAAATGAAGACTCCTTGTCATGAGTTTAAAATGTCTATACATCAAATTCAAATCAAAACTCCTTGTCACGAGTTTAAAATGTCTACAAGTCAAATTCAAATCAAGGCTCATTGACATGAGTTTATAAGGGCTACAAGTCAAATTCAAATCAAGGCTCATTGGCATGAGTTTAAGAGATTTTGAACGTAAAAAATATGAGTATAAACTATCTACAAAACTCAAATCCAAATCAAAATCAAGAACTCCTTGACACGAGTATAAACTATCTACAAATTAAAATCAAAATCTCATTGATACAATTATAAACTATCTACAAATCCAAGTGAAGGCTCCTTCATATGAGTATAAATCATTTATATATTTTGAAGAGGTTTTGAAAATGGTTTTGAGACTCATACTCCAAGACATGTTGTCCATTAACAAGTCTCGAGGAGGCATTTGTAGATACACAAATTTATCCAATCAGAATCCACCACATGTCAAATTCTTGCATATATTATTAAATTAAATAAATAATAGTTTAGAAATTATCGAAATAGTTAATGAGAGATAACAAATAGGGTGTCAAATGGATCGGGTTGCGGGTTTGCGGATAGGGTTGAGACCTAATTATTACGAAATTTTCCCCAACCCGAACCCGACTCTTCAACTCAAACAAGTTGAGACTCGCAACCTGAGTCTGACACGTTTCAGGTTGCGGGTTGACCTACCAACACGTTTCCAACCCAAATTAAAAAAAGATAAACTATCATCTATTTCTATTCTTCCATAAAAACCTTAAATGATTGTTATAAACCGTAATACCTAAAAAGGTCACAATATATACATATTTAAAATTTAAATTGCATTTAGGGGATTAGAAATCATATACTCATGCCCTAAAAGATTAATAAACTAAATAAACATTATAGCTACAAGACAACAACGCAAAAATTAAGTAGACGTTATAACTATAAGCCAATAACACAAAATACACATTATACATGTCCACAAAATAAGTTGAGAATTTGAAAAATAAACTTTAAAATTATAACTAACAATTCATCGCTAAAAAGTTTACAATTAAGTCTAACTTATAAATACCTTAATTTTTTTAAAGAAAAAATGGGTTGCGGGTTGACCTGACCCAACCCTAACCCATTTAGAGTCAACCCTAACTCTTATTTTTCGGGTCCGGTCATGTCGGGTTGTTCGGGTCATATTAGATATTCTTTAATGGTATTTTTTAATATTTATATTTTTTTATTTACAATTTATTTTAATTTTGTGTACCATGTATATATTGTAAAAAATTTGTTTAGGGTTTTAACTTTCAATTTCATTTGATAACTATTTTTCTAAAAGCACAAGAAGATTAATATTTTGCGGTTGATAGTAGGTGTTTTTTCATTTTCTAGGTTGATTGAGAAAACTGAATGACTATTTATCTATTTTTATTTTAATGAGATTGAAAAGTGAGTCATTTATGTATTTTATTTTTATTTTTAGTTGACTAAATGATTTTCGAAACAATAATATTAATATTGTAAGGAGTCACATTTTTTTTTTTCACTGAATTCTTTTAGAGATTGGACCGACTCTATCCACGAGTACCGAAGATGTGATGAATGAAATGACTACGTTTTCATCAAAGAAAATGATGATGAATTTTAGAGTAAGAGTGATTGATTCTCCAAGTAAATGAATTAAGAGCAGCAAATGTGGTGATGCAACAGAAAAAAGTAGAGCGGACCAATCATACAAATATAGATTTCCTCGTTTCCATTTGTTGTGGGGTTGGATCGAAATGGAGACAAAATGTTGTCATCCAAATCCACACCACTCTACTTTTTGGTAAAACTCATTTTACTCACAGAAAAATTATTTATACAATTTAAATTCTAGACTACCAATATTATATTAATGGAAAGTAGTTGTTATATCTTTTAGAATTTATAATTATGCATTAAATTATTTTACACAAATATAACTCAATATTACCAATTGAAAAAAGTCGCAAAATTGCAAAGGATTAGCGACGAAAAATTGTTGTCATCAAATATCGACAAGAATTGCGACCATACATCAATGAAAATAAAATAATTAAAAAACTTCAAGAAATAAAATGACGGATTGCCAACAGACTAACGATGCTATTTTAGCGACTGATTTTCCTATTGGTAATCAATAGTAATATAATATGCTAATTTTTTATGCAGCAAATAGCGGTTATTTTTAGTAATAAAATTTTACTGACGAATATAATTTAAGAGTAAATTTTTAATTTAAAACATGACCATCGATTTAGCGAAGATAATGTATCGACGCATATAACTTAGTCGGCGAATTTTGTATTCACTCTTCTACCAATTCCCGAAATTCGATGACCATAGCTATTACAATTAATATTAAAGGATATTGATAAAAATGGGAATGAAACGCAAATTTGTGAAATTTGTAGATTTCCTATAAAGTTTCAAGTATGATAGTCCCTTTCATTTGTTGATGAGTTGATAACGTATTTAATTATATGTAACATATTTGTGATTTTTTGTAATTTTTTTAAAAAATGTTGACTTTTAAAACACTACTCTTTTTACTTTCTGGATAAAAATATTTTTGAAACAAAATACATTTTGTAAGACAGAAGGAATATATAATAATGATAATTAACCTGATGTTGGTATTTTATGGTGTCAACTTCAACACAACGTACTAGTAGGGGTTAAAATCATTTTTGGTCCCGTAACTTTTCACTTGTACAATTTTGGTCCCAAAAAAAGTTAAAAATTTAATTTAGTCCTGTAACTTTGGAATTGGTTCGGTTTTGGTCCTTTTTTCGCCGCCGGTGATCAATTTGGCCGGAAAATTGCACGTGCTGGCCACCAGACTCATTTTTCCATCCAATTTTTCAATACCTGGCATTGACAAGTGACTTTGAAGTAAAAATAACATTAAAAATTAAAAAAATTAAAAGAAAGAGGGATTTTTTAATTTTTTTAATTTTTTTAATTTCTTATCACTTGTTGGTTCCACATATTAAAAATTCTACTGGAAAAATGAATCATGTGAATGATACATGCGATTTTCCGGTCAGATTGGTCACTATCAGAAAGAAAAGGGACTAAATCTGGACCACTTCCAAAGTTACAGGACTAAATTGAATTTTTAACTTTTTTTGGGACCAAAATTGTACAAGTGAAAAGTTACGGGACCAAAAATGATTTTAGCCCTACTAGTAGTTTGCTTTCATTTTCTGTAGCTAGTAATTTGCATTAATCAAAATTTCTAAATATATTTATGTATGTATTGCACTCCTGTATTGTTGTTTTGTAACAGCATAAATAATTTTGTGCTCTTTTGAGCTCTTGCTATATAAAGGTAGGTTTTATATTTAAAATCTGTATAATGAATTTTGGAAGTTGTTGATTCATTCTATAAATGGAAAATGGTTTGGAAATATTAGAGAAACTAAGTAATCTACTTCTTCTCTAATGGTAAAAAGAAAATAGTTGTGTATTGGTTATGTTGGCGACACAATGTCGTTATTATGACTCTTGTTTGGGGGAAACATATATATATATGCATTTTCTTTTAACTTACTAGATTTATTGTGCCTAACTTTACATAGTGTCCCACAACAGAAAGACTCCTTATTTAATCCATTTCATAATAAAAAAGAATTAGCTTTTGCACCAAAGTTAGTATATATCGCCGTGGCCACTTCACTCATTTTTGTGGATATTTAAATATTTCTATAAGTGTAAACCAATATTAGACCAACATTTTTATAATATCTTTGATCCATCAGCTTGCACATAAAAGCCCCATAATATTTCTCCTAAAATATTACCACTTCATCAACATAATGAGTACATTATCGAACATCATGTTCAACTTATGTTGAATAAGGAGAAATACGACGAGTTACCCCATTTTATTTAAAAGGAAAAAAAAAAAAATTAACAAATTTTGGGGCTAAAAGAATTATTGGAACAATTATAGCATATTGAAAAAATAAATTAATAGAAATTAATTGACACAAAGGCTTACTTTTAGCAATGTCCTAAAACAATATATTTCACCTCTTCTTTGATGTGCTGAAGACTACGAATGTTCTACTCCCATAGTTCAATTGTGTATTCTTCTTCAAATTCGCACTCTAGAATTTAAGAAGTCTAAACTTTGTACTTTCTGTGTCTCTCAACGGTGTTTCTACAATTCATTAATTTGTAAATCTATCTTGTCATATATAAATACAAATTTACGGGGTACCATAAACAGACACAACTCTTCTCTTCAAAGAAGACGTCTTTTCTTTTGCATACAAAAAGAATAGACACGTTCTTTTACCAATTAATGCTTCCATCGTTTTCATTTGTTTCCGCCACATATAATATACTATCTTATATGTAAAACATATATATAAGATATTATTAACTAATATAATATTATCTTATATATATAGTTAATATATTAAATTAACTTCAAACACTAAATATCCAACAATACCTCATATTTGAAGTTATATTTTTATATTTAATCTTTATCAATATTCGTGTGATGGAAACCCCAATATAATGCATCAAGTGAAGTGTCTAAGTAGACTTGAACTTACCTTAGTAAAAAAATATCGGAATTACTTGGCAAAACAGTGCATATAGACGATCTTGAACTGTTCACCGTTTGTAGTAATCACAACAATAAATTTCACACATAGTATATCTCTATATACAAGTTGGTGGTTGTGTTCATTTTGGTCATGAACATATCCCAGTTTCGTGATAGCTTTAGAGGACTTAGGCATTTCATTCTCATAAATGCAATCCCATATTTACTATCATATAGGTGATACTACTTCAGTTCCATAGACTCCTATAATTATCATTAAATATTGTATGCATACCATTAGGTCTTAACCACCTTTACCAATACACAATTATCATAGGAATGAGTTGGATGTTTGTTTTAATATTTGAGTATCACTTAACCAGTTTGCCTATTGAACCTAGACCATGGGATCTCCAATATGCTAGGTTAGGTTTCCGCCAGTTCTACTCATTGCTTGGCTTTAAACTCATTCCCCTCGATAATATTTTAGTTTACTCTCTTGTTAGTCCTTTTGTCAAAGAATATGCAATATTTTTCTTTGACTTTACATATTTCATGGAAATAACTTCATTTGAGAGTAATAATCTTATTCAGTTATTATTTGGGCCCAATATGCCTTGACTTGCTATTCTGTGCTCTAAGTTGTGTCGGCATACTATTACAATTTATACATATAATTGTCATTGGTATAGGCCAGTACAGAATGTCCTTTAATAATTTCATAATCATTCTATTTTGAACCTCTCAGACGTTTTAAATTCGGGCCCTCAAGAATTTATCAAGTCCAATTTCACAACGGTCTTTCTTGATGTCCTTTTATTTTAAATTTTTTTAAACTTCTACACGCAATTAAACATGTCTCACAATTCTTTGCTGACAAATTTGGTCAAATTCAAAGACACTATAATTAAATTAGATCCATCTATATATATATAAAAGTAGAATGGAGGGCTTTTATGTCATTTTACTTTTCCCGCCTAAAACTTTAACATTAACTTAGTAAGGTTTTGCCAATTTCGGTAAGTAATAATTTTCTTTTCTATTTTGTAAAATGCAAATAACTTTTTTTATTTTTAATCTGTTTTTTATACATAATATATCAAATTATTCATCTTTTTGCGATCTTCAATTTGACATCCATATCACATATATTAGATTTATTGTTAATTATTCTGATTAGATTTTGGTTAGTTGAGTTCTTTTAAACCACAAAAAAAATTATTTATTTTATATGAAATGAATTTCTAATATATTTTCTTTACCCAAGTTACGCCCGGGATAAAAATCATTGTTTAAATAATGAAACTCTTATTTTATTAAGTTAAAAGTCAAAAATTAATATTTTACAAGCAATTTATTAAATAGTTACTTACATCTACTAATATACTCCCTTCGTTTCTTTTTAATTGATCTTTTAGAAAGAAAAAAATGGAAGAATTAAGAATTCAATTTATTTTTTTCCAAATATATCCCCAGTAATCTCATTTTCTCTCACATCTATCTCAAATCTAGGTTGGAAAGTAAGAAATATTTTAGGATTGACATAGGGCAAAATTGAGAGAAATTGTAAAAAATAGATAAAAGATCAATTAATTCAAAAAATCATTAAGAACCTAAAAGATCAAATAAAAGGAACGGAAAGAGTATATTTTTTTATAATAACAATGTTTGTTTGATTAGTCACGGAGGTATGGGAACTTAGAGCGACTGCATATTTATATATCATAATTATTATTCAGGTTATTCTTTTATTACTAATTCGTATTTTCATAATATGTATTTTTTTTAAATTATTTTGTTAAGTTACATTTTGCAACCTAAATTATGACATTCGTTACATCTTTCAATCTTTTTTAGTTGATTTTTTTATGTGACTAACATCAACTATATTTTTTTACACTTTCTAATCTATAAAATACTTTGTAAAACTATTAAAATTCAACTGCTTTTTTTTAAAAACCTTTTGCAACCTAAGCAATAGCTTTTTCATTAACCAATTTCATATTTAGATAGATATAATATTTGCATTATAAATGTAAAAATAATTTGAATAAATTACAATACCAAATAAAATATAAACATACTTAAGCACACACTTTAAATTGCTATTCGAATTATGAATAACTTTTGAATTTTATTTTGTTAATGTTAAGATTTATTTAGAAATATTTTAGGTATATCTGATATCATCAAGTAAAATATTATAAGTTGCAAATGAGAATCTAATTTTAGACAGGAACAAGTAAATATTTATAGCTAGAACTTGAAAGTTTATATAGATATATAAAAAAAATTACACATATATAAAAGTTATAAGAAAGTTAAGATTGTAAATTGTATTTCCCAACCATTAAATTTTGTGTTATTTATGATTATTTGTACAAATGCGAACTTTTGATTTTTTTTCCTTCTTTCTAAAGAAGTATTTTTCCGAAATTTTAAATACAAATAGTATTTTGTATCATAACCATTTTTTACATATTATATATATAATTATTATCTTTTCATGATCTTTAATTTAACATACATATCATATATATAAAAGTGTGATATTTAAAAAAAATAAAAAGACAATTTTATATATATTGATTGGTTATTTGGTTAGATCTCCATACGTATTGTGCATATTTATTGGTGTCAAAATTAGACTGTAAGAATTAGTTAAATATTTTTTATAAAAAAATCTATTTTTTATAAATACTTTAATTAATTTATTTATTGTATGTATCTTTCTATCTTAGTTTTATTCGGTAAATTAATCTATATATATACTTATATACATATGAATATGCGTTTTTGTCTAATTAAATAAAATGGAGCCAAATATGTAATAATGAAAATTATTTTCCCCTCCAATTGCAAGTTGGACATTTTCAAGTGTATTATTCATGTATTTGTCCCTAAAGAGTTGTTAACCTATCACATTTATGTCAGTTAGTTTTTTTTTTCAACAATTTTTTTTTTTAAATAATAACAATTTTTTTTTTCTAATCTATTTTTACATATAGTATCTGAAATTAATAATTTTTTCATCTACTTTAAGTTGAAGTAAGTTTTGACTTTTTATTGTGGATTAGACTATTTATAATGGGAATTAAATTATAAAAATTGAATCAATTGACTATTTTTAACAATAACAAATATGAGATTATTTAAAAGAAAAATATAATTTTCTTATAAATTATTCAATTTATTTTTTATTATCTTATAATTATTATTTTAATAAGTTGGCCTGTTATTATATTTATATTTATGTTTATTTTAATATATATAATTAATGAGATTATTTGTGGTTATTCGCATAGGTTAAGAAGGATACAGACTACCTACAGTAACATCTGAGTTAAAAAAAATAATTTTAAAATGTGTATTTTAATTGTCATACTTAATATTTATTTCAATTTTATTTCGTAATAATAATTTTTTTATAAATAATAAGTATATACTCAATCCATAAATTTCACGAGAGAAACGGATATTTACACTATTTAAAATTTTACTATATGATAATTCAAGATTATGAATTATTTATTTTATTGTGTGTACAAGGTTCACATTTTAAAAAATAACATCATATAGTACTTAATTTTATTAAAATATACTATAATGTTAACGGGAGTAATACTAGTAATTGTAGTAACAAGATACTGCACAAGACTTGGATTTGGCCCAAAATTATAGTAACAAAATACTAAACAAGACCTCAATCAAAATATATTTGTCTAATATCACCTCAAATGACTTCGGCCCGCATCTTTAGCCTATCAATAAAATTTAAAATGGAGCACAAATAATTGTAGCCCATGTGCCTAATCACATTACACGGCTTCCATTTCAACTTTAGTTGGCACAAAGAATGATGAGCCCAAACAAATGAGATCTTGTAAGCCCAAACAAGCTAGGACAAAATAAAGCCCATTAATTAGTTAGGAGCAACATCTATACATTGATTCAAATTATATTTGGGCCCTCACTTTATATTCTTTTCCAGAATTTTACTTAACAGGCCCACGATTTGATTGGCCACCAAATATACTTTGCTCACTAATAGACCCCGACTTGTTTCCGCTTTGAATCAATCATTTACACATCTTTTCACCAAAATGACAAAACTTGTGGCTTCATAATCTCTCACCCACCATGATTATGTTCAGTGGGAGGCATCTCTACAGGTGTAGTGCAGCGCCAGTCGTCAGAAAAAAGGACGAGCTCTCTATTTGCGAGATATCCGCCAGCCCTTGGCAGACGGTTCACCGACTCTCTGCCGTTAAAAATCACATCGACTACAAGGAAGCACCACAACGTACCAATCTAATTTTTCTCCTTATGGATCCTACATCGACGATTGTGAGAGGTTTGTTGTGTTGGTTCATTGTGAAAATCCATAGTTACTTTTGAAAAGAGAACGGCGCCACCTTTACTTAATTGATGAGGGCACCCACTCTTCTGCCGACGAAGATACTATTATCAAACAGTCAGAATTATTGTTAAGGTCCCGTCTCATCGCTTAACAAAAACATAATTCCGTGAAAGCCTATATGGCCTCGCCTCCGTCTGCGGACGATTCCGACATCAATCCACGAAGAGTCCTCAATTTATTTTCGTTAAAAATATTTTGTTTTAAATTGTTAGAACAATTATAGCATACAGAAAAAATAAATTAATAGAAACTTATTGACATAAAGGTTTGCTTTTAGCAATGTCCTAATACAGAATATTACACTCCTTCTCTGATGTGGTAAAGACTACGGGTGTTTTGTTCCCAGGATACAACTATGTATTCTTCTTCAAATTCCGCACTCTAGAATTTCAGAAGTCTGAACTTTGTGCTTTTTGTGTCTCTCTCATACGATATATCTCCAATTCATTAATTTGTAAATCTATCTTGTCAAATATATATACAAATTTACAAGGTGCGATAAACAAACACAACTCTTCTCTTCAAAGAAGACGTCTTATCATTTGCATTCAAAAAGAATAGACACGTTCTTTTACTGAATGACGTGTCCATCGTTTCCTTTTGATTCCACCACGTATAATATATTATGTTAATATATTATCTTATATTTTTATATATAAAAGATAATATTAAATAATATAATATTATCTTACATTTTTATATATAATTAATATATTAAAATTAACTTCAAACACTAAATATCCAACAAAGATTTCCTGAGAGAAAGAAGACTAAATATGAATATTAAAGTTCATTTTATTTCATCTTAATTTTCCTCTGTACAGAATGTTAGATGGAGGGTTCACAAATACACAGAAAGGTAATCATATTTTGCAAAACTTTTAATTAATAATTTTGTATTTAAAGCTCCCCTTGTGTGTTCACGAACTTATTTTAGTAATTCTAATCCACAGGTATGCGATGTAGAATATTGATAGTGTATGAGAAAAATTATCATATCCACATGAACTGAGTTAGTAATTAACTAGTGAACACTTGCCTTCTTTGAGTTATTAATTAACTAGTGAACACTTGTCTTCTTATAATTTATGTTTATCTAGATCACCGAATTTAAAAAAAATGGTTTTACTATAACTCAAATAGAAAATATAGAAATTAATTCTAATCAATCAAATTTAAGAAGTGAACAAACTCACAAGATAATCAAGTTCAAAAGAGGATAATGATTTCGTCTGATTTCATCCATACAACTCAATTGATCAAACATCTAATTTAATTATAATACTTGTAGAAGTATCACTAAATTAACTTCACAAATCTCTCAAAGAAGGTTTTTTAGAAAGGGTTAATGCATATACTACGTGCCAAAATTGGCATCCAATGTTACAATCCCTAAAATGCAATTCGGAGCTATACCAACATAGTTTCCAGTAAAAGAAACATCAAAAGCTAGAGCAGCAAGGCTATGAACAAGTTTGTTAGTCGTGCACTTAACACAAGAAGGAAGTAGAACGAAATACTGAACATAAAGAAATAATATCGGAAATTATATTCCCGAAGTATGAGAAATCCACCCACCTCCAAGAGAACGATTGCCATAAACACATGGACTTTGTCTCGATGATAACTTGTTGAGCACCCATCTCTGAAGCAATTTCCATTGCCTCCCTACACACGAGCGCCTCGCCAAAGTCCACCGGTACCTCTGCAACATTTCTTTTAATCATAGGACTCTGCCCTCAGAGTCCTTCATGGGTGCTCCCAACCCCGTGCCACCTTCCCTCCTACATCCCATGTCCAAATTCACCTTCAAAACCCCCCGTGCCAACCACTACCATGTTGTGTCCTATTGTTGTCGAGTCGGCCGTAAAAGATGTCGTTTCGCTTGCCATAATTCATGCAGAAACAACAATACCACATCTACCAACTTCATGTGAGATGGTCGTGTTCTCGAAAACGAATTGGTTTCTAGTGTACCAAAGGAACCATAATTGGACAGCAAAAAGACACTGAGCTTCCTTACTATCCAACTCTCGAATTGCCATGAACTAGTCTGCCATGGATCTAACTCCATGGAACTCATCCACAATAATCCATAATGGGCAGTGTCTCTAAAATAAATGACTCCATGGACAATCCCGAAGCACGTGAGCAAGAGTTTCAAACGTTTCCCCACAATGCGTGCAAATCTGGTCAAGAGGGACCTTCTTTTTTGCTAAGTTAGTCTGCATTGGTACTAGATCATGTAGGTATTTCCACAGAAACATGAGGATTTTTTGTCACATCTAGTGACTAGATCAACATCCATTGCATCCACCACAGACGATGAGGCAAAGATTCTCGTTGGCTCCCATCTCTTCAAGGGCTACATGATAGCCCGTCCTAACTGAATAGACACCATTCTTCATATAATGCCAACACAGCTAGCCTGCCTTCAAATAGGATTCGCAAAAAAAGAGCCTAGCCTCCTTCTAATTGAAAATCAGCTCTACCATTGCCTTATCCCAACTGTCTATTGTTGGGTTCCTTAACTCGCGAACCACCATACCTCATCCCAACCAAAACTCCTAAATAAAAGCCTGAATTGTGGCTACTCCGGCAGCCACGGGCCATCTCAGACCCGAATGTTTGACCCTGTAACAACTAGCCACCGCACTCCTCTCCTTAACACCTTTCGCCCTTCATTTGTGCTCCTCCAGGTGTAGCTCGGGTTGTAGCCTAAAGCGGCATCAAGGAAAGCCTTGTGAGGAAAATATCTCATCTTTAATGTCTTGAAAAGGAGAGGTGTCTCATTTTGTAATCGACACCATCCTTGTTTTGCCAACATGGTGAGGTTAAAACGCTCGAATGTCCCGAAATCCTAGACCTCCATCAAGTTTCGGTTTGCACAACTTAGACCAACTACACCAATGAATTCTTTTTCCCTCACCTCGCTACCCTCACCAAAATATTCTAGCTATTGAATTGAAGTTGTCACACGTCTTAATCAGAAGTAAGAAGTAGCTTATAACATATGATGGTATAGCCTGAGCCACTGCCTTAATGAAGACCATTCGCCCAACTTGCAACAAGCTCTTACTCTTCCAATCCTTCACCTTTTTCCCTACCGTTCCTCCACCACCTGGAAGTGCTAGTCGTAGATCGCCCTTCTACCACCGGTAACCCAAGATAAGCTGATTGTTTGGCAACCAAATTCACTCCCATCAGATTCGCAATGTCAGTCATGTACTGTTCCGGCACCCCTGAACTGAAAGCTATATCAGATTTTTCCAAGCTGGACATCTGCCCCAACGCCTGTTCACACTCCCTCATTACTCCTTGTACCGTTAATATTTCTTGTTTATTTGCTCGCCCAAAAATTATGTTGTCTTCGATGAAGAACAAATGAGAGATGGGAGACATAGTTCGGCATATTCGCACCCCCGTCAGTCTACCACAGCTTCCCTTTTCCGGATGAGAGAGGAGAACGTTTATGCACAAAATAAAAACAGATAAGCCGATAGGGGGTCCCCTTGTTAGAAACCCCTAGATGGAATACACATACCACTCGGCTAGCGGTTCATAAGAATGGAGTAGGACACTGTTTTTACACATCTCATGATTAGCTCTACCAAAGCTCTCCCAATCCCAAGCTTATCAATAACCCGTTCAAGGAAAGGTCATTCCACCCGATCGCATCTCTCAAAGAAGTTAAACATAAATCAATTCCTAATCTTGTATTTGTATCCAAATAAAAAATTGACTCCAAAGTATAAAAGTAATGCTTCTTCATAAATTGGGAGGTTAGAATGGCCCGAAATCATAGGGTCAACCCCAGCCCCCCAGACCATGTATAGTTAGGTTAACTATATTATCAGTCCATTTAAAATAGCATGATTAAGGAGATTCTTGATTAGCTCTCGAAGCCCTACATGGCTAGCCCCCTTAGATATTCGGCTGACCCGATATCCCATACCAAATTCTTATAAATTGTAATTTATTGTCATAATGTATATACATTTTTTAGAAATAATATATTTTGGACATTATATGGACTATATGTGCGTGTGGGTATATACATGGTAAAAGTAAGTCATTTTTCACTAATGTAGTTGGCTATCACATTTATGTTTAATAGTGAGAGTACCCTGATCAGTTTTTTAATATTTTGGATTGTGGTCTTCATTATTTAATTCGTTGTTGTTATGTAGTTGTAGTAGATGATACATGTATTATAGTTATGTCGTAATTCATGAATTAATGTTTCGTTGTTTTCACCAACTCAATGCTACATCGTAATAAAGTTTATATGTTCTTTTAGCAAGGTAGTAATTTTATATGTTATGTTCTTTTTAATACTATAGTTTTCAATATGTGTAAACATATTAACTTGTCAGTTATGAATAAATAATAATTTGACCAAGTTTAATGTTATATATTTAATTATAAATTATTCAAATGAAATACAAAAATAGAAAGAATCAAAGAATCGAAAGTTTGGAACCAGAATTATTGGCACCAAATTGGAACCATATAGGGGTTAACTGAACCAGTTCCATAACTGTTCTCATATCTAAATTTGGGGAAATGATTAGATTCACTAATTTTAATTTTAAACTGAAGGTTCGATAATGGTTTGTCACACTGCAAGGGAGTCTCTTGACCATTTATTCTCCTATTGCTCTTTTACTTACGTCTATTTAAATTCGTTTGTTGGCCTTTCAATGTGCACTTAGACTTTGATGCAGGTTTTCACAGACTTTTGTTCATCACTTTTAGTCCTCGGCTTTGCTCTTTATGGAGAATTGCTTTTGTCTCTTTGATATGAGTTGTTTGGTTTTCACGTAATCAGGTCATTTTCCGTGATGATACTTTCTCTACTAGCAGGGCAGCCTCTGTCTCTGGACTTGTGTTCTGGAGGCCGATTCTTCAGCGTTTGGAGTATGCACAACTCTGTGTAGGATCTTCTTCGCTTGCATCGTCTTGGTCTTAAGGCGACTCCTCGTCCCCCTTCCAGCGTAATTTTGGTCCATTGGACTCCTCCTCCTCCTGGTTGGGTCAAGATTAACATAGATGGTAGTGCAACAGGAAGCCTTGGGTTGATCTTTGATGGTGCCTCATTTCGAAACTCAAGAAGCTTTCCCCAGGGATGCTTCTCCACCTCTTTCGGAAAGGGGTTTGTCTTTGATGCCGAGCTGGCCACGACTATCACTGCCATTGAGTTGATCGCTCAGAAAGGATAGACGAAGATTTGGCTGGAATGCGATTCGACATATATGGTGGAGCTCTTTTGTTCCTGCTCTTTGGAGGTCCCTTGGCGCTTTTGCGCCCGTTGGCTCCGTGTGTTACACCTTACTGATTCTCCATATTTTCTCGTAACACACATTTTTTTAGAGGGAAATTAGTCAGCAGATGCTCTCTCAAAATTGCACACACTGTTCACTTGGTGGGACCCTCCCCCTCCCCCCAATGTTGTTACTCTTATTTGTCGAGAGTTTTATGTTGAATTCTTTAGAATGGCTTGATGTTCTTTTTTTTTTTTTTTCAATGTTATACTTGCAGGCCATCATTACTGGTTTGTTTTAGCCATGGATAGTATCCATGGCGTTCTTTCTTACCTCTCATCCCCCATTATATTTGATTTGGCAAGCTGTTTTGGCATGTTTTACTAGGGTTTTGGAATTTACAGTCATATGTATTGACGACTTTAGCTATGGATTTGACGATTTATATGTATTGACGGTTAATGGTTGGTACTCTTTTTTCCGCTATTGGCTTTTTCTCACAAGGTTTTTCCAATAGTGGGTTTTAACGAGGATACCAGGATCTATCCTTCGCTAGGAAGTTCCAACTATGCTTTTTATGCATTAGGACTCTGGTTCCACAAGCATGTATTCATGTGTTGAACGCCCGGTAGTTCTATCATAGCAACGGAGCTGATGGTCCCTGCTTTCGTTGTTTTATCGCTATTAGCATCGAATTCGCTTGGTCCTGCTCAGCATGCCCTGCTCTTTTGCCGATTTTGTACTGGTTGTGTTCGCCTCACACGCCAGGTGCCATAGATCATGCCCTGCTCCTCCGAGTGTTTGGCCAAGCACTCCATGCGCATTGTTATTGCTCCTTCGTATGTTTTCTGTCTCACACACTATGTGATTTTGATCCTTTGGCTATGTTAGTCTCCTATCGGCTTGTGATAGTTTCCACTTTTACTTTTTGCCTGGTTTTGGCTTTTACTTTTTTCGCTATGTGTAACATTGCATTTCTTGCTAGCTTTTTAGCTTTGTTTAGAGCGTTAGGGTCTGCTACTCTACTTTGATACTCTTTGTTTTCTTTTATTCTTATTTATAAGAAACTATTTGCCCCTTTATTGTTCTAGTTATACCCCCAAAAATAAATTATATCCGAATCCCCATGTTCTTCACCTTATTTCGGCATCGGTGATAGCCTATGTGTTAGAGTAATAGATTGGATGATTGTACTCTTTGTTAATTTATATGTAACAATTTTATTGAGAATTATATTAATGAAGACATTATTCTTTATTTTTGGTGTTATTCTTTATATATGAAAAATATCAGAGAAAGTCCTTAGATCAAAATAAGCTGAGGGGCATGATCACGCATGTGATGGTGGTCATGGAATATGCTCTTAAAGCTTTTGTCTAAAGTTAGTCTCAAGTCGAAACTACCTAAGATAGGACATTGGACAGGAAAGACTTGTGCATAGGATGAATACTCATAAGACATGACATGATCTGAGGGAAATTCTTAATTGGAGGTGTCCTATCGAAATAAGAATTTTCTAATTGCGCTAGTACACGGTTAGTCCTTAGACTTGAGGCATGATAGTAGACTTATGTACATTATGTAATACTTAGATATAATATCTAGTTGCTTGACAATCACATGGGGATATGTTGGGTATTAAATAAGTGTACATATAGACTTACCAATGACCAACATGGAATCCAGCATTTGTCAATGACAAGAGAGTCTTCTGTATTTTTCGTTGTTCTTGATTCGAAGACCTTGGGCAAGACAAGATGAATATGGATTCATCAAGAATTATTGTTGATTCTAAATAGTCAAATAATTATTGATAATGCATAAACCCGAATAACAAACGAATCACGATCACAAAGACAATCCCAAACAATCACAATATGAAAGAATTAAGATGACACAAAGATTTACGTGATTCGATCCGGCGATCTACGTCCACGGGAGAAGGCAATAACCTTCCGGGGAGCTTTCACTATCTTTCTTTCAATGTTCGAGTACAATCTTGCAAGCCGTAACTTTAGAATACAAAGTCGGAACCCTAAATTCATCCACAATTCTCCTATTTATAATACACAATCGAAACCCTAACTAAATCCCTATAAATCCGCCAGTCGAATCTGCATGGCTGTTGGAAAAGATCATGGGGATCTTTTCCCAACTTCCAAAGATGTCGCGAATGGGCTTAGCTATGTTGGGCTCGCGCTTTTGGGCTCAATTGACCCGGCTGGCGGCCTAGTCCGACCTGGAGAGATTGGGCCATACCTATCAATTATTATTTACAAAATTGCGAAAGGTGTAAGCCTACTGCTAGTGTTAGTAGTGAACGTAAAGGGTTATACCTAAGTTTGAATGACAACATTTATCAATGATCATAATCCAATAGTTGGATGTAATTAATTTATAGTGATTAATAATGAGATTTATATTTTAATTCAATTGTTGAATTAATTCTAAATTAAATTAGAATATTATATTATTTAATTGACATTAATAGTATCTTAATAATTAATCAATCGACTTGATTGAAATTATTGGTGATTGATAATTTACTAATTAATTTGATTAGTTAGCCAAAGCCCAAAGTACGCTTTATTGTGAAAGCCCACTAATAATTAAGGAGATGGAAATAATTAGATAAATTGATATATATATATATATATATATATATATATATATATATATAACTTGCATGTATTTATATATGTACGAATATGCACACCCGTCACTTATTCAAAATGGAGTTTCGATTGTATCAACCCTTTTTTATTATTATTATTATTATTATTATTATTATTATTATTATTATTATTATTATTATTATTATTATTATTATTATTATTGTTGTTGTTGTTGCTGTTGTTGTTGTGAATTTGGAGCATTTGAAAGAAAAGAAAAAGAAAAAAGTAATTTAAGGTGGTTGACTCCACTTGTTTTCTGTTGCAGAAATTTGAGAAAGAATAAGGGGTTTGACCCCTTGCACTTAGTTGATGTGATACTGGTGACGGGTAGTTTAGGGTTAAAATAGTTTTATTAAACTTAGTATATATATATTTGATTTTCAGAAAAACTTACAAGGTGAGTCAATAAAACAAATAGAGGCACAATTTTTTTTTTTTTTCATTTTCTATTCTCGGCAAAAACAAAGGAAGAAAAAATTCTTTCGTCTATTTATCTAATTTTATTTACACTATTTTTCGGTTGATTAAAAATGTTCCAACACTACTAGCGAAGTGTTGAATTCGGTGTTGCATTCAAAAGGTGGACTGATTAGAGGAATTACGCATGGAATCCTTGTGAGTTCTCATATTCAAACAAGGAATCAATTCCTGCTTTCCTCTGCATCAAACAAATTAAATTTTCGGAGGTGCAACGCGCACTGACGTTAATGTTTTTATGCCTTCCTTTCAATACTTGTTTAATATATTGTTTTGAGCACCCGGTTTAAAATATATGCGATATATTGTGTTTTAATAATTTTTAAATTCTACTGTGTTAACTCGGGTTTGCTATAACGAACCCAACACTATGTTCTTCTACGACCCTCTGGGTGAATAACCTATGTTCTTCCACTATAAGTGATAGTCTTGTTTTGTTAATCGCTCTCTGGACAAAGGTTGAATGACTCATAAGCACACAAACTCAATCGAGAATCACAGTTTTCATTGCACAGAGGCAAGCTGTTGTCTAATATGTATCTACCACATTTAAGAATCGGGTCGTAGGACAACAAAAAACTCTTACCCCAATATTTCCAGAAATTCGTAAACAGTTAGATGCACGTAAAAAATGATTCTAGCCTTGGTCGTACTATTAAACTGAATGAAGTTCATCATGTTTAGCTTACACTCCAGCTACACTAATAGATCCTGGCTCATCATGTTCGGCCACTTACAGTTGAAAAACGACTATCAATATGTTCACCATCTTTAAGCTTCGATCTAGAAAAAAAAATTAGAAAAATACAAACAAAGAAAGAAACGACTGTGCTACTGAATTTTATAGGAAATGCTGGTGTGGAGAAGTTAAGGATACTTTTATCCATTTATTCATGTCTATTTTTTGTAAAAAAGAACTGGTTGAATAGAAAGAGGAAATTGCGGTATAGATAGATACACCCAGAAAAAAATAAAAAAAGAAAGACATGAGCTGATCGACGTGATTGGTAACCGTGAGTTGTCTGCCAAAAAAGGCGGATATTGGGATGACTATTTGTTCGTCTTTTCTTTCTGTTTTTACCCTTTTAGCTTAACTTTTAGAAATTAAAATATTTCTGTTTCATTTTTAACGTGTGATATATCAAATTATCTTTTTTCTTCAATTTTGCACCAATGTTACATATATTAAATAGTATTTTATGTTAGATATGAAATATTGTTTCCCATGGATTTAATTATTTATATTTTGCTATTTTTTAAAATTTGAGTAAAGGATCAAATTCTTATATGAATTTGAGTTACAACTTAAAATTATTAGACTATATATAATTTATTGTTCCACCTTAATATTTAGTTGATTTAAAATATTTTTATTGAGTTTGAGGAACTATGCTTAGTTGTATATTTGTATTGAATTTGAAGTCCACTTCAAAATGTTATCCAATTTATTATTTTTCAGACATAAAAAATTAAAGAATTAAATACAACATAACGCAAAAAATCATATTTCAAATCGGCTCGAGCGTAACTCTTAAGTTTCAACTTTATATAATTACTACACATATAGGAAATATGATGGTCCCAAGTGCTAAAGGTTTAAAGGGGGGGTTTGAATAAACCTCTAACTCGATTTTTCTTTTTAAATACTTTGAGCAGTAGTTTGCTGCTTATTGTAGAAAAAACAGTAAGCTGATTTAAGACAGTAGGCACGAAGCAAACTGATTTTAGGTTACTTAGAGTAAGCAATGCTAAGACAGAGTTTTACGTAGCGGAATATTATGCAAATTCATTTTCTTACAAATCAATGCAGTACGTACGTAGTATGCCATCAACAGTAAGTAAAAACGATAAAAAGTAGACATAGAGTTTATAATGGTTCGAAGATAGGGTAATCCTTCTACGTCCACTCTTTCCTCACGCAGAGAAAATTTACTAAGTTGTTCACAAATTACAAACTTAGCTATGCCGAACTCTAAGTCCAACTTAGCTCCTTACAGTAGTTTTTGTCTATCCTCGGAAGGTTACTACTCTACTATTCCTTAAAATACCTAGTCTATCTGTATCTCGGATTCTAACAAAGACTACCTGTTCAAAAAATTGCTCGCGAGATTGGTTAATGAAAGTTTTTTTTCAACTTCTGGTAGCTGACACTAAACTTGAATGTTAGTGAGATATGGGCAAGCTTCCTTGTTTGAGAAAGATTTGGACCGAGACAAATCTTGAGAGCTAGCTTGACTTGAGAATCTGGATGTAGCTTGAATCTTCACTTGAATACTCTTGTTGCTTGTTATTTGCTCTTTGTATACTTTGCACAAAACACTTGAAATATTATCGGAGTGAAGTATGCATTGAAGCTTTGAATAAGAATGCTTTGAGTGCTTGGTGCGAAGTATTTTCAGTTGCTCAATATTTTAGTAGCCTTTACTTCGTCCTCCATCTTGCTAACTAGGTAATATTATAAATAAATAAAAAAACAAAGGAATGAGAAATATGGAGACCACAGGACGGTCGCTCACAAAAGCCAAACGAAAAACCTTTTCATGCCACGAGCCGACAGATAAAGGTATCTAGAAAAAAAAAAAACTAAAATTAGCTAATGAAAATAAAGCAATTACAAGACAAAGTCAATTGTGCAAAGAAAACTGGAACTGGCCGGATCGATTGGAGAGAAGAACTGGTTTAGAGTTATCGTCGAACAAACTACAAAAGTCGAGCTCCCAAACATGTTGCTCTATCTCACGAAACCCGAGCGTGGGGGATTAGCAATGCTCCTCACATCAGTGTGAATCCAAAAATTTCCTCTGATGATTTCAATGCCTTAGCTCAGAGCTATCAAATCTATGAGTACGACCCGACGATAAATTCCAAAATGAGAAAAAATCCTCACAAAAAACCAAGGTCCCGGCACTAATGTCCAAAAAAAGCGACCAAACAAGACCGGCAAAATAACCCAAAATCAGCATCCAGAACCCACGCTCTTGCTATCCAAACCAAAAATGAAGAAAATATGAACAATGCAACCAAGTTGTAGCCGCTGAATTATATAGTATTATAAATTAAGAAAAGAAAACAAAGGAAAGTGCGGAAAATGTGGAGACCACAGGACGGTCACTCACAAGAGAAAAGCAAAGAACCTTTTCATGCCACAATCCGACAGATAAAGGTGTCCAAAATAAAACTCAAATAGCTACAAGAAAGTCTAAACAATACAAAACAAAGCCAATGAGTGCAAAAAGAAAGCTGGAGCTGGGCATTTTGGCCGAAGAAAGTAACCGGTTTAGGAATGTCGTCGAACATACTATAGAATTCGAGCTCACAATCATGTTGCCCTATGTCACGAAAACCAAGCGTGGGGGATAACCTACGCTCCTCACATCGGCGTGAGTCCAAATATCCCTGGGAGGAATTCAATGTCGTAGCTTAGAGCTGAATCTATGAGTACAACACAACGACAAATTCCAAAACGTGTACCAACCCGACAAAGAAATCAAGGCATGGACAAGCACGCTGCCAGAAATCCCTCACCAAAAACCCAACAGCAATCCAAACAATGCGACCAAGCCGCAAGAGTCCCAAAATAGATAATCCTAGAAAGCAAAAAATTCAGAACTCCACCACTGCCTTCAAAAATGAACCATTTAAAATCTGGTGATAGCTTGAAAAATAGGTGCGAACCACCTAAAAATGAGGAAAGTGCTAGCTCGAATGCACTTTTAAAGGAAAATCATATCCGATGCACCATAATCAATACCTCAGTCCAAGTTCGCAATATTTGCTCAATACAGTCCAGAGGTAAAGTGATAATAATAATGAAAATCAGCTTAAAAATAAGTTGTAGCTGCTGGGCTGTGTGCAGAATCACCAAATCACAAAGCCATAGCTCGGACCTGGACTCAGGGATTGAGTTAACGCGGCAAACTCGGGGGTAGACTCACTGAATTGAATCGGCGCTGACTCAGATGAAACAAGCTGCCCTGAACGCCGGTGCCAATAGGCCGTGTGGCAGAGTGGCCAAAAGCCATCGGAGAAATCGACGGCGCCGCTCAAGATACGCAGGACCCGATCTGTAATGGTCGCCAAAGGATGGGCTCGAGGAAACCCAGAAATTGAGAGAACTCGGACCCACCAGACTGGCGCCGCCATAGACGCGACAAATGCCTTGACCAAGATCGCGAAGAGACCCTGAATCTGCGCTCAGTTGCTACGGAGACTAGGGCCTTACGCGCCTCTTCTCCCAGATCAGATCTTGAACTGTAGCAAGGATCAATATGAGAAAGAGGTCGCAGACCAGGACCTTCAAAACAAGGAAGAAGAAGGCTGGTGGTCCTCCGGCGAGACAGACGGAGAAGAAAGAAGATCCTGAAACAAATATGCTACAGGCCCCCAAAAATATTTAAAAATTCCATCCTAAAAATATTGAGATAAAAGCCTAAGATCTGGACGAACTTGACATAAAATCAACAGAGAAAGAAGAAAAAATAAAGAAGAGAAAACAAGAGTTGGCCGGCGGCTGCCGGCGGCAACAGCCGCCGGCCGTGAAAGAAATGTTCCTAGGTTGCTGCTTGGGCGAGAGAGAAAATTCACGACCCCACCCAGTATACTGTATTGCCTGGTTTGTTTAGGTTGCAGCCGCTGAAAATAAGGCATGGACAAGCACACTATCTTAAATTCCCTCTAATTCCAGTGAAATGCATGGACAAGCACAATGCCTTCATAATAACAAAGCGACAACACTGGCGATGAAAATGTTGACTGTTCGCCCCCCAGAATAATCACCAATCAACTCAAATGACGTACGCTAGTATCAATTGAAATTTAAACCAAATATTGATTCAAATGTGAGAAGATTGCATTCCATTATAATATATTTAAAAAAATCAGCTGCAAAGCTTCGAAGAACACCAACATAGAATGAATCGTCGGCTGGTCAACGATAATACCATGGCCATGAGCAACAAATACTAAAAATAAAAATCGTCCAAATAAATGTTACACATGCCATTAATCAGAAACAGTAACTCAACAAAATAAACAATAGGCTGACAACTGCTGGTGCGGAAGCACTTTGGTGTCCAATCTCAAAAATCAATGAAGGTCCAACACTCAAATGCTTTATCAAATAGAATTCAAATAAAAACGACGTGGCACATAGGCCTGCAGAAAGATTGATAGCAGTTGAGATATCTTTAAGTTGAAGATTGAGAAAATATTCGCATTGACAGTAATGCTCCTTGTATGGTTTTAGAGTCGTTTGTCCTTTCTGTAGAGTTTTGGTAAGAGTGTTTGTTGTCAGTGTCCAATGTTGCTTTTCCTTTATGTTAGGTAATGTGTCCCCACGTAATTGGATAGTCAATAAAAGGTTTGAATCTTGTCTCTACTGGCTATATTTTTTAATTCGATTCCCTAACTTTTTACTTTGACTTGACATTGTGGACATGGTTGTTGCTTGCTTGTTGGGTGTACCTTCTTTGCTGCAAGTAATGTTGTATACTGGATTAGCAGAAGCAATCAAACTGTGCGCTCACTGCAGTTTCTCTTTCCTTACTGCTTCCTTGGACTTCCTTGCTACATGTAACTTTGATGTCCTTGTTGCGTGCTTGCTATGACTTAGCCTAAGTAGTACTAGGTCTTATCTATTATAAAGAGTACAGAATTCCTAGGGGCACTAATTCCTACCTTACAATTGGAGACTTTGTCATCATCGAAACTAAACATAAAATTTCTAACAAAATGCTACTGCCATTTTGATGATACTAGCGAAAATCACGTGTTATGCACGAGAATCACTATACTTAAATGATAAAAAAATAATTATATTTTTAAAAATTGTATTAACAAATCGTCCAATTGGATATTTAAGATATAATTTATTATTATGCAAAAGAACAAAATTAATTAAAATATTTTTACTAAATAACAGTATAATATAAAACAAACTAAAACATTATAAATTTGAATTTTAATACTTTCTTATAGGATTTTTTTATTATATTTTGTGAAATATTTTTTATAAGACATGATTAAACTTAGTAAATTAAAACTAAAGCTAAACTCTGAATTACATAAAGTTATATTAGTGGAAGAATGTTTGAATTAAACCACATTCATACTCAATATTTTGATAATAATTACATTATAAAATAAAATAGAAATAATATTGCTTTATACACTTATCAATTCTTCACCTAAGTCTTTTTTTTTTCAAAAAAATAAAATAATAATAATAATAATAATAATAATAATAATAATAATAATAATAATAATAATAATAATAATAATAATAATAATAATAATAATAATAATAATAATAATAAATGAAAAATATTCTCATTAGTTCATTAATATAATCATCTACCTTTAATACTAAAAGAGAGTTGCAAGAAAATAGGGAAAACACATGTCTCATTCACCTTATTATGTGGTTCTTCCTCCAATCAATTTTATTTACCTTTTTTTTTTATCAATTCCTTTTTTTTTTTTTTTCCCTAACAAAATCTTAAGGTCTTATAACCTTTTCATTTCAACTCGATTTCTCATAAAAAAATATATCAAATTATTCATCTTTTAACGATCTTCGATTTAACATCCATAATCCATATATTATAATTAAAATATGTATACTTTAATTGTAAAATACCTTTTTAGGATGATAATAATATATTTTGATTTCTAAACATTTTCATATAAAATTAAAATATGATATAATTCCAAAAATAATATATTTTTTAACATATTAAATTTTCTTAGAAGATTAAAATTATTTAATTTTACCTTTTTTATCTTAATAATTTTGGATAAGTATTTGGTTTTAAAAAATTCATAATAAAATCCAAATTTATTAAGTTTACACTTTACAATAGATTTTTTTTTCTATTTTGTGAAAAGAAAATTTATGTTACGTACGAAAATAATAAGTCAATTATTTTTTATTTGAATATGACATGATAGTATAGTTTACCGCTCATATATTTAAGTAACTAATATGTTTGTGGCTTCTTATACTAATATTATGTTATTTAGTATATGTTGCTTTCAAACGATAATGATTCAAAATAATTGGCATTGTTTAGTCCTTATATGCATATGTAATTATTACAACTTGTGCAATTCACTACTGAAATAATAGGAAGAGAAATGAATCAAAATTCAAGTTTGAATTTAAAAATGTACTTAAAATACTCAGCATCATCAGATCATGCATTTAAATAATTGAATCCACAAAATTTATGAAAATATAATTGGTAATTTCAATTTGCGATAATGAAATGTATTAAAAGTAAAAATATAAAGAATTGAATGGTCAAAATTAATAAAAATTTAACCAGTAATTTCAAGTTGTGATCATACCTAAAGACTCCCAAAAGTACCTAGACCAATGTCTACATAAATACATCACTCCTCTCAAACGAATACTGATATTTACGTTATGTGTTGTTAGTCTATTAACAAAAACTCTCCTTTCAGATGTCGAATCGTTAAACATGTAGATAATAATCAAGTGATCAATTTGATCATATCATATAAATAAAACAAACACATTGATCAACGATATTAATGGAGTCTAGAATTAAAAGGATAAATCAAAACAAGTACTTTCGTAACCTATTATCTAACCCCTGGAACACAAGTTATTTAGCGACTCAGGTCTAAAGTTAGAAACCAACTCAATTCATAGACAAACATGTATGGTAAATAACTAAAAGAAAAAGAAGTAAAGCCCCGAATCATCATCTCGATTTAATGCTAAAAGAGAGTTGCAAGAAAATAGGGGAAAACGCATGTCTCATCCACCTTATTTTGTGATTCTTCCTCCAATCAATTTTACTTTCTTTTTTATCAATTCCCTTTTTATTCTTTTCCCTAGCGAAATATTAAGGTCTTATAACTTTTTCGTTTCAACTCGGGTTTCTATAAGAAATATATCAAATTATTCATCTTTTAATGACCTTCGATTTAACATCCATAATGCATATATTATAATTGAAATATTTATACTTTAAGTGTAAAATACCTTTTTAGGATGATAATTATATATTTTGATTTCTAAATATTTTTATATAAAATTAAAATATGATATAATTCCAAAAATAATATTATTTTAACATACTAAATTTTTTAGAAGATTAAAATTATTTAATTTAATTTTACCTTTTTTGTCTTAATAATTTTTGGATAGTTTAAAGTATTTGGTTTTAAAAAATCCATAAGATAATCCAAATTTATTAAGTTTACACTTTACAATAAAAAAAAATTTAAATATATTTTTTAAAGTGATTTGTTAATTGAATTAGTTTGTTTATTATGATTTTTTTTACATTTTGTGAAAAGAAAAAATTATGTTACGTACGAAAATAATAAGTCAATTATTTTTTTATTTGAATATGACATGATAATATAGTTTACCGCTCATATATTTAAGTAACTAATATGTTTGTGGCTTCTTATACTAATATTATGTTATTTAGTATATGTTGCTTTCAAACGATAAGGATTCAAAATAATTGACATTGTTTAGTCCTTATATACATATGTAATTATTACAACCTGTTCAAATCACTACTGAAATATTAGGAAGAGAAATGAATCAAATTTCAAGTTTGAATTTAAAAATATACTTAAAATACTCAGCATCATCAGATCATGCATTTAAATAATTGAATTCAAAAAATTTATGAAAATATAATTGGTAATTTCAATTTGTGATAATGAAATGTATTAAAAGTAAAAATATAAAGAATTGAATAGTCAAAATTAATAAAAATTTAACCAGTAATTTCAAGTTGTGATCATAATGGAAGGTATTAGATATGGGTGAGCACTGGTCGGAGCGGACCGGAGATCTGGGTATCTCCGGAACCGAACTGAAAATCAAAGATCTCCAAAATTCTTGCTCCGGAATCACCCCAAAAATTGAAACTCCGGAACCGGACCGAACCGAATCTCGGGTCAGTTTGGTTCGGAGATTCGGGCCTAATGGAGCGGATCAGTTCGGTTTGGGGGATTCGGAGATTCGGAGCTTTTTAATTTAAAATTAGTATTTCTTTGAAACTAAAACATATTATATCGAACCAATGCATGTCCAAGTGTCAAACTAAATAAAATATTTGTCACATGATGCTTAAAAACAAGAGTGAGTCTTGTGTGTGAACGGTCACATGTGTGATGGAATGCACTTTTACAGAAAACATTGATACTTTTACAGGAATAAGTGATACTTTTACAGAAAAAAGTGATACTTTTATTACATTGATACTTTTACAGATAAAAGTGATACTTTTGCTACAAAAAGTGATAATTTTTTTTGTTAAAAAAAAGTGATACTTTTTTCCTTCACACCGGGTGACGGTCACATACGAGTTTTTGCCTAAAAACAATAGCCATAATTTCAAGTTAAACAAAATAAACTTTACATATATTAAGTAGGTAAAAAACAACCACAATTCTAAAGTTATCAATTTTTCCACTTCTTTATCAATCTCGCCATCAACTTTCATCTTTTCAATCTTTCCTTGACAATTTCTTTTTCTTTTCATTTTTTTTACATTATTTTTAATGTCATAAAATGTAATTTAATATTTATATATCTTATTTTATAATACATACATATAAAATATTATCCATACCCACATTACTTTAATTATTTTTATAACACAAATTTAAATATATATATATTTATATATATAAATTTACACACATACACACATATATATACATATAAATTTGTATATAACCCTTCCTCAGTCGGTTCTACTCGGTTCTGATTCGGTTCAGAACGGTTCGATTTATTAGGAAAAAATATCGGATTGGTTTAGTTAGGATAAAGTAAAAAAGTCAACGATTCTTATCGGGATGCGAAGCGGATAATCTCCGAAATCCGTGCTCACCCCTAGTATTAGATATTAAAAAAATCATATGTTGAAAAAGATATGTAAGGAGGAAGAAAGATAATTGGATGAAAAAAATCAACTCTTGATTTTATATTTCCAAATAATATATAGGCTGTGATTTTATTATTATTATTATTATAGAAAAAATATTAATCTCGTGCGATGAACATCTAGTATAAATAATACTTAAGCAGTATCCATATAATTCTTCTACTTATTTAATATTCGAATAATCTTTTATTGAAACTCTTCGCAGCCAACGAAAAATCATAATCATAATTATTTTCATATGACTAACTAATCTATTTAAGATTTTATGTCGAATTTCACACACACCATCTCTAAAAGCAGTCCACGCATATTTAGTCGTAAATGTTAATTACATTTGACGTTTGTACTATGTTGGTTTTGCATAATTTCATACATTTTTTGTTAATATTTGTAACCAAACTTCATTGTTGCACTTTACTACCTTACATATTCTTTCCATGGAATATTTTATTTTAATTCTTTCATTTGCACAATATAGAATGCTTTAATGTGAATTTTATGTGACACTTTGTATATTTAGACTTGACAATATAAACACATTTTCCTTGTGAGAGTACAATGTCTAATCATAAATAGTTCAAAAGTCACAATTTAACAATAAGAGTTGGCACAAAAACTTGGGTGCATATGATATATAATAGTGCTTAATGTACAATCAGATTTAAATTTGCGCGCGGGTCGCGCGTGACCCGCATGAATTTTTTTTTTGTTTTTTGCTTTTTGTGTTCTTACAGTAGACTTATTGTGTTCTTACAGTAGATTTATTATGTTCTTATAGTGTAGTTCTTTTGTATTTAGAGTAGACTTATTGTGTTCTTCAGTAGACTTATCGTGTTTTTGCAGTATTGTTATTTTGTGTTCAGAGTAGACTTATTGTATTCTTACAGTAGACTTATTGTGTTTTTCCAGTAAATTTTTTTTTTTTTTTAAAAAAGAACGCGACCCTCGCGCTGACCCAGTTCGCGAACGCGAATTTTTTATAATTTATATTTCAGCGATTTTTTTTAAGTCCATGTGTTAAATTGTAGTGATGTACAATAAGCCTATTGTACATCACATGCACACAAGTGTTACTCTGGCAATTATTGTATAAAATTGTATGTGGAACTGTAAAGTGTAGTTACCCCTTAAACAAAATTGGACAAGGAATTTGTATTCAGAAAATTAATTCAAAATATATACCTAAGTTATTTTATTTTTATTTAAAACATTTTGATAAAATCATAATATAACAGTTTCTTGTTTTCTTGGAAGCATATATTTGATGAGTTAATTTAAAATAGACAAAGAAACTAATATTGGTTCATCCAGCCACAAAAAGAAGGAATTACAAATATATTTTTCTAAGTCATATAAAATTAAGTTCTTCTAAAAAATAAGATAAATTATAAGTTGGAGTTTAGGGTTTAGGGTTTAGGGTTAAGTTGGAATGAAGTGGTAATATAGTTGAGTTGCCTCTCACTGTCGTCAGCCCGCTTTTGCCTTTTCACATCTATATATATATCTATATATATAAAAGTAAAATAGAGGGTATTAATGTCATTTTAGTTTTCCCTTCAAAAATTTTAGACTATAATTAATAATTTTTCCTATTTTTGGTATGTTCATAACTTTCTTATATTTATTTTTAAATATAAATAATTTTTTCATCTTAAATCCGATTTTTATGTATAATATACCAAATTATTCATCTATTCACGAGCTTCAATTTGACATCCATGTCATATACATTCTAATGAGATATTTGATTTGAATAAACGGATTGTTTGTTGGTTAATTCTTGTGCTATAATTGATGGTCACTGTGACTTGAACTATAATATTTTGGTTTTAGTTGCAACTAAAATTATTAAAATGATTTCTTAAAAAAAATCATGAGTATTTTTTTATTATTATTTTTAATTACCTATTTATATTTTTAATAATGTGTATTTTTTTTAAATTACTCTTTTAAGGAAATTCATTTTTTGCAGCCTAAATTATGACATTCGTTAATTTTTGCAATCTTTTTAATTTTTTTACTTTTACTAATATTCAATTATATATGTTTAAACTTTGTAAGCTAAATAATACTTTGTCGCACTAATCAACATCAACTGTTTTTTCTTACTCTTAACAATCTAAATAGCTTTTTCCGCATTAATCAATTTTATCTTCAAATAAATAAATTATTTGTAAGAAAAATATAACATTTATATAAATAATTTACAATACCATATAAAATACGGAAATATCCAAATATTTTGAAGAGCTCATAGACTTTAATTTGTTATTTGAATTATTAAATAACTTTTAAATTTTATTTTGTTAAAATAATAATTTATTAAATAAAATTATTTAAGTATATTTGAAATCACCAAATGAAATCTCAAAAGTTGCAAATGAAAAACTAACTTTATAATTAGAACGTGAAAGTTTATTTAGATAAATTAAAAAAATATAAAATAAAAGTAGGGACATAAAGAAAAACAATATTAAACTTTACATTACATATGAACTGCCCAAATAACATATCATTGTTCCGTTTATTATATATTTCATGGATATTTTAAATTATTTATAGTTAGAATTTAAAATTTATTTTATAAATTAAAAAATCTATATATATATTTATACATATAAGCCACGGTAGGGACACTTCTATAAGTAACAATTTCCAACCTAAATTTCAGACTGTGATTGATAAGTTGTTGTCACATTTTGTAAGAATCAAAATTTATTTTACTTTCTAAAGTGATAAATATCTTTTTTCATATCTAATATATTTATTATGTATACTATATCAAATTAATCATCTTTTGACGATATTCGATTTGGCATCCATATGATATACATATATATATATATATATAATTATAAAATATTATATTATTTATTCGTTGATTATTTGAGTAAGATTTCAGTATTTATTGTAGGTTGCAAAACAAATATAGCATCGATTCGAAACAAAATTAAAAATCATTCAAATAATTTTCTTTTACAAATTATATTACTTGATTATTTCAGTAAAACGACAACTAATCAGTTTGTGACTTGAATTGTATCAAGTTTTCTTCATTTATTACATTGAGAGAACAATCATTGTATATACAGTTGAACACATACTTTATCGAATTAAAAACGATAGTTAATATTTAATTTATAATCATCTTATTAAATTATTAAATTTACTAATGTTTATTTGTTATAATAATTATTTTTGTTGATAAATCACAAAACTATGACTTTCGCTCATATATATAACTTTATATATGGTAATTAATCTTAAAAAAATATTACTTTTTTATATTTTTCATATATTAATGTTACTTTTCTATAAATAACTACACTTTGCAAACCTAACTATGCTATTATACAAGTCGCAACTACACTTCTTTTAAATAAGAAAAATTATCCAACTTAAACTATATATATATTTTTTAGACTTTGCAACCTAAACAATACTTGGTCACATTAACCAATCTCAATTATGTCCTTTTTTTTTTTTTTTCACATTTTGCAACCTAAGCATTTTTTTTACATTAACCTATGTGTATCTTTAGATGAATCTACTATTTACAATATAAACGTATAATTTAATTGAAACTTTTCAACATATATATGAAAGTATTAAGAAATATTGAATAACTCATATGTTTTATTTTGTCATTCGAACTATTGAAAAAACAAAAGATGTTTTATTTTGTTATTCTAACTATTGAATAACTTTTGAATCTTATTTTGTTATTTTTTTTATTTTGTTATTCTTTGTATATCTAAAATACCAAGTAAGGTATTAAAACTTGCAACTAAGATTTTTTAAAAGTAAATAGTTATAATTAGAATTCAAAACTTTATTTAGATAAATTTAAATATTTAAAGTAGAATGGAATAAATGAAAGAAAAATAATTTTCTTATAACATTATTCAGTTTATTTTATTTAATAATATGAGTTGATAGTTAAATATTTATGTTTTTTTTAACATTCATAATTAATTAAGCGATAATTCATATAGGTGAAGAATGAAACAGACACACTAAATGTGTGTTTGGATTTCAAAGCTAAGAAATGAATTTGAAAAAGATATTTATCTTAATATTAATTTATATATATACACATATATTATATACCTATATATAAAGTGAGTTATAATAAATTCATGTATAACAGCAAGAAACTTATATTCACATTACTTATAAATTTATTTATGTTTTATTCTACATTTAAAAATATATTTTTTTAGGGTAAAACGATAGCATATTTAAATATTAGACTATATCATATTTAGTTTTATTAAAATCATTACTTTTTAAATAAACTTCCGTGCATCGCACGGGAATAGTACTAGTATATATAAAAGTAGAATGAAGGGCTTTTATGCCATTTTACTTTTCTCGCCTAAAAGTTTAACATTAATTTAGTAAGGTTTTATCAATTTTGGTAGTAATAATTTTCTTTTTATTTTGTAAAATGCAAATAACTTTTTTATTTTTGATTCATTTTTAATACATAATATATCAAATTATTCATCTTTTCACGATCTTCAATTTGACATCCAGATCACATATATTACATTTAAAAATAAATTATTTATTGGTTTATTATTTTGGTTAGATTCTGCTTAGTTGAGTTCTTTTAAACTATAATAAAATTTATTTATTGTATATGACATGAATTTCTAATATATTTTATCTACCTAAGTTACGTCCGGGATAAAAATCATTGTTTAAATAATGAAACTCTTATTTTATAAAGTTAAAGAAAAAATTAATATTTTTCAAATAATTTATAAAATAATTACTTACATCTACTAATATACTCCCTCCGTTTTTTTTAATTGATTTTTTAGAGAAAAAAATTGTAAGAATTAAGAATTCAAGTTTTTCTCAAATATATCCTAAGTAATCTCCTTTCTCTCTACATCTATCTCAAAAAATCATTAAAAAGCTAAATTGAGAGAAATTGTAAGAAATAGCTAAAAGATCAATTGATTCGAAAAATCATTAAAAAGCTAAAAGATCGAATAAAAAGGAATGGAAGGAGTATATTTTTTTTATAATGACAATGTTTGTTTGATTAGTCACGGAAGTATGGGAACTTAGAGCAAATGCATATTTGCTCTAATTATTCTTCAAGTTATTCTATTATTACTAATTCATATTTTCATAATAAGAATTTTGTTAAAATTATTTTGTTGAGTAAGTTACACTTTGCAACCTAAATTATGACATTTGTTACATCTTTCAATATTTTTTTAGTTGGTTTTTTTTACGTGACCAACATCAACTATATTTTTTTTTACACTTTTTAATCTATAAAATACTTTGTCGCACTAACTAAATTCAAATTTTTTTTCTTTTAACTTTTTACAACCTAAGCAATAGTGTTTTCATTAAGCAATTTTATATTTAGATAGATATAATATTTGCATTATAAATATTAAATTTATTTGAATAAATTACAATACCAAATAAAATATAAATATCTTTAAGTATTCTTTAGAAATTACACACTTTAAATTGTTATTTGAATTATGAATAACTTTTGAATTTCATTTTGTTAATATTAGAAATATTTTGCGTGTATCTGATATCATCAAGTAAAATATTATAAGCTGCAAATGAGAATCTAATTTTAGAAAGGAACAAGTAAATATTTATAGTTAGAACTTGAAAGTTTATATAGCTATATTACAAAATCTACACTTATATAAAAGTTATAAGAAAGTTAAGATTGTAAATTGCATTTCCCAATCATTATATTTTGTATTATTTATGGTTATTTGTACAAATGCGAACTTTTGATTTTTTTTCCTTCTTTCTAAAGAAGTATTTTTCCCAAATTTTAAATACAAATAGTATTTTGTATCATAATCATCTTTTAACATATTATATATATAATTCATTATCATTTCATGATCTTTAATTTAACATACATACCATATAGCGGAAATCATTCAAAACAGCTTAAACAGTAACACCAAACTCTTTTTTGTCAACTTTGATAGTTTTACACCAAAAATAACCTAAAATCATACAAAATTACCACAATGCCCTTATTTCCCTTATTTCTTCCCCTCTCAATTTATTAATGGCAAACCCCCCTCCCAAAAAAAAAAAAAGAAAAAAGTTATTTTCTTTTCCCATCCCATCAACCCAAACACTCCCCCCCCCCCCCCCAACCCCCCCAAACACACCAGAAACCCCAAAACCCTCCCCTCCCAACTAAAATAAGCGAACTCACCCAATTTTCCCATCTTCCTCCTTCTTTCTTCTTCTTAACTTTTTCTTCTTCTTGTTCATACCTTTCTTCTTGTTCATACTCTAATTATTGTTAGGTGAAAAATTACAAGGCATGTATTATTGTGGTTCGTGTTTCATACGTCTTGGTTCGTGTAAAAACTGTTGCAAATGACTGATTCGACTGGTCAGTCTGCCAGGACACACATCCAATGGCTTGCGGTTCGTGTGTAAACGGCTATTAATGACTGATTGGACCATTCACAGACAAATGGGCCCCACATGAGACTTTTGTGGTTCGTGTCAACACATAAGATATTTTGTGGTTCGTGTCAGCGAAGTTGGTTCGTGTGTATTAAATCCATGTTCTTGTCATCCTGTGTGTTGCATCCAGACTCGTGTCAACCAATTTGTTTCGTGTGTGTTACGTCCAGGTTCGTGTGCACCTAGTTTGTTCGTGTTATTGCATCCAGTTTCGTGTCAACCACTATGAACGATTGATTTGTTCGTGTGTGTAACATCCAGGGTCATGTGTGTAGCATTTCGTGTCAGACTTGTTTTATCGTTCTTCAGGAGATTTCGTTGAAGAGTTGTAGAACCAGTGTCAAGAAGATTGTGTGAAGAAAAAAATATGAAAAAGAAATAATGTGAAGAAGAAGAAGAAAAAGAGGGGAGAAATCGCAGGTTTTGGACGGAACTTTTGTTGGGAGGGGTGTGTGGGGTGGGAAATTAACTTAATAAAATAATTCTTTTTTTGGGTTTGGCATTAACAAATTTAGAGTGGAAGAAATAAGGGAAATAATGACATTAAGGTAATTTTGTATGGCTTTAGGTTATTTTTTATGTAAAACTATCAAAAGTGACAAAAAAGAGTTTTGTTGTTACTATTTAGGCCGAAAAAGAATTTGCCTCTACCATATATATAAAAGTATGATATTTAATAAAATAAAGATAAGTTTACACTGATTGGTTATTTGGATAGATCTCAGTACGTATTGTGCATGTTTATTGGTGTCAAATGTAAGAATTAGTTAAATATTTTTTTATAAAAAAATTATTTTTTATAAATAATTTAATCTATTCATTTATTGTAAGTATCTTTCTATCTTAGTTTTATTCGGTAAATTAATCTCTATATATATTTATATATATACACACACACTTATATACATATAAATTACGTTTTTGTCTAATCAAATAAAATGGAGCCAAATATGTAATAAACAAAAATTATTTTCCCCTTCAATTGCAAGTTGGACATTTTCAAGTGTATTATTCATGTATTTGTCCCTAAAGAGTTGTTGTTGTACTATCACCATTCTGTCAGTTGGTTTCTTTCTCAACAACCTTTTTTTTTTTTTTTAAATAATAACAAGTTTTTTATTTCTAATCTATTTTTACATATAGTATATGAAATTAATAATTTTTTTCCGCCTACTTAACTTTTTATTGTAGATTAGACTATTTATAATGAAAATTAAATTATAAAAAATGAATCAACCGGCTATTTTTAACAATAACAAATATGAGATTATCTAAAAGAAAAATATAATTTTCTTATAAATTATTCAATTTATTTTTTATTGTCTTATCATTATAATTTTAATAATTTAACGTGTTATTATATATATGTTTATTTTAACATATGTAATTAATGAAATTATTTGTGATTATTTGCATAAGTTAAGAAGGAAACAGACTGCCTATAGTAACATTTGAGTTAAAAAAATAATTTTAATATATGTATTTTAATTGTCATATTTAATATTTATTTTAATTTTATTTCGTAATAATTTTTTTTTTATATAAATAATAAGTATATATTCATTCCATAAATTTCACGGGAGAAACGTATATTTATGCTATTTAAAATTTTACTATATGATAATTCAAGATTTTGAATTATTTATTTTATCGAATGTACAATGTTCATATTTTAAAAAATAACATCATATAATATTTAATTTTGCTAAAATATACTATAATGTTAATATACTTCCGTACATCACACGGGAGTAATCCTAGTATGATCAAATACAAAATTAGTATAATACAGCGGATGATAAGAGTGAGAATTCAATCGATTTGGTTGAATAAAAAAACTGAATAACTTTTTCTTTTACAACTGAACCAAAGTAATGGTAGGAACCGAAATATTTCAATTCGGCTCACCATTCTAAAACCGAAACATCAACCCAAGACCTCATTCATGTTTTTCTCGAAAAGATACTGAAATTTGTAGAACTGAAGGTCCATCTCAAATTCAATTTTCGTTTCGATTCACATTAAAATTCAAACCCATTGATGAATCATCAAACCATTTAACTTAATCTTTTGTTTTTATTCCCCAACAACAGTGAAAATATTCAAACATAAACTACCTTTTCAATACCAATTTTCTAGTTTCTATTTGGGGAAAAATCTCGAACAATTATCATGATCTTGATGAGAAGAGACAAATCTAACCAAATTTTGTAGTGATAGTCTATAAAATTCTGAGTTTAAGAAGTAGAGTGCAAATCAGAGACACAGTTGTGGATCCTGAGGGCTAATAGTCGTCCGTGAACGGAGAGCTTGAGGTGGTGGCTCGGAGGAGAAGTTGAGGTTGGCCTGCTCTAGTTTTAGTGGCACTCATAATAATTCGGTCTGTTTAGTTCTAACCGAAAAAAATTATACCAAAAATCGAACCGAATTTATCTTTAAACCGCTTCGAACCTAATCTGTCGATTTGATTTGATTTTTGGTTTCGATTCAATTTTTAAGCCTAACGAATGGAAACTTGAATAAAGTAATATATAAAAAAGAAATCTTATCTAGTAAAAAATTAACAATGAATATATATGATTAACCCTTTGATATTATATTTAAAAGGGGACAAAGTAGAATAAATGAAAACTATCTAAAGTTTAAGACACTCTTATATTAGTATAACAATAAGCAAACAAAGTTAAAAATGAAATAGGTAACAAAAGATATACAACCACATACGAAATCTAACACAGATTCTTAATTTATTTTTATGCGTCTATCATGTTTTGGATTTTGTCTTGCAAAGATGACAAAAACTTGTGCGCACCACCTAAGGTTAGGAATTTTTAGGGTTTGTAGGACTTTTTAGGGATTTTAGGATTTTTTTAGAATTTAGGGTTTTCTAATTTCTTTTAGGATTTTAGAATTTTGTAGAAAAATATGTGCAATAAGTTTTAATATGCATTTTATACATCCAAGTCCACTCTATAAAGATTGAAGAAGAAACCTTCATACACCTATTCTAAGAATAAAGAAAAAACCCTCTCCTCCCCCACGGTGACTCGAACCCAGGACCAAAGGCATAGGTAGTAGATGTCAGATGAGCTATCCAACTTCGTCTTTTTTAAAAAAAATTAAAAAGCTTTTTTTTTTCCTCCTAAAGAAGAAACATTCATACACGCTGACACTATAAACACGTTAGTCACATGCACAATTTGTTAGTACTTTGTGTTTAGTAGATGGTTCATTTGTGACCTCTCGCGTTGGTTAGTTATATTACTATTATGTTAAGAAAAAAAGGGTTAATATCAAAATGCAACCTGAACTATCTCCGTTTTTTTCATTTATTACCCCAACTTTGTTTTGTATCATATAGCAACCCAAATACGCAAAAATTATTTCCAGCGATTAATTCCGGCCTAAGTGATACACGTGACTTGCACATGTCAAAATAGGGGCCTTTTTGTAAATTTTTCCTCTATTTTTTTAGAATCACTTTTTCTCTTTTATTTATTGCAAAGGTAATTTAAGGGTTTAATTCTTCACACTCTTCATTTCATTTGGGAGCAAAAATAGTTGCAGACTGAAAATGGCACTCCACTGCAGGTGTGGCGACCTAGCGATTGAGAGAACGTCATGGACGGACCTAAACCCAGGGCGCCGATATGCTAGTTGCCCTCGATTCCGGGTAAGTTTTCGCAAAACCCTAATTTTTTGCACACATTTTCCAATTTTCAGATTCAACAATAAAGCCCAGATTTTTAACATTGTTGGGTGTTTGTGCGTCGAAAATAAGCGTAGGCCATAGATGGGTGCGATTTTTTCATTTGGTTGGACCCGCCGATTGGTGGGAGAGCTCGCCATATTATTCCGGGTTTACTGAGGCGTGTCAATCGTCGAGAAGCTGAAATTCGGGGGGTCAACGACCGTGGTCGTCGGGAAGCTGAAATACGGGGGTTCAACAACCGTGGTGAAGAAGATGCTAGAATTACGGCTCTTGAAGTAGAAATTGGGCGCGCGAGAAGGAGGGAAAGGTGGATTTGGTTCATTTTGCTGGGTGCAATTGTAATCCTACTGATGAAAAATTAGTTTAGGTTGTTAGTAGTTCTATTGAATTTGGATCTGAAGATGTTTTAATCTAGTTTATGACAATTTGCCAAGAAAAACGAAATTTTCCATTTGAAATAGTTGGTTTTTGTATTAGGATGTTGTGGTGTTGCAAGCTTTAAATGGAATTTGAATGTTGCATATTAGTACATTGTTGAAGCTCCATCTTGTTTTCAAATTACTGTATTAATGCTAGTAACTCGGATTTTATATGGTTCATACCTGTTGGAACTGTAATGTTGGCCTCATTTGATATGTTGATATGTTTACCTTTCTAATAACACACACTGTAACGTAGGTATGTAGTGTATCTTGCTAATAACAGACTGTAATTTTGATATTTTGACTTGTCTTGCAAATAACACAAATAAAAGATCGGGGCACTATAAAATCTAGCTAATTATTTTCAGAATTCTTGTTTCAAAATTTTAGGTATTGCAATGGATAAAATACCAGAACTGAAAACATGAACAAAGCAGAGCAATGTTCGATGAGATCAATTGATTCCCAATACGTACAATTACTACATCATGTGTGGATCAATAGATTACAAAAAAATGTACCATGTCATTGATACACATAAAAGGGAACCTCTGTTCTTAAAAAAAAAGGGGAACCTGTTTAGGTTCCACAATTGGACATTGACTATTAAATGGGAACCTGTAGGAGTTAGATTTTCAGAATTCTAATATAAAAATTTTTCCAATATAATGGAAAAAGTACCATAATTGCAAAAATTGAAGAAAACATGGCAATGTTGAAAGAGTATTCATTCCCAATACGTATAATTTCTTTCACATGTTTGGAACAACACATCAAAAAGGAACCTGTTCTACAATTGGCTATTGACTACCCGCCAAAACGAATCCAGTTTAATTTTGGCATAAGAAAAACAGAGGTAAACATCCCTCTTGAAGAAACAAAGGACATAAAACCTAAATTGTGCCTTACAAAAACCAAGCAAACAATATTTTGATGACAAAAAGTAGTCAAAACACCAATTTAACAGGTGAAAACCCATCTACATTTGAGTGCATTTTGGCGGCAAATCTGTGATTTTGTGTAAGTCTCCCATTGATGCTTCGACGAACAGCTTTCGACTCTCGGAGTAGGAAGAATATTTAAAAAACTGCTCATCGCCTGTCATGCTGCTGCTTCCAGGATATATGCTAGTCCCCGTCTGCACATGGTCCGAATTCTGCTCAATCGTTGGTGGAAGCGCTGACGGGACCATCTCAGGTTCCTGAGCGGGTGCCTTTCTTACCTGAAATATTCTATATATTGTAAGAATAAATTTTACAAACTAAACAAAAAGCCATAATATTGTACAATTTACTCACCTGTAGCTTCCTTCTAACTGGTAGCTTAGGGGCACTTGGAGCATGAGTTGATTCTGAAATGTTTGCATTGGTGTCAGTTGCGCCTCTCGATTTATCCTTTGCAGCTCTCATCGGTGTTACCCTTTTCGGTGATTTCGGCTTTGTTTCAGTAACTGAACTCTTTCCCACTCTTCTCGGCGTTATCCTCATTGGTGAATCCCTCTTGGGTGCTTCAGATTCATTTGCTACATTAAGTGTTGCTGATCTGCTCCTTGTAATTCTTGCAGGAGTTGGATGTGACTGAGTTGCTAGCTGCAAAATTTAAAAAAAAAAAAAAAAAGGATTCTTGTTTTTATTATCCTAGGTGATTCTACAATATTGGACCAACTGGTTCAACAAAATTCACATGTGTGAGCTGGGAAGCTTTTTCTTGTGAAGTAACATTCCACCACTCATCGGGAACAATATCCAAATCATCAATGCCTGCTACATCTTCAACTATGACCGGCTCCTTCCCCTTCGTCCCCTACAATCGATTGTCACGGTATTAAAATGTAGTTAACACACTCAAAACATTTAGGACAGCCTAGGACAGATTCTGCAGAATGCAAAAAAAATGAAAAAAAAAAATTACAGAATTGGAACCAAAAAAAAAAACTGTAGAATTCGAAAACTTCTATGCATACTCTCCCAACTTTTCTCTTGGGTTGGCTTGCTGCTGGTTTAGGGTGGCTATTACTTCCTTTCGCTCCAGAAACTGGCCTCTTATCTCCCTGAATAAACAATATGTATTAGAATCAATAAATATAATTGAAGGCACAAATTAATTTTTGTTAGGAGCAAATGTGTTAATTTTTGGGTAATACAAGATTCTAACCTTCTTTGATTTAGTAGAAGTTTTGTCACTTCTTGCAGCCGGTATGTAGTGTCCAACCGAGGGTGCAGACCTAGCTGGCAAATTTGTAGACGGTTTTGCCAGGCAGCTCCGTGAGTTGTGGTTCTTATTATGACAAATAGAACATGTCATCGAAGTACCCTTCCTTGAGATCTTAATTGGCTTGTCATTTGCCTTGCCACGTTTCTTTCGTCTTGAAGACGATTCACAGACTCCTTCACTTGGTTGAGGCTTCCGTTTGTAGAGTTTGGGTCTGCCGGGCATTTTTTGCACAACTGGAGGTATTAGAGGGGGCTAATCGGCCTTAGGCCATTCTTCAAAGCTGTTCATCGCACCTAACGTGTGACTATATGCATCAAGAAAGCGGTCCCGGCTGTAAATTTTGTCAACATACTTCTCGGGTGACTTGCAAGTAGTATATTGCAGCAATTGCGTGAGGACATGGAATCCCAGTTAAGTCCCACCTTTTGCAACTACAACTACCCTCCCCAAGGTGAACTTTGAACCTGCTACCATGTAAAGACTGAATTTCAAACTGATTCTCACCGTTCCAATGAGCGTGAAAGTCCATGGCTCTCTTTTTCTGTTCCTCTAGCAGCTTATCAACAACCGGGCACAAGTCTCCATGATAGCGTCTAACCTTGTCCCTCCTAGTATGCACCATTTTCATCAACCCATGTCTTATCATTTCTAACATTGACACAATGGGCTTTTGCCCGAGCCTTGAGAATCATGGCATTAAAAGACTCTGACATATTGTTTTCTAACTTGTCACACAAACTCACAGACCTAAAATGAGACCTAGACCAATGAGCCGGAGGCTTCCCAATCAACCAATCAAATGCAGATTGACTTATCTTTCTCATTTCCCCCATTGATTTGTCAAAATCCACCACCCTCCCAGCCCGAGCAGCCCTCCACAAACATTTTTCAGCTCTAAACCCTTATGAAATTGTTTAAAATTTTGGTAAAGATGTGTCACACAAAAACGGTGCTCACATCCGGGCATGAGTTCCTCAATTGCATCTATTAGCCCCTTCTGCTTATCGGACATTATCGTCCAACCCCCCGGGTTTTGTATACCCAAATCAGCCAATAAAAAGGACATGAACCATAACCAAGTTTTTTTCTTTTCTTTCTCTACAACAGCATATGCAAAGGGGTAAACCCCGTTGTTCCCGTCAATACCCACGGCGCTAAGAACTATGCCCCCCGACCCCGTTTTCAAATGACAACCATCCAGAAAGATAATTGGCCGACACCCCTCTAAGAACCCCCTTTTCAATGCCCCCCAACATATATATATCCTCTTAAACCGTACCCCTTCCACACAAGGCTTACATTTGATTTTCACAGTAGACCCTGGGTTGGTTCTCATAATTTCTAGTGCGTAAGACCACAACAAAGCATACTCTTTATTTTGACACATATTGCCCTGTTTTAACACAATTTGCTTGGCCCTATACAACACAAGCCTATCAACATCAACTTTCAAGGCTTTACGTATCCATTCAATCATTGAGTCTATGGGCCACCTAAGGTCACTATATATCTTTTCTTTGTAAAGTTCAGCTATTAACTTTGCATTTGCATGTTTCACTGTTTGGACCCTAGGGCATTTGTGTTTCCCACAGAAGGTTTTCACCTGGATTATGCTCTCACCATGCATCGAACTAGCCAAAATCTGCCAAGGACAGCTAGGATGCATGCACTTAGCTTGGATTTTGTAACTATGATTTATGGTAAAGTGCACATCACGGCCATTTAGAATAGAATGCAGTTTTACAGCCTTTTTAAAGGAATCAGTATTCTCAAAGCATTGGGTAACTTTAAATTTGGGATTTTTAACACCATTCTTGTCATGTTTGAAGACAGGAAACCCTCTATGTGTTTCTTCCCCCCAACAACCCTACTAGAGCTTGGGGCAGCTCTATTTGGCCTCTCTTGACTCAACCCGCCCCATTCCACATCAGCATCAATATTTTCATCAAAACACTCATCACCGCTATCAGATATCTCAAATTCACTATCCACTAACCTCTCAGAAATAACAGAATCTGCCCCTACAGATTGGTCGTCGTCACTGTCATCACTTAGATTACCATCAACGAAGACATTATTGGTAAAGCCCGTAGGACCAGATTCTGAATTTCTCACCTCCCTAGGGACAATTTGCAAGTTTGATTTACTGTTAATTTCATTATTATCGTTCTCGTTCTCATCCTCATCCCCGGCTCTAACATGTTCATGGTTCACAAATACCCCAACTACCCTGTCACCATTAACCCACTGTGCCAAATTAACCGCATCAAGGTCAGACTCTATGGGCCATAAAGAGGTGCACTGATTAACCCCAGACCTGCTGTAACACAGCCTTTCTTCCCCACTTAACCCAATTTCATTGACCATAGATTTCAACTCTATTAATGACATTTCATCGGGGTCACAAAAGTCAATGTGGGCAACTCTACCTCCAGCATAACATAGACACCCTAGGTTATCAAATCTACCGGAGTGGTGAATTCTTATAGTATATTTATCTGGATTTTCACTTGGGTTAAAAAAAAAAAATAGTATAAATATAATTTTTACCACCAATACTGTATCACTAAAGTTTTACACATGCTAGCCACTAAACATATAAAATTCAAACAAAGAGACAAAAAAAACACCCAACCCTTAACATAAACTAGCAGTAACAAATGAGCACACAAATAAACAAATGCTCGCGTCGGGTCGCCACCAAATAAAATAACCCTAAATCCTAGTTTCTCGCGTCAGGTCGCCACCAAATAAAATAACCCAAGCAATCTAAATGCTCGCGTCGGGTCACCATCAACAAAATTACAACAATAAAAATTTCCTTAACATCTAAAACACGCGTCGCGTCGCCACCAAAACGAGAAGAGATACACAAATTGAAAAACAGGAATGCTTACCGTAATATGGGGCGAAAGTTCCAGGGGGTAGTTCATCCCCTTTCTTATCTCTGATCCTCCAACCCATCACTTGACTGGAGTCGCAACAGAACTTCAGCAAATAGGCGAGGAACCAACGAAACGGCGGGCCTGGGATCGATTTGGGTGAGGGCAAGGTGTTCGCTCAAAGAGGAATCGCAAATTAGGGTTTCATGTATGAGATTTGATTTTTACCTTTGATTTAGTGTTTTTACTGTGAGGTTTTACTTTGCCCGTAAGTATGATTCTGAAAAAATAGAGGAAAAATTTTGCAAAAAGACCCCTATTTTGACATGTGCAAGTCACGTGTATCACTTAGGCCGGAATTAATCGCCAGAAATAATTTTTGCGTAGTATGGGTTGCTATATGATACAAAACAAAGTTGGGGTAATAAATGGAAAAAAACAGAGATAGTTCAGGTTGCATTTTGATATTAACTCAAAAAAAAATTATATAATGTTACTTATACAATTTACAAGTACCTTGTAACAATAATATAATCTTAATAATTATTATATAAAGTATATTTTTATCCAGTGAACAACACAAGCGGGGGAAAATTGATAAAAATATTGTTGAAGCGCAATCCGCTTATCCAAGGAATTCGAAGTAAAGCACGATTCACAACGCTACCAAACAAAAGAAAAGTAAAGAACACAAGATATACGTGGTTCGATCCGGAGATCTACGTCCACGGGCGGAGGCAATCACCTGCCGAGGTGTTTTTTACTATCTTCCTTTCAATCTTACACGTTATAGTTTTAGAGTACAAAGTGTGAACCCTAAATCTAAGTACAATTCTACTATTTATACTATACAATTCAAAACCCTAACTAAATCCCTACAATTGCGCCTATCAAATCTGCCTGGAAGTTAGGAGGAGATCATGGGGATCTCAATTCCCAAATATGTCGCGATTGGGCTCAGGCATAACTGGGCCGGCTTAGTTGTGTTGGGCTCGCGCTCCTAGGCCCAGACCCAGAGTTGCTGGGCCATACCTATCAGATGCCCCCCCCCCCCCACCAACAGGAGCGAAGTAGGGGCTTCAGTTAATAGGAAGGCATGGTGGACCGGGCTGCGATGTAGAGTGATGTAAAAGCAGAGTACCCCCAGGATGAGGTTGTCAACTGGGATTGAGCTGGATAGTCCCCGGGGTGAAGAACTTGATAAGGACCGAACTGGACCAATTTGAAGTACACCAGGGGTCATAGGGTCGACCGGAGCCGAGTTGAAGCTTCCCTGGGGTGGAGAACTTGATAGGGACCGAACCGAAGTAACCCCGAGATAATGGGGTCTAGTGAGGCCGAGCTGAAATACGCCCGAGGTGAAGGTGTCACCGGAGTGAGTCCCAAAACTTCCTGGGGAAGGGTAAGTTGATGTGATTGGCGGCGCCATCATTAGGAGAAGGGATGTGAAGTGACGCGTTTGAGAATTCCAAGAAGCGTGTCGCCCACGCGCCTTGGTAACTGTAATAGGCGTGACGTTCACGCGGGAATCTGAGACACGAAATTTGAAAAGGCCAGATCTGAGCCGTTGATGCCTGAGTATATATAGAGAAGGCTTGCACAGTAAACTTCATTATTCTCATTTGCGACTTGCAAGATACAGAGAGCGGGAAAAAAGAGATTCATCTGTGCCATTTGTGAACCATCTCAAATCGAAACCAAGTAAGTATGTCTTCCTCATCGTCTTCATCTTCAATTAGAGAGGTAGGGACCGAAAAAACCTCGTTAGATGTACCTCCCCTGCGCTTTATCATTCCAGAAAGAAGAGTGATTAGGATGGTATCTAGGGCCGACGGCATGGAATCCGGCACGCGGGCAGTAGGGTTTAGTGAGTGTTTAGAGGATGATTTCGAGGTGGCCGTGGAGGCACTGCGGATGACGCGGGTGCAAATAGAAGCCCTGATTCCAACCTTTTACTTCCCTTTTAACTTAGAATACATAGTGTCGGAGCCTAGTGACCGAGTTTGTTGCCCGCCGAAGGGCTTCATAAGTGTGTATATAGACCATTTGAGAATAGGAATTAGATTCCCCCTTTGGGACTTCGTAGTACGGTTGCTGAGGTATTACGGCATCGCCTTGAGTCAATTAGCACCCAATGTCGTGAGGCAAGTTGTCGGATTTACAGTGGTATGTAAGAATGCCGGGGTGGAACCAAACGTAGATTTGTTTAGGTTTTTCTTCCAACTGAAGGCCTTCGAGAAATCGAAGGGATGGTACTCCTTTAGCCCCAGGGTCCGAGGTGGGTTTAAGGTGCAAAACCCGAGTCAGGTGGAGGGTTGGAAGGAGAAATTTATTTATGTGAAAACTGGCGTGGTCCTCCCGAGGTGGAGGAGGGAGGAGGTATTAGATAATGCCCCGGTGGCAGAGCCGGAGCCGGAGGTTGTAAGACAGTTCCGTACTGTAGGTACGTTCAAGACCCTCTGCACCGAGGAGGAGCTGGAGGAGGCAGGGTTAAGCCCGTATTACTCGGGCGGAGCAGAGGAGGATCCCACCCCGGGGCAGGAGTCGGTGGCCGGGGCAGCCGAGGAGGGTAGGAACTTTAAAATTGTGTAACTGACTGCAACTTGCACAGGATTAACCACGAATTTCTTTTGCAGTGGGACGCTTCAGAAAGGAGACTTCGGGAAGCCCTGCGGTGCCCGAGACGTCAAAGAAGAAGGGAACTGCAGCCGAAGTGGCACCCAGAAGTAGGGTGTCGCCGAGTCCGAGGCCGTCAACAGGGACGGAAGAAGATGTGGTGGTTGCGGGGGCGACCCCGAGGTCAGAGAGGAGGTCGGAGCCATCTGTGACTCCCCCGGGAGCGGCCAAAAGACTGCGTACGAAGTCGATCCCCGAGGTAAAGCATGCGTAACCATTGCTGGAGTGAAAAACTGCTATTGAATCTTTTTTCTAATGTTTGTTCTTGGTTTTGTGTTTCAAGGGGCAAGGGCGCACAAGCGTGCTGGGTCTGGAGGGGCCCGATGCCGAGGAGCTTCTACGTCTGGCTCAGGGGATCATGGACCTCGGCCGAAGGAGTGAGAGAGAGGCCAAGGAAGAGCTAGCCACAGCGGTGAGGGAGCTGCGTTCCCGGAATGATAGGTTAACTCACGACCTGTCCAAGGCTCGCAAGAGAGCTTCCTTGGTGGAGAATGAGGTGGCGCGGCTGTGCGAGGTGGAGGCAGAAGCCGGGGTGCTCTGCGGGCGGAGCTGAAAGCCAAAGAGGCGGCCGTAGTGGAGGGCCAAGGGGCCGTGCTGAAGACATTTGCAGAGAAACTGTTGCAAACCAGCACATTTCTCGACTATCAGACAAGCTTCGTCGCGGTTGGGGACACGGCAACACGGTCGGCGCTACTTGAAAAAGTCAAGGAAATCTATCCGAACGTGGATGTGTATCGTCCAGAGTTCGGATACGATTTCAACACCGTGGGCGCCGTGGAGGAAGCGTATTACAACGCACTGGGTCGTGTCCCGGAGTGGCCCTTGATTAAGGCTCTGGCGGAGAAGAAGACGATTCTGAGCGCCGAGGAGATCGCTACCTGTGATGTGGATCAAGACGAAGAGTTCTTGGCCTTTCGAAGGGGAGAGCTTATCACGGAGCCGAGGGCCAAGGATCCACCCCCGCGCATGGAAATCACCGCGGAGGCAACGGGAGGTGATGCGGGGGTGATCCAAGAACTGCCGGAGGGAGAGCACGAGGTTGAGGTGGAGGTGCCGGAGGCAGCTGAAGGAGACGAACAGGGGGAGGTCAGTCGTTCCCCCCAATTTTGAGGAATTGTACATATAATAGATGATAGGAAAAACTTGTATTTCTGATGTAATGACTGCATACGATGTATACACTTGTCTTTTTTGAATATGAAGTTGGTTGTTGTCAAAATTGTTGAGTTACTGATTTGTCGTTGGTTTGAGAATATCATACGAGTACTGATTTTGTGCTGCAAACAGGAGAATGCCGAGGAGCTCATAATGTAATAAAGAAGCTCATGCAGTCTTTAGACTGGTTCCGCGGGGAAAAAGATAATCTACAGAAACAAGTGGTTCCTCGGTTGGAGAGGAGAGTGGCCGTGGCGGAGAGAAGGGCAAAGGAAGCCGAAGAGGCAAGGGCCAAAGCCGTAGAAAAGGCGAGAGACCGGGAGCTGAAATATTTGTCAACGGTCACCGAACTAGATCGAGTCATCATCCACCAAAAGGATATATGAGCGAATACTGACGGAGTACGGCCTGCTAACGTTTGAGGAGGTCGAGGAGCGGATAATCGAGATTCAAGGGGAAATTACCGCGCTGATGGCGGCTGGTCACGCAGACTCCTCCGAGCTTGTTAGAAAGCGAGAGGTACTAGAAATACTCCTGAATATGTACGAGGGCTTAAGAGGTCGGGTTGGGTGGCGCTGTACTGCAGAAGAATATATTGCGAGCTCCAGCCGGGACCAGGATTTCTCGAAGGCTCCGCGGAGGAGTAAAAAGGGGACAGCGGGAAAAGCCAAAGGGATTATAATCCAAGAGCCGACCCTGGTGGCCGTTGGGGAGGAGACCCCGATAGCTGTTGCGGAGGAGGAGGTTGAGAAGCTAGCCGAGGAGATTGAAGTAATGGACCCCGCGGAATGGGCTAACACTCCGAGACTAGCGCCTCAACCGAGTCCTCGGGGCCGAGTGAGGAGCGATGTTCCAAGGCCAGTGCCGAGAGTGAGTCATCGGCATAGAGGAGGTCAAAGCAAGGGAAGAACCGGAGCTCAAAGCCGAGGAACCTCCAGATCCCGGAGGACGCGAAGAAGCTCCCGGGACGGGTCCCAACGCCGGAGCACGGAGTATTGGCTCGGAGGCCGAAGATAATGCTTAGTTGTTGTAATAACGCATGCATATATGTAAAGAACTCTTTTGGGAAGCAAAATTGCGAAAAAAATTTGATATGTTTGACAAGTATGTTAAATGAAAGTAGTTAATGTTTGATTATGAGGCAACTTCTTTAAATTATTTTGACATGCCATTATGAAAATAATGTGGTGGTTAGTACTCGGGAGTACAATACGTAAATAAGGCCTTATAGACAAGCAAGGCAGAAAAACTCCCCGGACAGATCGGGCGGGAGCTAATGATCTCTCTGGACGGATCAGGCGAGAGTGAATTACCTCTCTGGTTAAACTGGTGAGAGGGAACATATGTCCGGGGACGAGATGATGATCTCTCCGGACGGATCAGGCGAGAGATCAGTGTGTCCGGAGACATATAATAATGAGTCTAGGCCAGGGCGTCCCCGCAGCGTAGAAGAAAGTACAGTAATATTCGTAAAGTTAAAACTTTATTCAAAGTAATTGTCGGAACAATTGAAGAATACAAAGAGACTCATAAAAGAAAATGTTATAGCAAGGAAACGAAATAACGTACAAAAAATGTAAAGGTAGAAGAGGTACTTGTCGATCGGGAATTATAGATAAAAACACCGTAGATTAGTAACATGCCATGTTCGGGGTATCGGCGTATCATCTAGATGTGCTAACTGATAGCTCCCGGAGGCATGCGCGGCAATGACGCGGTATGGCCCTTCCCAGGCGGCGTGCAGTTTGCCCTCGGGGGCAGCTTTGCTGGCAGAATTTAACCGGAGTACTAGGTCTCCAACTTTAAATTGATTACCCCTAACCCGGAGGTTGTAATATTGAGCTGCTCGTTGCTTACATTTAGCTTGTTGAATGAAGGATTGATCACGGCGGTGCTCGAGCTCATCCAAGTTAGTACGGAGAGCATCGTCGTTAGTCTCGGGATCGAGGGTAACGAGCCGGGGACTGGGTACCCCCACCTCAGCAGGGATGACAGCCTCGGAGCCATAAGTGAGGCTGTATGGGGTTTCTCCGATTGACGTGTGCGGTGTGGTACGATAGGCCCAGAGAACCAGCGGAAGATTCTCGGCCCAGAGACCTTTAGCTTGGTCTAAGCGCTTCTTTAAACCAGCAAGCAGGGTGCGGTTGGTGACTTCGACCTGACCATTGGCTTGAGGATGAGCGACCGAGGTGAAAATTTGTTTGATGTGCAACTCCTCGCACAAGGACCGGAAGGGGTCATTGGCGAACTGTTTGCCATTGTCTGAGATAATAGCGCTCGGGATGCCGAAGCGGCATATGATATTACGCCAGACGAACTTCAAGATGTTTTGACCGGTGATAGCAGTGAGGGGCTCGACTTCAACCCATTTGGTGAAGTAATCCACTGCAACCACAAGAAATTTTAAGCCTCCCGGAGCGACTGGAAACGGGCCCACAATGTCGATTCCCCACTGCATAAATGGTCAGGCACTTTGTAAGCCAGTGAGCTCGGTTTTGTGGTAAATGCTTCACGCAGGAGTGTCGCTGACACTTGTCACACTTTGTCACTAAATTATGGGCATCATTAAATAACGTGGGCTAGTAGTATCCCCACCGAAGGACTTTCTTGGCCAACGTCCGCGAGCCAATATGGCTGGCACAGGCCCCCTCATGAAATTCGCGAAGAATATAGTCAGCCTGGACTGGATCAAGGCAGCGAAGACTCGGCTGTAAGTATGACTGATGGTACAGGATTCCGTCGTGGAGTGCATACTTCGATGCCTTAAGAATTATCCGTCAAGCAAGTAATTTATCATCCGGCAGTGTACCATCCCGGAGATAATGGATGATTAGAGTCATCCAATTGGGACTGTTCTCAGTTAATACAGAAACCGTCGCCTCATGTATGGAAGGGTGGATAGCATCTTCGACAATTATATTCGGAGACATATTGGTCGGGACCGCGGAGGCCATTTTGCTAAGAGCATCAGCTTGAACATTTTCTTTGCGAGGCACCTGCTGGATATCAACCGAAGCAAAAGTTGACAAAAGCATAAGTGTCAAATCGAGGTACCTTTTCAACATATCATCCTTGGCTGCATAGGTGCCTTTAATTTGACTAGAGACCACCTCGGAGTCCGTGAAAAGCTGGAGATGTGAGGCTGCAAAGGATTGAGCGAGCCGGAGCCCAGCAAGAACTGCCTCATATTCCGCTTCGTTGTTGGTCACCTTGAACTTAAATCGCAAGACATACTTGATTTCAACCCCATCGGGGCCAATGAGAAGGACCCCGGCGCCACTGCCTCGGGCTGCAGAGGCACCATCCACGTACAATTGCCACTTGCGGGCTTCAGCTTCGGGATTGGAGTGATTAGGAGTAGTGGTATATGCAGGTGAACCGGTGTCAGTGAATGGTGCTTCTACCAAAAAATCCGCAAGGGCTTGGCCTTTGATGGCCCGGCGAGGTAGAAATTGAATATCATATTCCCCGAGTTCGATGGCCCACTTAGCCAGACGTCCTGACACATCGGGCTTAATGAGGATTTGACGAATAGGGTGATTAGTGAGAACCCTGATGTCACGTCCTTGGAAATAGGGTCGCAGGCGGCGGGCTGCCATGACGAGGGCCAACACTATTTTCTCTACCACAGAATACCGGGTCTCCGTCCCTTGAAGTGCCCAGCTCACGAAATACACGGGTTGCTGACTCCCACGATCCTCGCGGACGAGGGTCGCGCTGATTGCTTCCTCGGCAGATGCCAGATATACATAAAGGGGCTCTCCGGGGACAGGTGCGGACATAGTTGGCAGTTGCTTGATATGTTGCTTTAAAGCCTCAAAGGCCTCGGTGCACTGCGGAGTCCACTCAAATTTCTTTGCCTGACGCAAAATTTTGAAGAATGGGAGCTGACTCTCCGCGGCCTTAGACAAAAGACGATTCAAGGCCGCGAGACCACCGGTGAGACGCTAGACATCCTTCACCGTCTTCGGCGGCTGAAGATCCAATACATCTCTGATTTTGGCTGGGTTTGCCTGGAGACCATGCTGCAAGACCAAGTATCCTAGAAATTTACCTGAGCCAACACCAAAGGTACACTTGACCGGATTGAGGCGTAGATTATAGCGTCGCAATGCGCTCAGCATCTCGGCAATGTCCTGTATACATGTGGTGGGGGAGGAACTTTTAATAACAAGATTGTCAACATATACTTCAACATTTTGACCGATTTGATCTCGGAAGACGTGGTCCATGAGGCGTTGGTATGTGGCTCCCGCATTCTTGAGCCCGAAGGGCATTTTTTTTAAGGCAAAACACCCGAAGTCAGTGATAAAGACCGTTTTGATGGCATCACGGCGATCCATATGAATTTGATGGTATCCCTTGTATAAATCTAAAAGGCAAAGTGTCTTGTGCCCAGTGATGGCCTCGGCTTTTTGGTCGATGGGGGACAGAGGATAACAATCCTTTGGGCAGTGCTTATTGAGATCAGAGAAATCAACGCACATTCTCCATGCCCCGCTGGACTTCGTCATGATGCACGTTGATTATGCATGTAATTAGGTCAATGTATGATACTATTTTATAGGAATTATGTGCTTAAATGGTTAGAAATTGTATAGAATGTGATATAAGTGACCAATTAACGTACTCGGCTTGTTTTAAGGTATTTTGAGCATTTTCAGGCTGAAAAGTTGTGATTTACGACTACCGGACAAAAAAACAAGTTGAAACAGAGTGAAAATCGGTCCAAAGTAGTGAAAACCACTGGAAATCGGCCCAAATCGGCCCAAACCGTCCAAGAACCGGTCCAAACCAGTCCGAACCGGCCTGAACCGGTCCAGGAGTAAAACGGAGCAAGAACCGACGCGGCCGTGTCACATAAGCAACACGGCCGTGTCACATAAGCAACACGGCCGTGTCAAAAGTGGTCCGCAACATTCAAATAGGCTCTGGAACAGAACACGGCCGTGTCACAAAGCAACACGGCCGTGTCAAATTGTGCGTAGAAATTGTAGTTTTGCAAAGCAACACGGCCGTGTCAAAACGATTACCGTGAAGAAAAATCCTGTTTTAAACGAAGATTTGATTCCCAATTCAATTGTGCTTATCTAACTTTATAAAAAGGATCCAAGTTTATTCTTCAGAAAAACAACACACATATTATCCGAGTTTGAGGCACGAGACGACTTGGACGACAACGAAGATTCGATCAACGGGACGATTTATTCGGGTTTAGAAATTTTTCCTAGTTTTAATTCTTTAGAATGTTTTGTCTTAAATATTGTATTGAATTGAGCCTAGGCATGAGTAGCTAAGCTATTCGTGTCCTAAGGTTAGAAAGTAGGAATTGTTTTATGACAATGGTTTGATTTACGTTTTAACTTATTGAATTATGTTCTTTATGTGTTTATCTTTATATCCGTTTTAATCACTAAATTTGGACTGGCCATCTAGGTTTAGTAATCTCGTTTAACAAATCCGCTTCGAGAGAAGGGGTTTGTTATTAGACGTACGATATAGAGCGCAGTTGTCTATGACTGTGTAGGCATAGGTTTATGAGCTTTTTGGAGTTTCTAGGATTAATTGACTCGAGAGGGTAATTGTCTTAGTTAATCAACGATTTAATTACTTCGAGAGGAGAATTAGGTTAATATTGCGCCGCTTAATAAACACTAGATCGGTTAAAATCAATAAGTTAATTCTAATCATCATTGGAATAAATATTCTGAAATCGATACCCTAGGATGTTGTTTTCCCTTGATTGTTAATTATTTTTTGTTCTCAAGTTTGAATTCATATTTAATTAAGTATTTTTGTCAGTAAAATCAATCTTTTCTGAATTAGTATCTAGTTAGGATATTCCTAGAATATTGAGGTATCAAACTACCTAAAAACCCTATTCCTTGTGGGATCGACCTTGACAATTGTACTACACCTACATCCGTACACTTGCGGAACACTAGGTTAGAAACCGACGTGTCACGTCACCATCACGGGATTAGAAAGCCAGGACGGATAGTGTACTTCAAACAGGATATCTGCATCCAGGAGCTGTTGAACTTCGGTTCGGATGGTTGCGTTCCTCTCCAGAGCAAATTGCCTCCGTTTTTGCTGTATGGGCTTCACGCCTAGGTCAATGTTTAACTTATGAGTAATGAAGTCCGGAGAGACCCCCGGCATATCCAAGGGAGACCACGCAAAAACTTCAGAATATTCACGTAAGGTCTGGATGATGGCATTATGTAGCAATGGGGTGTCTACAGCGCCGACTGTAACGGTCTGCTCCGATTTAGCCGGGTCGAGCGGCACCTTAACAGTATCGTCCCCGAGTGATGCAGACGAATCGGAGGTAGGAGCCGAGGTGGCTACTTGAAACTGTGACTTGGGAGGAACCTTCGTTGTCTTTTTTAAGTGCTACATACATGCACTCTTTAGAGACCTGTTGATTGCAACGGATGGCCACCTCGCCGTGGGGTGTAGGAAACTTTAGTGCGAGGTGATATGTGGAACAAACGGCCTTCGCCGGGGTGAGCCAATCTTGGCCTAAAATCATGTTGTATGGAGATGGAGAATTGACCACATAAAAATCGACGAAGATGGTTTTTATTGCTGGATAAGTACCAAGCGAAGCGGGAAGGTTGATGATTCCTTCGGGTCGAACCTCACCCTGAGTGAAGGTCTGTAACGGCCCGGGGACCGGTCAGAGTTGTTCTCGAGGGATGCCCATTTTTTGGAAATAATTAGCGAATATGACGCTGACTGCGACCCCATTGTCGACGAAAACTCGTTTTATGGTAACATTAGCCACGGCCATATCGATTACGATGGCATCAGTATGTGGGGTGAGCTCGGGAACAGGATCTTCATCAGTGAAACTTACAGTTTCAGATTTGTGGAGGCGTTTATGGCGTGGCTCCACGGGAGGAGGCCTGCGCGCTTCCGCCTTCATGGCACTTCAAGAAGTCCCGGTTGGAATGGCCCCATAGATCACATTTATAATGTGATTGGGCGGATTGTCTCCAGGTCCTCCATGAGGAGGCGGTTGCGGCAGCAACTGGGGTTGTTGACGACTTCCCTGGTCTGGCCGAGCATAGTTGTTATACCCCGACCTGTTATTCTGCCACTAAGGTCTGTTTTGTCGTGGACCTCGGTCGTTGTAACCTCCGCGGCCTTGTTGTGAGCCTCCATTTTGGTTCGACCGAGATCTGCCCTCGGTCCGAACTACATATTGCCGTAGGAAACCCCTCTTCAGGCAATCTTCAATCTCTTTTCCAAGTTCGAGACACTCTTCGGTATCATGTCCATGATCGTGGTGGTACGCACACCACTTATCACGGTTACGTTTCTCTGCCGGAGCAGTCATTCGTGGACATGGTCGCAGATCATTCTTGTGAACAGAAAGTATTTATGTCCTTGATTTTGTAAGCGAAGTGAGCTGAGGGATATCTCTGCGAGGTTCCAAACATCCTCTGCTTAGGCGAGTGAAGGCACTAGGCCGGGTACTGGTCCCAGCTTGTGCTTTATCTGATTGCCGTTTGATGGCATGTTTCTCGCACTTGCGGCGGGTTTGTTCCTCAGCCTTGGCGAACCTGCATACAATGCTGAAAAGAGTCCGGGTCGTAGTAGGAGAGTTTCGGACAAGCTCGGTGTAAAGCGGCCCGGGGCGAAGGCCATTCATAAAGGCATTGATGATAACATCATCAGACCGGCTGTCAACTTTAAGGCTCTCTGCGGTAAAGCGATCGAGAAATTGAGTAACAGTCTCCCCATCTCGCTGTTCCAGATTCATGAGATCGGCCAAGGTGGCCATGGGTTTTACTCGCGTATGAAAACGCGCCCAAAACTGCTCGGCGAGATCCCAAAAAGAGGTAACGCTGCCTCGGGGTAAAGAATCGAACCAAAGTCTGGCTTCGTCTTGAAGATACTCGGGGAACACTTTACACAAGTGGTGAGGTGTGCAGTTACGATCAAACATAGCGTACTTGAAGGCGTTTAAAAAATTACTTGGATCTCCGGTTCCGTTGTAGACGGACACAGGGAGAAGCTTGAACCCCTCGGGGAGCGGGGTAGCAAGAATCTCCTCGGAGAACGGAGTGATGATCTCCCCGTCGGCATCGAGGCCCAACACCTTGTCAAGCTCCGCGGCAAACTGTGCTTGCTCTTGTTCCAGATGATCCAATAAACGGGATTTGTCTAAACGAGCGCGCTTTGGTGCGTCTACAGGTCTGCGACGATCCACGTCTTCGTGGGCGTAACGGGGTCTCGACCCATTAGAGCTGCGGTTATCCGCTGGAGAGGCTGATCACTGTCGACGACGATCATGCCTTGCTCGGTGGGGTGGATCTCCATCCAATTCACGTGATAAATAGTGGGGCGGATTTCTCACACCCTGGTCGACGCCATTGTTGACGCGCTCACCGGAGTGGGCGCGCCGATTATTCCATTCTTGGAATAGAGCGGCGTGCTCCCGAAGAAAGGTTTGTTGCACCTGCGACAACTCGGGGGCAGGTGGTGGATTAACTTGCGCCGGATCATTGGCAGGAGGAAGATTCTGCATGTTAACGTGTTCCGCGGGCGGATCTTGATTCTGTTGACGGGGTGGAGGATTCTGATCCATAGGAGGATTGCGACGGGACCGGGTAGGATTAGCAGATCGACGAGTAGTCACCATAGCGATTGTGATGACGCTGAAGTATTTCTTTCGAATCGTTTCCTACAGACGGTGCCAATTGTTGAAGCGCAATCCGCCTATCCAAGGAATTCGAAGTAAAACACGATTCACAACGCTACTAAACACAAGAAAAGTAAAGAACACAAGATATACGTGGTTCGATCCGGAGATCTACGTCCACGGACGGAGGCAATCACCTGTCGAGGTGTTTTTTACTATCTTCCTTTCAATCTTACACGTTATAGTTTTAGAGTACAAAGTACGAACCCTAAATCTGAGTACAATTCTACTATTTATACTATACAATTCAAAATCCTAACTAAATCCCTACAATTGCGCCTATCAAATCTGCCTGGAAGTTATGAGGGGATCATGGGGATCTCAATTTCCAAATATGCCGCGATTGGACTCAGGCATAACTGGGCCGGCTTAGCTGTGTTGGGCTCGCGCTCCTAGGCCCAGACCCGGAGTTGCTGGGCCATACCTATCAAATATCCTGTAAGTTTGCCCTATTTAGGAAAAAATCCTCTATGTTTGACAATTTTTAAAACTACCTCCTAACTTACAAAAAATTGGTAAAAATGTCCTGCAACCGGGTATAGTCAATGGCTCATCCAGTCACAGGCTGATGTTTTAAAAAATTGCTGATTTGGCACTCAAAAAGCCACATTTTTTCACTAGGTCTCTTAATTCATTAATGAAAATTATTTGATTAACACATAATCATCAAATAGAGGGGAAACTTACCTATTTTACCCCCAATTCCAACTGAAAAACTGAAAACCTAACTAATAAATTGGGCCGAAGAGGTTGCTGCTTCCCCAATTACACGACCTTCTATTGGCGAAGATGTCCATTTTGAAGTTTTTAATCAGAAATTGAAAAATCACCACAAGGAAGTGAGATATCTCAGAGAAATCTCTCTCTGGAGCAAATCATTTGATCGAATCGTTGATTTGTTGGCGAAAATTGTTTGCATTGTGTACGGAAGAATCTGCGATGTTTTTTGGCCGCGGAGAATGAATTCTCGGCCCGAACAAGGTGTTGATCGGAAAATACTCCACATTCGGGCCCTCTCTTCACCAAATCAAAGCTTGTTTTGGTCCCATTTTCCAGCCGGAAGTCGGTTATTTTCTTCGAAGAGAAGAATAAGAAGTCGAACTGGGTTTTCCAATCGACCGGGCCGTCTACTGTTGGCAGTTCGGGCCTAACTGTGTTACGCTAATATAATCCTACTAACGGAGAAGTATTTAGATTCGACGATATCAATGAGTTACAATGAACGTGAATCGTTTTACGAGATGCTACCAGAGAATTTGAAGGCGACTGTGAGGGTAGAAAATCGAAGATGCGTTGCCTCATATGCAAAGAAGATGATAATGGGGAAGCAACAACCTTTTGAAGAAGATGATAAACAATTTTCTTTAATTTCGCATATGATAATGGGGAAGCAACAACCTTTTGAAGAAGATGATAATGAGGAAGATGATAAACAATTTCCTTTAATGAATTGAGGCTCTGGTGAAAAAACGTGGCTTTTTTAGTGCCAAATCAGCCATTTTTTAACACATCAGCCTGTGACCGGATGAGTCACTGGCTATATCCGGTTGCAGGGCATTTTTACCAAGTTTTTGTAAGTTAGAAAGCAGTTCTTAGAGGATATTTTTTTAAATAGGACAAACTTACGGGATATTTTTACCAATTTTCCAACACAAGCAGACATGTTATATAATAAATACAAACGTAACAGTTACACCTTACTGTGAGGTTGGAGTAAAATTTTAAACAATTACAATTGAAACAGCCAATATAAACTAATAAAAGATATTTTACTATGTTATTACAATTTTATGGAAATGCTTCTTACTCACGTGGTTTGTGTAATCATTAATACTTCAACAGAAATATTAACTACCTGAAATTGTTGAAAAACCTAAATGAATAAATGAGTTTTGAGATCGACTACAAATAATTGAAACTGAAAGAGCGAGCATCAAATTAGAAAGAATTCAAACATGAGATTGAGATTGAGATTTGAATGAAGATTTGTACATAAAAAATGGTGTCGAGTATTTACAGAAAATAAATAATATATAAAAACAACCGGGTAGTTCAAACCGAACCGTTTATTTATACAACTTACTAGTCCAACTTCAGTACCACTGTGATACCGATACCAATAAAAGAAGAATAAATATGTATTTAAATATGAGAGACCCACGAAATCATATATCATGTCACTTTTATGATTTTAACTCACAGTGGTAGTGATACGATACCACTGTGGTACCATAGAATTACCTACAACTTATATATGTTTATATTTGGAATCGAAACCAGGCCAACGGATCAGTCCTGATTCACTTTCAATGTTGGGTAATATAAATATAAAATATAGTTAATTAAGCAGCTGTTTTCAGAGAGTAGTGTTGATAATATTGGATTTGGAAACAAACTGAGATTTAGCATCACAAGAAACTGCAAACATTAGAATTCCCATTCTCATAATCAGAGTAATGTACTAATGTTTGATCGAAAAAGATCACATGTTTCCATCAAAGATAAAAGAGAGACAAAATCACGACACCAAACTTACATCAAGAATGTAGAATCTTGAATACCTAAATTTCCGAACCACACATTAGCACAAAGGTAACACTTGATAGAATGAATCATCAGAAAATCGCATTTCCATTAGATGGTTAATCCATAAATACAAATAATCCGAAGCCACCACACATACTTAGATATCCAATCAATACCATCAGAAACTCTAGCCAAATTCCAGTTCAAAGGCATGAGAGGTTGAGGTTTATATACACATTTAAAGTTAGGGAAGCTATAGTATGTTCCAGTGGCTTGAATAACAGTCATAATGTAAATCAGTGACCTCCTGGATTCCGGTTCCATGACAAATAAGATGGGTCTCCAAGTTCTCTGATAAATGCAAGAAAGAAAACAAGTATAATTAACAGTATTTCTTTTCTTTTTATGGATGAGCATCACCTTGCAAATTAGGGGTTAGGATCCACCAAATGAAGGAGAAACACAATTTGTTATCCGAATCATGGCCTTTAAACCTTTTCTTTTATAAAATTAAATCACTATATGAAGTACTCAAACGTTTTCCAAGTGCTATATCTCCATCCTCTACAAGGGGGAAACATTCTGCTAGAATGCTTCCATACGACAAAGGTACTGAAAATATTAACCAACCACGAAGCCGGAGATGACACTTGTTAAAGTCATGTACTTTAGATGGTGATTTGAATATAAAATGAATAAATGGCTAAACCCCAAAAAAAAAACCAAAGTTCAGATGGCAGGATGTATTTATGTAGAAGTATCGATTTACTAATTACTATTAATTTAACACACCAGCTAGACAGCAAAAATCAAACCTTTGAAGACGTAGGTGCCCCGAAGAAAATGTGAACAAAAAATAAAATAGAATAACTTCTCTTGAATAAAAAGATCAAACAATAACAAAATCCTAAAGAACTAGCGTACAAAGAAATCGGATGAGGCCAAACGTCATACCTTGGCTTAATCAGATGAATAAGAGTGAAGGCCAGAGCCAGAGTGAAACACAATCCACCCACAGTGAGATATGCAATTCCAATAAAATCATTCTTCCCTCCAAGCCAGCTGGTAGTAGAAAGAACGAGTTTCTTCTTGCCATTAAAACTGTAAGTATTATAGTTATTTTGTAAAGACACATGAATGATATCGCCAGCGTGAAGATCCACCTCTATTTTCCCATACAATTTTCTAAAAGTTGGAAGAGCAGCAGTTCGCATCCATACAATAAGGTCCTCCTGTTCGCTCAACTGTAACATGAATGTAATTATGAGGCATATGTTCATAGACTTGAAAGCATTTCAAACTGAAACCATTAATTTCGTACCAGCCAATAGTTGATAATGAATCAAATTATGCTTAAGAATGAATTTGTGATACATAACTGAAGAAGTGAAGAGATAACACAAAACAAGCAATTTATGGGTTGAATCAATTTAAGCATAAAAGTTTCACAAAATTCATTTTCTTTTGTAACTTATGTGGTAAGATGTTATCCTTCTGCATCAAGAAATCAATAAGGCATGTTCAATCTTGTAATCAAGAATAGCATTTGATATGAACAAACGGGGAGCAAGTTCAAACCTACAAAAACCGGAGCATGGTGTTGATACATTTAAACCTTTCACATATAATACATCTTTGTTTTTAAAAAAACCTGATGCAACTCCAAGGATGCTAAAATGTAACCTAATCTGGAAAATGATTATAGAAAACTATGATATTGTGATGAATTATGCTTTCAACCAAGTAAGGTAGATCGTCCACAGTTCAGCAGCATCAGGATGAATATCTGATAACCACGAATTGAGAAGACTATAATCTACTACCAATTGCAGGAAAAAGGCCATTTATAGCAATAAAAATAATAATAATAACAATAATAATAATAATAATTTATAATAGTCGACTGTTGATATGGCTGTAGGAGCTAAAATTCGACTGTTGATATGGTCGTAGGACTAGAGGCTTACTGGTATTGATGTATTAAGGGTGGCACCGCCTACTAAAGTCCCATTCTGGAAGTTTTTTGGATAGACATTTTTTCCATATTTACGGTCCCTATCACTTTTCCATGCGATTCCTCTCTTGTTTATGCTTAGCTGCTGATTTTTTAGAGAAAACCCATACGAGTCGTTGAACATACTCCAGGCAATAAGACCACAGGGAACTATTGGTGGCCCATTTGTGTACAATGTGCCCTCAGGCTTACATGCATCTGTGTTACGCTCACTTCCTGGACTTCTTAACTGTTGATCACTTCGGCTCTTCACATATCTAGTATACATCAAGAATTCATAGCCGTTAAATAAGAACAAATAATTCACATTTAAAAGGAAAAACTTCACATATCTAGAACGTCTAAAACAATAAAAAGGACATCTACATATTTAGTTTGCTATGTAACTATAGGGATATAGTAAATCATGGAAACTGTATATTCGGCTAGCAATTTAGGACAATAACTTAAAATTTTAAGCATTTAGGACATTGGGGTGCAAAAGTTTCAAATTAATGTCCTAGATATTGCTAGGCAGAATGTGTACACTTTACCAATTCAACCTAATTGGGAAGTCCAAGCCCAAATATCCAAAATGTGCAATTTCTCAAATTATTTTCTTAAATTGTCAGCCTTATATAATGTTTCGATTTGCCAAACCCCTATAGTTACAACCACGAACCACAAGATCCCCATACCAAAACAAGATAGCAAGGTGCCCAGAAGAAGAAATAACATCTCTGATCTCTCACAAACTACTAACATAAGAAGTGTTCTGTCATACACACCTCCGATGATTCTGGTAGAAATTGTCAAGCTGGTAATACACATAAATTGGCTGCTTCATATCCTTAGGAACCTGAATTTATGTAATCAGTTAGGGTACATAAATGTTTTTATATATTCTGACAGAAAAGCTATGAAGAGGTGCAGCAGTGCATAGTAGGAGACTCACATTAAGAGTTCTGTTGCAGGTCTTGTCTTGGGAGCTTTGAATAAATCCAACCTTATTATGTCTTGAGCCTTCAGGAATACAATCAGTCTCATATTCATCAATAATTTCAACAACCTGGTGAATTACAAAATATATAACAAAGTTTCAGTCAGAAAATCCCTTGAAAGCATTACAGGGGTATGAAAATGAGAAGATAAGTTATAGTTAAATCAAAATACTTTTTGAGAAGCCAAGAGAGACGCAACTCCAATGGGAATAAAGATGGCACTAACAAGCAAGAATGATGCAATCACCTGTATCATCGAATGCATGAGAGGGAGCAAAACCATCAATTAAATTTGAAGACAATGACCAAATGAATTAAAATACGAACCCATTTTGGAGTGAGAATCGGTTTACATGCAGGAAGTTCCTGTTGCGAAAACCTTGAATCTGAATAACACAATTGAAAAACAGAAAAGACTAATCAAAATTCTAGACCATAGAATGACTTAGATCTAACAGCTAAAGAATTGATTGTTGAATAATAAAAAGGCAGTAGTTACATCACTAACATTACAGTATCTTCCAGCCCACATTCAAATCACACCTTATGTTTAAGAGTTCACTGATATTAGATTCAGCCTATGGAGGTGCAAGGCTATTAAGGGCCTCTTGTTTTTCGAACATTCTAAGGATTTTCACCTTACATGCCACTATGTTGATGTGTTATCAAGCACCATATTTCTAAATTTAGTAGGGAAAGATTCACCTCAATAACAACAAACATTGAAATAGACATACACTACGACCCTTACAGTTAAATTTATACCCACTTTTAATATGATGCTTAATGCTTATTAGCATTTACAAGTAGGAGACACACTTTTCCTTTGCATACGAAGACCCTTTCCCAACACCGAAAGCAGACATTTCATTAAGAAACTTTTCTTAGAACAATGTAGATTACACTAAATTCATGTTGAAGACACCGAATCTATTTCTCACCAACTACCAATAAAACTGAAGGCCACTTGCATCTGTGGATATACATAGGGAAAACATTAATATTTATAGTTACATACACATATATGTATATTCCTTTAAGTTCAGAAGTTGTTTAAATTTCATCTATAAGAAATCAATACCAGTGTCATTTGCCAGAATACCGATCGTGCGTATTGCACATGGTGTACTTTTGAGGTTAAATAGTAAATATTGTACTTTCAATTGCCCGAACCCTAAATTCTTTTAAATCGCTTAGAAGTGGGAGGGCCAAAGCATCAAGTCGGCATAATAAAATATTCTTGAATCATCTGCACCAACTATCAATTAAATGACCATAGGTTAACATGATTTAATAGCTAAGTATCACCACCACCACTACCATCATCATTAGAGGCTGCTATTTGCCGGGTCATCACACAGATATTTGTTCTTATGCAACCGTTTACTATCATAAAAGATGAACAACTGCATAACATCCTCTTCTGGTTAGAAAATACAACAATCATCTCTATTCAAAATCTCTTAAAGACAAGATGTACAAAAGGGGCCAAAAGAATAAGCGCGATTTCTAACCACATAGAGAATTTTCCACTCTGTTTACAACATCAATGCAAATTAAACATATGTACTGTTGTAGACCTTATTTGTTCCAGATCCTAAATTATGGTTGACAGTCATTGCTCTTTCAATTTGTAGAGTTAGCTGGTTCTAATATACAACCATGAGATGAACAGCATTGAAATTAGCTGTGAACAAACAACTAAATCTATTCCCGTAATCTCCATTCTTACATCATAAGCCAGGTAAATTAAAATATACGTAACAAGGAAAAACATTGTTCGGTAAGCAAAATTACATTTAGGTCGCTTGGAATTCCTCCTCGGTGCCGTTGAATCGGCCGATCCAGGACCTCCCGCACTCGATGACGGATTGCTTTTCATCACTTCCGTGCAAGGCTAAATCAATTTCGTTGTAAATTTCTTTACTTTCTCTCGGATTAAAGAGATTTTACCCAAAATGTAGTATTGTATAAGAGAAAGCCAATGATAAAAAGGAAGATAAAACACAAAGCCTGTTAATATATTAAAATAATGTAAAGGATGCGAGATGGCGAAGAGGCTCTGTAATTCTCACCTGTGTTTTGTTCTTCTTGGAGTTCTTCGACTTTGACTTGAGAGTAAAAGACTTCGACTTAAACTAAATTAAGGAAAACACGGTTAAAGATTTGGAACCAGCAGGGTCGGATACGTTGCCGTTTCATCCGGTAACTATTTCGAATTTCCTTTTTTCTTTTGTTGTTTATTACCTACCACACACATTTGCATTATTAATTACTCTCCGCTTCATTTCACATTCGCATTTTACATAATTTTTTAAGATCCGTTTGGTTGGAGGTTTAGGGGTAACGGTGCTTGGTACATAATAAATAAGTTAATCATTAATCTCATTTCATTTCTTAACTAGATGTCCACTCGTGCGATGCACAGTTAAAAACTATATCACATCATATTATATTTTATTTAATTTATAAAAGAGGAACTAATCTAGTAACTTAAAATTACATTAAAGGTTATAAGTGAACCATTGTTAACATGAGGGACCAAATTCAAATTGTATTGCCTCGTTCTATATGTGCAATGATGAACAAATGATTCTGGTTGGATGAACAAATCAAATTGAACATTTCAATAATAATTCATAGAAAATCAATAAAAAAGAACAATAAAATATTTCTTCAGTGTTATTCACACTAAGGAGACAATCTATAATATTTGTCCAATATGGCACAAATGCGATCATTTACTCTGAGTGGTATTTTATCTTCTATTCTAATTTCATTAACACGATAAAATGTTATTTTGTGATGACATCATAATATTTTATGTAGTAATAGCGATGAAATAAATGATAAAACACTATTTAAAATAGGTGATCCCCATTCGAACATGGTAGTATTTTGTCTTTTTGTAATTCCTTTATTTCCTCAATGTATCTTAACTAAAAAGAATCATCTTTTCATACGTATCTTGCATTTTAAATTGAGCTAAATCACATATGTTATGTTTTTCACTGAAGTAAAGAGAAATAATTTAATTTCATAAAATCAATTAATCAATAAACAAAAATGAACTAACATATGTAGAAGTTACAACAACTTTTCATTCATGGCAGCCTCTCACATTCTCCACTATCAGTATAATATCCATCTTCTTTTCTCAATCTCTGCTTCTCTGTCCCTCCACCTTTCATCTCCTTTATTGGATATCTTCATCTCTAACTTCAATTTGGTGCACATGTACACAATAAAGAATTAAAATATAAAATGGTTAAGTGGATTTTCAAAGCAAGGCCCAGATTATTCTTTAACAACAGTAGCAAAGCTCTATATGATTATGTTCTGCTAGGGAACAAAAAAAGATGGGTATTTCTATCTCTAATGTAATATCTTTAGTTTCAACATGTTTTAAGTCTAGTTTTATTTTTTTCCGAAGTATGTTACCACTTTCTGGTTAATAATATTGGCCTCTGTACTGTATAAAATTTTAACGTCTGGAGAAATTTTGTGATAATTAACTGAATTAATTAGATGTTTTGTACTGAAAATGCAAAAAATAGACAACATGGCAATGACACAACACTTAAAATATGTTGTTTGGTAATCCTGAAAAAAAAAAAAATTGAGAGATGCAAGAATTGTCTACCGCTATGAAATAAAGAATGAGGAATGCCGACAATCATCAAGTGATAATAAGATACTGGTAATAAGACACACTTACTGTTTGTCGCAGAAAAAGAAGTCCAAACTTGAACTTCATTTGATAACAATCATCATGTTGTTCGTGCACCGCCCAGATATTGGTGCAGGGATTCACATCCTTTCCCCAAGTGAAAAATGGAGACATCAATCGCAGTGATTTTGATAATTTTTTGTATGAGTTCAATAAGCAGAATAAAAAGAATAAATAAAATAGAGAACAAATCACAGGTACTAAATGGGTAGTCACCCAAACTACCAGCGGTTTATTTAGAATATACTTAAAATTTAAATTTCAAACAGGTTAAACTTGAATTTAAAATTTAAAAAAATTTGAATTGCTATCCTTATCCAATAATATGCAAACCAAGTCAGGTTAAATATTTTATAAAATAAATTCAAAAGGCAAAAGAAAATCGTTGGCGAAATAAAAATTAAAATGAAAATAAAAGGAATAGTGCAGTTATTAGATGTAAACGTGGGTACCAACATGCAGAGAGAAGAGAGGAATGCAGTTAAAAGATGTAGCGCGCAGTGTGAATAAATCAAATTAAGGGGAGAAGTAGGATTAAAATTAATAATTAAATAAAAAATAGCCAAACTGAAGGAGAGAGCGACACGTCAGGGGACACGTGTCAGCACATAAATCACAGCGCTCCTCCTTTAGTATTAAGTATAGATATGATTAACCTCTCATCCATACCCATTACCATTGTCATTGATGATTTACAACCAAGTGAACCCTTATTTTTATTGCAGCCCATGAATTTAACAAATTATAATATTATTGATAAAAACTATAACGTCATTAATAAAAATAATAATACCATCAATTAAGAACAATATACATAAGTTGAAAAATTAAAAATATCTAATTTTTCTTTCTCCCGTGTTTTCATCTACCAAATCGTCTTTTTCTTTCAAAGCCATAAACCTTAGTTTTTTCAAGATTTTCATCAATGGAGGGCATAATAACAATGCATTAGTTTCTATGTTTTACTATACAAAAAAAAAAAAAAATAAATGGCGTGATCACCGTTCGACCAAACAAAATTGAACACATTTCAAAGCGCTAAGTCACGTTGCCAAACAGCCATCACAACGTTCAACAACATCAATCAATCTACCCTCACCGTGTTCATCTATAGTCGAATAGTCCAACTGTATTTGGACATTTCGAACAAACATTTTGAATACTACAACATATCAAAAATATTTTTATGTTAACACTATTACTTTCTCTCATACCACAAATACTATCTACACCACACACAAATTAATTTTATAATACTGAATACATCACCTCATTCTTCCGTTCAACCCTTTCACTAAATTTCAGAAATTTTCCTTTGTTTTGGGGTCGCGAAGGGCAAGCTAGTTCCCAGCGGCTGGAAACGGGGAGGAACTGAGTCGTGCAAGTGGGCGCGCTGCGACAACTTGTAGCGATGGTCGAATGAGGACAGGTTGGAGCGATTCAGCGGATAGATTGGTTGTTGCGGTCATGGTAATTTGGAGAAGGTAATTGGGGGGCCATCATCTAATTTGATATTCCGGCTAAGGCTATAACCAAAAATACATCTAATTGCTTAATCAACATGAAGCGGTAATAAGGTACAACTCTGATATGGGATGACTTATGACAAAAGATATAGACAGGGGGAAATCCGCTCTGGCTACGCGGGGAGGAGTTCGTCAGAGCGGGACTTTCCAGTACATCTAGGCTTGAGAGACGGGAGAGAGCCGTCCTAACGTGAGGGTAAGTCTGAACGAAGTGTGGGCCGCTCGGTAACAAAGTAGGTTGTCAGAGCTGTAGTCTGGGGTTAAACCTAAGGAGTTTTGGGCCTTAATGGGCCTCTGAGGCACAAGCCCATTCTAGTAGGGTTTAATAAAGCCCCACTAATCTTTCTTTTTTACCCTTACCCTTACCCTATGGAAGAATTACCGGGTTTGTCTTACTGGGTCATTTTGGCGCTGTGAAGACCGTTCGCCATTGAAGGCCTCTGCTTGCTCCTGGGTTCTTCCTTTTTTCCAGATCCGCCGCGAAAGGGTACCAGATTCATGGCGGCGCCGCTGCTCTCTATGGCGGCGCGGGTCTTGCTGCGAAGGCTCGCTGCAACAACCTTCGTCGGTTCACAGCGGCGATGCTGGTCGCCGGCGACATGATTTCTACGCATCTCCAGGCCGCGCTCTGTACCGATCTGAGGTTATTTGACCCTCCATGTCACTGAGTCCGCCAGCCTTCCGAGTCGACTCACTCTGAGTCAATGGCCGGGTTTGCTTTGCGGTGCAGGTATTGGATTATGTCGGACCTCCGGCTGAGCAGGTATTGGATTATATTCACCAACCAGCCACCATCACCCCTGTGCCTATTGCCGGAATTCTGGAGGAGCCTCCGATGTGGGTTCAGGTGGTCTGAGTTGGTGGTCCAGCATTAGAGTGTTGGATTTTTTGAGTCTATTTGCGATTTCAGGCAGCGCTCGTTTTACAGTCTATTCCAGAATTTCTAGGTTCTTTGACACGGCCTGTGTGCCTTTTCTGTGTGAATGATGTGGTGACAGCATGCCCATGGGGCTGCCTTGTATTGATTTTACCGAATCGAGTATCAGCATACACGGCTACATCTTCATCTCTTTCTGCTGATTTTTACTGCTGCTATTGAGACCCGTGTGTCTCATTCTGCTGCTATTGAGACCCATGCTTTGTTATATGTTTGACGGCCGGTGAGCCTTTTTAGCCGAGTGGAGGTGTGGTTAAGCTGCTGTATTAAGCTGATATTTGAGTGACCTGCTTCCATTTCGTTAGTGGACTTTTATTGTACTTTCTGTGGTTCCATTTTGTGTCATATAGAAGACGTCCTTCCGCTGCTTGACAATTCCGATGCATAGCCTCGGCAATCCCGGGCTTTGATTGGAGGCAATCCCTCCATTGTTGCTGTGTTCTGGGATATGTCATTTGGTCGTGCTTACAGATTACAGCTCCGAGCTAATGCATTGGAATCTTCCCAGGGATTTTGGACTCACGCCGATGTGAGAAGTGTTGGACTTCCCCCACGCTTGGATTTTGTGACATAAGGCAAGGTGCTTCGCATCTGCAGTATGCCAAATGACAATTTCATTCATTACACCATATTGACTTGTTCTTGTATTTGCTTATATTTTCTTTAGCCAATTTTACACTTATTATGTACACCTTTATCTGCCGCCTTGTGGCATGAAAAGGTTTTTAGTTTGTCCCTTGTGACTGACCGTCATGTGGTCTCCACATTATTCGCACGTTTCTTTGTTTTCTTTTCTTTTTTATATTACTACCTATTTAGTCCTTTCAAATTTTGCAGAGGCTAACTGCAAAACTGGAACAAAGAAAGTTATTTACTACACTACCGAGTTAATCTTCAACCGTTCCTGACTTAATCTTCGGAGGGTCCTCCACCGGGGGACTACTTTTGCAGGTAATCAATGAAGGGACAAATGGGTATTGGAGCTCGAAGAATTATCCCTTTTTAGGCCATAATGTTGTAATTTATATTGTCTTTCCTACTGTTTTATTAGTAGGATGATCTCCTCCTAAATCTTATTGATAAGGATGGTGAATCTTCGTCTGTTGTGGATTTTCTGATTTGATATCCTTTAATAATGATTTATCATTCCTAAAAACTTTCTTGATCGAGGGCCAGAACTTCATCAATGGCACCGTCTGTGGGAAAATCGTTCATGGGCATAAGGCGTGAGTTAGGAGCACTTTATGGTTATTATGTTTAATAAATGTTGCACTAGTTAAATCTTTGGGGATCGGAGGCGAACCCTTAGCCATTGCTCTTCTTCCTTCTATTTACCATATGTTCTTTCAGCATTTGCTTGTGAATTTATTGCCCCACGGAGATAGCCTCACCCCTCCGGTGGAATATTTTTGCAGGAACTACCTTACCTTTTTAGATTTACCCAGTATGGCCGAAAGAGGGGTTCCAGTGGCTGCTCGGAATTTGGAGGAGGAGATGGATCAGGCTACAGAGGCTTTTATTAGGGACGTTGAGCGTACCCCCATCAACGGGGTGGCCCATACATCCCACCCTCCCGACACCGTTACTTTGGGAGCAGAGCAACTCCGGGCGTATGTCGATACTATGGTCCCGAACGCGCTGGCCCATCAAGCATCTTCCATGAGGAATCCACCCCCTCCATCATACGCACCTCCTCTCATTCCTCCACCCCCTTCCCCCTCCTTCCCCCCTCCCTCCCCCCGCGCGGTATAGAGGGGGAGGAAATCCGAGCAGACTGACCATGGGCGCAGGATATAAGCATGGGCAATCGAGAATTGCAAAGAGCAGAGCACTCCGGGAGGACCGGGCGTACCGGGCGTATGCATTCCGGGAGTCCCGCGGTAGCGAGGAGGTAGGAGATTCGATGGATAGCAGTGACCGCCTGGAGGCCCTTTCGCGGTAGATCCACCTAATGAAGAGGAGAATGGGGAACACAGAGGGGGAGGAAAGGAGAGTGGTGGGAAGTCAGTTTACTAGGGAGATCCTTAGGGATGAGCTGCCGGCAGGATTCAAGCGACTCCCATTTGAATATGACGGGACAACTGACCCGAGGGACCACCTGCTGCGCTTCGAGAATTCTACCCTGCTTCATGGTTACACGGATGAAGTGAAATGCCGAGCTTTTCTTGCGACCTTATCCAAGTCTGCTCAACAATGATTTGGACAGTAACCGGAGGGTTCAATCTGTTCGTTCGCAGGCTTCAGTGCATTATTTCTCTAGCAGTTTGCCAGCGCCAGGCGGCAGCAGAAGACGCCTCTCTCCTGTTATAGTCTTAGGCAGGCTGAGGGGGAATCATTGAGGGATTTTATCAAAAGATTCAACACGGAGGCATTGCAGATACCTCAGGCCACATCCGAGGTAAAAATCAACGCCCTAACTAATGGCCTGAAAAGGGAAAAATTGTTCATCTCTCTAGCGAAGAAGTCAGCCGAAAATTTTGAGGAATTGTTAAGCCAGGCAGAAAAATTTATCAACCTAGAAGACATCATGACTGTGAAGAGAGGCAGTGAACAGATGAGTTCACGACAAGGACAGCGCGAAAGGCCCCGGGCGGAGAAGGGAGGTAAACCTGAGAGGGTCCGAGCAGTAGAGAGCATCCCAGAGCGGAGGCCTCATATTTTTCCCCACATGAAGCACGGAGGGGTGCGATACGAGAGCTACACTCCATTGAAGAAAAGTCGAGAGGAGGTCTTGAACATAGCTGGGAATCATGCGGAGCTCGAATACCCACCCAACCGCCCCGTGCATCCCAGACGACCTCGGTCGAAGTTATACTGCAGGTTTCACAATAAGTATGGACATGACACCGACCACTGCTACCACCTGAAGGACGAGATTGAATGACTCATCCGTGCAGGACATCTCAAGGAGTTTATATATCAGGAGCATAGTCAACCCCAAGCTAAGAGGCGGATAATGGAAGAACAGCAGGGTGGTCAAAAGGCTGATAGGGGCAAGGCAGCAACAGTAACCCCTGATGCCATACCATCCCCTCCAAGGAGGGGGTTTATTAGCATGATAATGGGAGGACCTGATGGAGGAGATTCAGGCAGGGAGCGCAAAGTCTACATGCGTGCCGCTCGTCAAGAAGGGCAGTGGGAGGTTATGGAACTGAAGCAGAAGAGTATGCGCGTGGAAGCCCCGACTATTGGTTTCAGTTCAAAGGATTTCACACCTGGAAGGCAGCCTGGAAACGATGCCCTAGTGCTTACAGACGGAAATAGCAAATTTCACGGTGTCACGTGTCTTTGTGGACACGGGCAGCTCGGCAGATATCATCTTTTTGCAATGTTTCCAACAAATGAACCTGAAATTAAAGATTGAGCCAGTACATACCTCCCTGTTTGATTTCGCGGGAGACTCCATACAGCCTCTGGGACAGGTGACCCTTACGGTAACGCTGGGGAATAGGCCTCACCAAAGGGTGGCAGCTGTAAATTTCTTGTTGGTGGATGCCCCGTCAGCTTACGATGTCATATTAGGTTGGCCTGCTTTGAATGATTTCCAGGCAATCATCTCAATGTCTCACATGAAGATCAAATCCCCCGCGGGCCAGGGTGAGGGTGAAGTAGCAGGAGACAAGCTCAGTTCCCGAAGATGATATGTGGAATCCGTCCGTGCGGCTCATGCTACTAGGGCTTTTGTTATCGAGCGGCCGGAGGATCAGGAAGGTAAACGATGGAAGAAGTGGGAGGAGGATAAGGATATGCTAGAGACAAGGATTCAGCCCCAAGGAGAGTTGATGAACGTGGAGTTATTCCCAGAAAAGACAGGCTTCTTGACACGTATCGGGGCCCAAATGACCCAGCAGGCGGAGGAGCAACTAATAAGAACATTGAGAAGGAATGCTGACTTATTTGCATTCAGCCCCGAGGATATGGGTAATATTGGCCCTACAGTAGCTATACATCATATGAACGTTAACTCACGTGTTAGGATAGATGGTCAGCTGGTTAGGCAATTGCATAGGGAGGTGGTTAGTTTAGAGACAAAGGAGGAGATCCACTGGCAATATAGGTCCCAGGTTAATTGGTATAAGCACGGTGACCACAACACTGGGTATCTTCATGCGTGTGCATTGGAGAGGCGAGGGCGTAATTTAATTTCAGGGTTAGTTATCACACATGGTGACTGGTGCGAGTCCATGGGAGTGATGGTGGAGATAATTGTTCAGCATTATACTGACTTATTTACCACATCATTGTCGTTGAATGATGTTATCGCTGAGGTTTTGGAGTCTGTACATTCGGCGGTGACGGAGAATATCGGGAAGAGGCTCCTCTTACCTTTTATAGCAGATGATGTTAAGAAGGCTTTGTTTGATAAGCATCAGTCAAAGGCCCCAAGCCTGGATTGATTTACAGCTCCTTTTTTTTTTCAGAAAGCATGGGCTGTTGTTGGTAAAGATATAATAGTGGCGGTTCTCAATGTGCTGAATAATGGAGTTAATCTATTGGAATGGAATCGGACATTGGTGATACTAATTCCAAAAGTGTCACAGCCACAAACTTTAAAGGATTATCGGGCTATTAGTTTATACAACATATTGACAAAGATTGTACATTATGCTGCTTCAATCGGTTGGGGCTAATCTTAGGTACCATGGTTAGCCTGCAGCAAGGGGCTTTAATTCCAGCAGACTTATTATGGACAACGTGCTTATTGCCTTTGAATGCATGCATTGGCTGAGATACAATAAGCAATAATTTGGGATATTGTACGCTGAAACTGGATATGAGTAAGGTGTGCGATAGAGTGGACTAGGTATTTCTAAGGAGGATTATGTTGCGTATGGGCTTTCCAGGTGTGTTTGTTGATATTATTCTTCGATATGTGTCTTTTGTCACTTATTAGTTTAATTTAAGTGGTGACATTGTTGGCGATGAGCGGCCTAAAGGGGCCTGAGGCAGGGAGACCCGTTATCCCCACTTTTATTTACACTTTGTGCGCAAGGCTTGTCTAGTTTTCAAAAGACGGTAGCCTTTCGAGGTTTTAAGATTGCTAGTCATGCCCTTCGGTTTCTCATCTATTTTTTGGAGATGATAGTTTACTTTTCTTTAGAGCTACGTCGAATAACGCATTGCAAATTCGGAGGTGTTTGCAATTATATGAGTCACTGTCTGGTCAATTGATTAATTATGTCAAATAAGCCATTACTTTTAGTCCAAGGCTAGTGGCGGCCCGTACAGATGAAATTAAGGGCGTGTTAACTATTGTCGTTATTGGGGGCACAAGCTATATTTGGGATTGTCAACTTTTTCCTTGAGAAATAAGAAATTGCAATTCAGATTCTTACAAGAAAGGTTGATGTGCCATATTGATTCTTGGGTTGGTAAGGAGGTTATGATTAAGGCGGTATTGCAAGCTATTCTGACATATGTAATGTTTTATTTTTGTTTGCCTTATTCGCTTTGTCGACTGTTGGAACAACATTATGCGAATTTTTTGTGGGGATCATTTGCGCATAAATCTAGTATGCATTCATCGTCGTGGAGGCATTTATGTTGTCATAAGGATGATGAGGGATGGGCTTCCGGAGATCCAGTGATTTTAATAAAGCTTTATTTTCCATACAATCCCCACTACCGCTATGTACGGGAAAATTTGACGTTGACTGAAATGAAATGGCGAACGCTGGTTGTTATTTGCAATGATAATTGCGGGGATTTGTGAAAACAGTTTAATTTGGTGCTCAATCCCGTTGTGAAATCATCAAACTACGACTTTTTACTTTACAAGCACTAATGTGTGGGCTTGTTTAGGGCAATAGCGAATCTAGTGGTTTTCATATTTTATGTAAATTAAATACTCTTATTCCGCCTCTAACTTTTTTAGAAAATGAGCGACAACGAGACCCCGTACTTTGATGGTAGGAAGCTATTTTTCAACATATCCCTCAGGAAATCCGAGGTGGCTCCGTATTACTTTATGGTAAGAGAAAGATTGCAGCCTTGCCCGACTTCATTTATTTATTTGCTGTTTTTTTTTATATAAGTAATATGTGAGTTCCTTAAAATTTCACAGAGGATACCGAAGGACATCGCGGCTCGACTCCCCAAATATATTGTTGAGGCTACTCACAGGTTCCAAAAGAACTCATGGAAAGTGGCTTATCACGGGATCACGTGATCCCTAAGTTTGGAAAGGTCGGTTGGAGATAATTTGTGGAGGCTAATAGGCTCCGAGTTGACGACATCCTCGTGTTCTCCACTGAGGACATGGAGGTTGGCTCCTTGACCTTTAAGGTGCAGCAGATGCACCCCCCGGACCCAGAGTTACTTGCACATCTTACGGAGCTAGGCAAGGAGAAGAGGGGTCCTAGTGGCACTTCTCTTTCCGATATTGTTACCATTGAGTAGGTACGAGGGTTCTTTATGTCCTAGGGTTCAATAAAACTATTTTATCTACTATCCTGACTTATACGTTGTCTTAGCCACATATTTATGTTGCACAAGCACTGGCAGACTAGTTTATGGTTTATGCGTACTTTGGATTATATTGTTAAAAATAATTTATTTTTAGTATGCAATAATGTTCAATCAACGATAATTCACTAAAACACGATTATTGTCCCTTAGATTTATTTTTATTGTAAGTACACGGACATCGTTACATAAGGTCAAGTCAAGGGTTATACAACGTGTAACAACACTATGTGCACAACTTAGGGTAACAACAGCAAAAAACACAATTCGAAGGCATAACTCATTGGGATAAAGGAATTGAAATGGTAGCAGGTGCAGGGACATACATGTAATTCTCCCATAGTTAAAATGGAAGAATGAACACACCACCACCTCGGTCCACACATTCTCAAATTTAGGGTCGTCACCTGCACCCATTATTGCAACCCAAACCAGATTGTTAGTAAAAAGTTTGTCCCTCAGAGCAACTTGTTGATTAGACAACACATTCACGGGTAACAACTGACTCCATTTTTTTGAAAAGTTTATTGTCTCTATCATGGGTAGCATGTTACTTAATAGTCGTTGTCTTCTCATTTCTTCGTTGCCTTTATATCTTTGGTGGTCCCCGCCTACAGTATGGCCTAGTAATAATAAATTTGCTCAGCTAACACAATAAATGTCAAGCGCTTGGGTAATTGTGTTCCTTGTTTAGGCTACTGTTTCAAAATAGGAGTCTTTGTGCAAGCCCTTAAAGAATGTAGCTTATTTAAATATGTGTATATTAATTGTGCCAAGCGACCGTTTATTGTACCATCTGTATTTTTTCTATTTAAACGTATTACTGAAATTGTCCTCCTGATTATTCGAGTTGTGCATCTCTGACTACTTGTAGGAAAATAAGCGCCGACCAGAATTCCCCTTTCTACAATGAAAAGCCTTTGTTTGTCGTGTCATTAGACCAGAGCGAGGTGGCTCCAAACTATTTGATGGTACTATTACGCGTGTGTTTAATTGCCTCTTATTTTTCAAATCATCAACTTCAAATGTATTCAAACAATGATGCTACGTGTGTTTATGCCCCTAAATGTTCTGTTGCAAAAAATACCTCGTGGAGTTGCTGCTCGTCTGCCTACGGTAAACATTGAGGCAACACTTCAGTTTGGGAACAAGACCTGGCTGGTGGACTACGAAGGCAATCACATTACGCCTAAGTTTGGCAATACCGGGTGGAGGAAATTTGTCGACGACAATGCCCTAGGGATTGGTATCAAGTTGGTCTTCAACACCGTGCACATGGACGACAAGTCCATCACGTTCAAGGTGGATGATGTAGTCGACATTGACCCAGACTACTTTGTGTCCCTTGTGAGACTGAATGCATAGACCGGTCCAGCCAGTGGCTCATCTACTTGAATTCCAGTTGGTCAACTTTAAATAAGACTAATTTACTATTGGGCCTCCGTGTTTCCTTGGTTTTCATGTGTTGTTTCATATTAGGATGTAGTTTGTTCGCCGTCTATTTCCAATAATGTTGTGGAAACATAATGTAACCAGGGTGGAGTAGGCTTCACTTGCGATAATAATTGTACTCGTATTGTGTATGTGTATTTACTTTTTAGTATGCAGTTGAAATTGTGAAACCTTGCTATGTAGGGCTAGATTATCTTTCCTTTAGTAAACGATAAAATCAGTAAAATGTTAGCTAATGACTATCATGTTATATTAATGGGTAGCTCCTTAAGATGAAAATTACACTAGAGCTAACAATGTAGGTCTTGTTCGGTAGCTGGAATACAATAAGTAGGTTAAATGTGAACGATATCTCGTTTGGGATTTCGACACATAAACTTTTGATTCTAACGACCAATAATGTTTTTGGGCATAAAATTGAAGCAACACTGACTTTAAGAACATGAACAAGTCCAAACAAGCGAAAACATGCATGATCCTTTTATGGGGGACAAAGTTAAAAAAAAAGAAACAAGGCGTTAATTAAAACACGTTAATCCTAGAACCCGCGGTGGCTAGTGCCTTCTTCATACGACGACATAGCAATGGGAGATACATTCTTAATCCCTTTATAGGGGATAAAGTAAAAAGAAATGATACAAAGGCGACCAACGCAAACAGAAAATACATCGTGTGTCGTTATTCTTCATTGTGTGTCATTATTGAACATTGTGCATGATATTTTCAGAAAAATAACTTTACATCGAATACTTCGTGTGTCATTCTTGCACATTGTGTATGCTACTTTCACAAGCAAAACTTTACATCGAGAATGATACAATGTAATCCTAAACTTATCATGTATCATTATTCAACAGTGTGTATCAGTTTTTTTGTAATGACCCTACAGAATCCTAGTCTATAACCAACTATACTCAAATTTAATCCTCTACTAATCAATTGTGTATGATTACAGACCAATATACAATCAATAATGGCAATGTAATTGTCTACAAGTGAATTAATCCAACTATCTAACCTCTTTCGGTGAAACGACTGGTGTCGGCGACGGTAGGTTCTCCGGCGGATTAGGAACTCCGCCACCAGGATCCCCCTTGGGGATGTCCCCACCGTGGAATCGGAATAATTACCACCATCTACTCCCAAATTATCCATTTTTTACTTCGACTGGTTGCTTTGTACACAATGGGAAAATGTTTTTTAGACGAAGGACGCAAACAGACAAAAGGGGGCTTGTAACATTGTGAGTCACAGCCAATGCCTTTAACCACACCTGATAAAAGTAGGGGTAAGAATGACGGGATATTTTGATATTTAAGAAGTCAAAGTGATAAAAATGATTTTTAGACTCTATGCAGTGGTACAACGATGTATTGCCACTTGTGCAGTTAGAGTTCCTGACAGTTTACCACTAGATTTCCGTTTAGTAATTCTGCATTCGACGACCACCCGATAGCGCCATTAGTGTGATTTAACAGGGCCAAGATTACAGGCTCTGTAACCTATGAAGCACCTAAACTTGTGGAGCTTGTCTGTTGGCAACCCAAAAGACTGAATTGTTTCCGAGGCTGAAAAACCCAAGTTCAAACTACCCACTTGAGGAAACCAATGTTTCTCTATCTCTAATGCTCAGAAAACTATTAATAGTATCGCTCGCTATCAAAGAGCAAATCAAGAGAAAATGTAAGGATTTTTTTCCAAATACATTCATGTTTATAGGTATCACAAAACTCTATATTCTAACAATTTAATTTATCTAATTCATCTTCTTATACACGTTGTTAAATCGACATAATTGCAGGGTGTTATTTTTCCGCCCCAAAATAGTGAGAACAGCAACAGTACTGATCAAAATCTCACAGTTGTAAATTATTACATGACCTAAACACTGCAAGAAAACTTCAGCAGTCAGAATATTTTGTACGCAGAAGAGCAGTAGCATACTGCACGAATATGCGCCATCTAACAGAAAATTGGCGGGGGGAGTAGACAATCTCCAACAAGATATTCCAAAAGACAATCATCAATACTGAGGCTTCAGACTTAAGGACAACACCCCCACACAACCCTTCCAGTAGTCTTACAAGCTCAGAAGCACCAAACTTCTTCCAAAGTATACCAGCTTAATTGTATTGCTTGGAAACCTCCCTCACAAGCTTATCCATGAAATTGCATTTCTTGTCGAATCTCCACCCTGGGTTGCTCTGCATAATTTAAAATGATCCAATCAATAGGACGACATGGAGCAACCTATACAACACTAAAACTAATTTAAATGACCAAACAAAGAAAGCCTTTACCCCACTATGTGCGTTCATGGACCTCATCTATTGTTATTAGACACATATCCTCATATAAGTCAAAAATGTCATTTCTAGTAGTTTGTTTCCAATTCTTGTTAGGTCTTCCACATCCACTTTCAATTTGGGCTAATAGTTCTCTACTTTCTTCAAGTCATATTTTCTGTGCATGTGCTTAAGCATCTTATGTACTTCTCTCAATATCCTCATCACTTTCTTTCTAGTACATTCATTACTTATTCTTATCTAATTTAGTTTGTGCATCATACCTGTTGGACACAAATGCAATAAACCCAAATTGCTAAATAAATGAATTCCACTCATTATTAGGCTAAAATAAGCATCAAACAAGTTGATAATTGCACACACAAAGAAAGGGGGCATAACAGCTGAAAATTTAATTATTAAAACATGCAGTGACATAGATGTTGCAGAATGCAGACTTGCTGTTTGTATTGGTTTCACACCAGTCTTGCGTTTTATTTTTATTGTAAACCTATCTTACTAATACCTCAAAGAACAACCAAAAGAGAGACATTTTCTTCTGACTTTAAATGATGCAAAGGCTTTTGAAAACAATATGGGCGCTGGGACAAAGAGCTGCACCGCAGGCACACCTCATCAACATACCAGGAGGCGCAACGGGGAGCGCCGCCCGCCTCTGAGGCACAGAGGCACAACACCTAAAATCCTATGTGTCACGTCCGCACCTCCAACAGCTATTGCATGCACACATAGATCTTAACATTTTTCATGTCTGCTACTCTAATTTTTTCTTCATGTGTTTCGAGTCAGCTAAATTATTCAGATATAACTTTGTATTTCTCAAACAAGCTATCATGATTATCTTATATAGGCGAATGTATAAGGAAGCATCAGGTACAACTAGTGAGGCATGGTAACCCACTTTCTTAAACCTAAATGCATACTTTCTGTAAAGCTTGGCTTGATTATAAAAAATAAAATGAAAAATAATAATTAAAAAAGAAAAGTAGAGAAACAAATATCATATTTGGAAGGCTGCTTGAACACGAACTTTTCACTACTAATGTGCCAATTATTTCAAGGGAATAAGACTTCAAACCTGCAATGAGAGAATAGCACGATCAGTAAAACGCTTTACAGAGTCCGGTGCTCTAGCTGGGAGAGTCTTGGCCACTCTTTCCAGCTCTTCTTGCTGTTGCTTAGCAGTCACTCTATCTGGACCACTATAGTAGTCAACAATCTCTTTGATAATAGGAAGCTTCTTCGTGGTTTGTTTAATAATTTTCTATAATGCATAAAATCAAAAGAAAGACACAATAAATTAACTGGTCCTTAGAGAAAGAATATATAAGAATAAGAGGTGCAGCCACGTGACACTTTTAGAGAAATAAAAGCTATCATACATTTAGAAGAGTATTAAATGTTGTTTCCACTGATAAAATAAAATGATAAAATATGGAAACTTCATAAGACAGCAATCATATAAATAGAAGAAAAGAAAAAAGGATGATAAGTTGTACACCATGCACACACACAAGATGAAGAAAATATATACGAGAAGCCTTCATTGAAAAAGTAATATACAGCAGAAAGTTATGCTTAACATACTGAAAGAGTAAAGAGCCAGCCAACTTATTAAAAAAGATAGTTGATTGATACAGATTAAAAAAGGTACACCGGGACAATTCTCGCCAACAAAGACTATTTTTCTGCCTGCCCAACCTCTTGTTTGACACCATTATTGATATACTACATTCCCAGTATTAAGGCCTGATATTATGCCCTATGCTAATATTATGTCCCAACTAATATGCTGAAATTATGCTTTATTGATTTCCCCATGTTTTCTTCCTAAACCCAAAAGGAAGGGGATACTTGGTTTGGGATGTAGTGGCATGTGCCACGGCCAATGGGGCACATCCACGAACCGAACATCCATTTAAATAGTAAAAAAGTATCTTAGTTTAAGGGTAGAGTAGGATAGAAAGTGTATTGAAAATTGAAAAAGATGTATTGGAAATTGTAAAAAGTGTATTGGAAATTATAAAATGTGATGTAGGTAGTAGGGTGAGGATGTTGAGGGATGGGTCATCCTAAATTTTGAAGTGTAATTGAAATATATTGGGGATTGGCCATGCCCCATCCGGATGGGGACATGCCAATCCAAATATTCCTGAAAGGCTTGATCAACTCTATCATATACATAGTATTCTGTTGAACATGTTTGGGCTCTACAGTGTAGGCTCAAACACTTCACAACTAGATTTGCATCGGCATATATTGTTTGAGAACACCAAGACAACAAAATAAAGACAATTGGAGCCAGCAGACAGCATTTAAGTTATGAATAACTATTACATAGAAACCAAAATTACAAGAAACCAAACCTTACACCAGCAAGAAATAACACTTTCAAGGTACGATAGGTTCAATTGAATTCTATCCATTTTTCCTGCTTGCATTCTTTTTCCAGCATTAGGTAATATATTTCTCAACTCAACAGATGTAAATCATTATCCGGCATAGGGTTGTACTACCAAGCATGTACCCTAAATGGAGATATTAAAATCTTATCATGCAGCTATTTCATCAATAACTTCAGTTTACAACATCAAAAGAGTTTTCAGTAAATCCATTAACCCACATCCAATGGCCACAGATTAAAACAAATATGCAACAAAAATATAATATTGTCAAGTCAATCTTTCTAATCAACAATTCCCTTTTCATCAGAACATAAAATCTCAATGCCAACAACTAATGGAAAAGCTCTGGGTAAACAGTCACCCTTTCTCAGTATTTGCCTATCTCTAGATAACACAAAAGTTTCCAATGTTAGTAAGTGATGAGACAAATTATGTATGCAAGAAATCACTTCAAGTTACCAAACAATGTACACCCTGTCATCAATCATAAAATTAGCATTGTACATGCAACCAATTACCAATCATAAAATTAGCATTGTACATGCAACCAAATCATAAAATTAGCATTGTACATGCAACCAAAAATCAACCTTCCGAATAACTAAACAATATCTGAAAATCACAGGTATCTAGAAATAAAATGCAATAAACCCAGAATCCTCAAGAGTTTCACCACCTTTACCACATCTTTGAGGCTCTTACATGACCCAATGTTTCCTTGCTGGTCATCTCAATTTAACAAAACTACTGTTTTCATTCACGTTATTTTTAGTTTTTCTTTTATAAGAAACAAAACATCTTATTTAAATTAAAAAATCTTACAATCGGAAGAGATTTCCCAAATCCAAGACTACAAGCATTCTAAAAGTCATTCTAAAGCAATGGATAAATCTCTATTGAGATCATTTATGAAAAAACTCCTAAATAAATTATGACTCGAGATCGAACAAGCCACTCTATATTTGGTTTTAGCCCACACTTCCTCACTTGACTCCTCTTTTATCCTCAAAAACCCTTCTATTCCTCTACATCCAAATATTCCAATAGCTAGTTTGAATCAGCACCCTCCACAAAAGCTTAGCCCTTTTATTCACCACGTCTGCCGGATTTGCTCGAACATTTCCTTAGCATTCTGGGGGGGCACCCAAGTTATTCTAGTTTCTACTGCAACACACACCAATTCAGGGATGGCATCATATTGGGGAGCCTTTTCTGTACCACATCACACGTCATAATTCTACCTAAACTGATCAGCCAAGAGAAAAATTGGATCTTCTTCGGAGTATTTGCTTTCCATATCTACTTATATAAGGGGATGTTCGGTTGCGTGAAATAAGAGTTAAAGAAGGAATTGCACGTAAATTCACCCGAGGGGTCCCATCGCCATACTCTCCGATCCTCCCTATTTGCGGTCAGGTTTGGGCTGTTTAGACGGCTCAAAAGGTTGCACAGTGGTTCCAATCTTGTACCACGCACGTTTCGACGAAAATGTAGATTATAACCAAGATCTTCATGAGGCTGCTGAACTTCCCCGATATTATAGAAGCTTGAGATAGGCATATTCTTAGCCCCCAAGAGCCGATATAGCGCTGGAAATTGATCCCGAAGGGGCTGATATCCCAGCCAAATGTCATCCCAAAATCTAATTGTATTACCCCTGCCAAATTGAGTTATTACTGCCCCGGAAAAATCTGCGTGAACTCTAGAAATGTATTTCCACATTGATCTAAACGTGGTTCTCGTAGCCAACCCCGCGTCCCAACCGTTTTCTTGCAAACCGTACTTGCGAACAATCACCCTACTCCACAACGAACTTCTCTCTTTTGAAAATCTCCACCACCACTTTCCAAGCAAAGCCCTATTTCTAAATGCAATATTTCCGATGCCCAGGCCCCCTTTCTCTTTTAGCAATGTCACCGAATCCCAAGCCACGAGATGTTTTGCTCCGCTTCCGTCGAAACTTTCCCACAGGAGATCCCACATCTTTTTTTCGATGATGTTGATGACTCCCGTAGGCATACGAAATAGCGATAGGTAGTAGGACGGGATTGCATCTAGCACCGAATGAATAAGAGTGAGACGGCCTCCCTTCGAAAGAAAACTTTTCTTCCACCCTGCGAGTTTCTTGGATATTTTTGCAATAACTGGCTCCCAAAAAGAAATCCCCAACGGATTTCCGCCTAAAGGTACCCTGAGGTATTTAATTGGCCACTCTCCAATTGGCAACCTATCACCTCCGTCCACCGATTTATCAAAATATGGCTCACGTTAATGCCGATGAAGGAGCGTTTTTCCATATTTATTTTCAATCCGGACATGCTGCAAAATAAATTCAGAACCCTGTTTAGACATTTCAGATTACGCATTTCCGGCCGAAGGAAAAAAATGGTGTCATCGGCATAGGGCGGGTGTGTTACTTTGATTCTCTCCTTTCCCACTTCCAACCCCTTGATAATCTCCCACATTGTCTTGACTTTCCCAACAAACGACTCATTTCATCCATACCAAATTGAAGAGAAAAAGGACATCGGGCATTTAAGCCTCTTGTACATCTGATTTTGCCTCCCGACCGACCATTTATAAGGATGGAGATATTTGTGGATAGAAGGCAGCCCCGTATCCAAACTCTCAATTTCTCCCCGAAATCTTTCTTACTAAGGACGAAATCTCGAAAATCTCAATCCACATGATCATACACCTTTTCAAAGTCGACTTTGAACACCACTCCAGCCTTACCGGATCCCCTATACTCCTCCACAATTTCAGCCGCAATAAGGATCGAGTCAAGAATCTGTCTGCCTTCAATAAAAATGCTTTGCGTTCCGTTAATCGTTTGTGATATGGCTTCTCGCAGCCGGCTGGTAATGATTTTGTACAGGGTTTTCGTAAGACTGATGGGACGATAGTCTTTTATCGCCACCGAATTCTCCTTCTTTGGGATGAGGCATATGTAAGTTTCATTGATATTGTCATTGACCACTCCGTTCTCGTAGAATTCCTCAAAGTTTTTATGTATGCTTGTTTTAACTGACTCGCACGCTTCTTTATAAAATTGCAAAGTGCAGTCGATCGGCCCGAGCTTTATTGCCTTCGCATGAGAACCGCTTTCTTGATTTCCTCTTCTTCGAACAGCCTTTCTAATCTGTTTCGCGTCTCCTCACTGATTGGGGCCCACTCCAGCCCCTCCACCCCCCAACCGCTCTCAATCTCCTCGGTGTACAGTTTAGTGAAAAAAAATTAAATTTTTGCTTCACTCTGGGCTTCCTTATTGAGGGTGACACCCGATGTTGTAGTCAATTCCGTAATTGCATTTCTCCGCTGCGATAAGATCAAATGCAAAAATCTAGTGTTTGCATCCCCCTCGTTCTACCAGTTAGCCCTCAATTTCTGCCCAAGCATAATCTCCTCCTTGAAGCATATTTCCTCAAGGGCCATCTTGCAGTCTCTCCTTTCTAGTTCGAGATCCTCCCTCCAATCATCTCCACCCTCCAAATCCAGCAAAAGGATTTTTATCTCTAGTTCCCCATGTCTAACTTACGTATTCTGATATAGTTCCTTATTCCAGCTTCGGATCCGGTTTTTATTACCGGCAAGTTTCTTCAAGAAGGCGTAGCTCGCTCATCCCGTACAATCTTCTTCTCCCACCAGCACTCATAAACTCCAGATGTTTCAGCCACGTCATTTTTAGTTTTACATTGTAAACTATATTTTACCACCATTAATATGTCCTAAACCAGTCTCCCTTGCCATGCAACCCATTATTTCCTCCAAATTGAAGGTTCGCCATGAGACTTCCCCAAGTCTCATGCATGAAAAAATCTTCAACCCTTCTAACTCAAACCTCAAACTTGAACAAGATGCTATACCAACATCATGGGTTACGATTATCCAGAAACATTGGAAAACTATCAATAACCCAACAAGATAAGTTGCAAGAGTCATAAAACAAGAATGAAGAAACAGGGTTATTATGTCCCCTCATATTTTGTAGATTTTTTTCATCTCACAAGAGTCCATGCTTCGACATATACATGGTCCATTAGCATCAAATTTTAGTAACAATCAATTCTGAATTACTTTTACTAGTCGAGGGTTCTTGGAGATTTCCTAAACCAGTGGCAACAGTAGATAAAGTGTATAAATGGGTCTGAATTGCTTTTACTTGTCTGGGTTCATGGAGACTTCATAAACCAGTGGTAACAACAAATGAAGCATGTAAAATTGCTCCGAAAACCACCAAAAAGTAAAGCATGTCAATGGAGTGAGGAGTTTCAGCATGTCCTAACACACAGGCTTCAAAAATGAAATGATAAATATAACTCAGGTGTCACTTAGCTGCAAAAGATAGTGAAAGACAAAGAAGTAGATTCAAATATACCTCCCACTCTTCTTGACTCTGAACCCCCTCACATGCAGCGAGGAAGGGCTTCACCTTCTCAAGTGCATCTTCAAGGGAAATAATAGGTTTCTCATCAATATCAGGATTCGTGCCAAATTCTTCCATCAAGTACTCTGGTTCGCATTCAATCTGCACAATGAGCCTCGAAATAAAAATCAAATTGATGTCATCTCAGTTAGCAAAATGAAAACAAAGATAAATCCATTACCCTTAAGTTCAAGTCAGATGCACGTTGAACAGCGGTTAAATAAGAGCTTGGGTCCTTGAGTTCATCCTTGAAGGCCTCCACACGAAACACTTCATCCATTCGATTAATAAACTCTGGTCCCACTAACCGAACCAGTTCCTCCTCCTCAGCTGGATCTAATTCCACATCTTCATCCTCGTCAAGTTCATCCTCAGGTTCCTCGTCTCTCTGGTCAGCTATGCCCCTACCCCTACCCCTACCCATACCCCTAACTCTACCTCTACCTCCACCTCCACTGGCACCTCTACCACCACCGGCAGCAGCTATACCTCTCCCACCCACCTGCTGCCCTCCCTTCGACAATATATCCCTTGCCCTTTTCACCTTCTGGTCCTTACTTAACTGATCTCCAGTAGAGCTCTTACCGGCTGCTGCGGCATCATAAACAGGTGGCTGTTGTCGGCGGAGGTGTCGATTCTCAACTGTGGGCTTTTCGGATTGTGGTCCAGGTGATTTTATCGGCTTCCCCCGACCCGACCCTGATAAAATATTCATAATGCTCCCCGGAAGTGCTTTCGCTGGCAGGGGATGGACTTCAGACTCAGCGGAATCGTATTGTTTCTCTTCGTCATTTACGAAGAGAACAGGCATTTCCACATTAAGGGTGGGTTGCGGCGGCGGCGGAGGTAAAGTGGAGTTCGGGGAAACGAAACCACGGCCACGGCCGAGGGCTGGAGACTGAGAGTCATTGTTGACGAATGAAGAGAATGGAGGGGGAATGGTTTTACCTCTGCCTCGCCCATGGCCATGCGGCGGTGGAGGCGCACCCTCGTTTTTGGGGTCGTTTTCGGTGGGAATGTCAGCGGTGAATTGGAAAGGGCTTCCGCCGCCGCGGCCTCTACCACCACCGCCGGACGATGAGGTGGAGAAAGCGGCAGCGATTGATGAAGTAGTAGAGGCGCGGTAGGGTATTTTCCCGATACTTCTTCTCATATTGTGATTGTGAGTTGGCAAGAAGTGAATTGGATCCAAGCAACTCTGCTCTAGGTAAAGGTTATGCGTTTCATGAAAACTTCTGTGACGGGTCCTGCACTGGTGCTCCGAGTCCGACCCACCCTTCCTTTTCTTTCTTTTTTCTCATGACTTAGTCATGTTTGGCTGGAGTTGGGGTGGCTGGGGTACTGTTGGCTTGAGATAGTGGCTGGAATTAATGACTGGAGAGTTAAAAAGTGATGTTTGTTTGAGTGGTCGGGTAATGGTTGTAGTGTATGATATAATTTTTAAAGCGGCGGCTAATGCCACCACATAATTTTCAAAGTACACCACAGTTTGACATGGGACAAAAATAATCTTAAAATAAATGAGTATGACTAAGTTATCCTTTTGTAATGATAAAATAACTAAAGACACCACAATATTTTCTAAGTACACCACATTATTTTTAATAAAATAATTTGTTTTAAAATATTTGATGATAACTGATATTTTCTTTTCTCAGCTCTCCTTCCTTCACACTCACGATTTCTCTTCTATAAACTCTAGTATTCATCCACCTACGTAAAAGACAAATAATTTGATTGAAAAATAGATAATGGACAATATGCAAGCCAATAGTGTGAACGATGTAAGTCAATCCATATTTTTTCATGGCTAAAATTTATGTTTTTGGTGTTCATGCACGTTTCTCGAAATAATTGTTCGGAAAAAAATATTCTGAACACTATTGGTTCTGTTCGAAAATCACAATCTGAACGTATTGTATCATGTTCAAAATCTATTTTCCAATCACTTTGGTCGTTGATAGGGATGACCCGGTTACTTCGGGCCGGGTTAATCCGGGTTAATCCTGAGCCCACTTACCAGCTCAGCGAACACGCCAGCAAGCGCGAAGGCCCAGGCCCAACAGGCCCAGCAACACACATTCGGTCCAGCGAATCAAATCTGTTCCGTGAATCAAGGCACATGATCTTTTCCCAACTGCCATGCAGATTTGGTGGGCAAGATTATAGGGATTTAGTTAGGGTTTAGGCTTAGTAGTATAAATAGGTGAAAAGAACTCTGAATGAGGGTTCGCACTTTTGCATTCTGAATTACGACCTGTAAGCTCAGTGTTCCAGTAAAAAGAAACACCTCGGCGATTGCCGTTTTCTCCCCGTGGACGTAGATCTCCGGATCGAACCACGTAAATTCTGTGTTTTTACATTCTGTTCTTGTTGATTACTGTTCAATTGTGTGATTACCGGATTGCGCATTATCAAATTGGCGCCGTCTGTGGGAACGACAAGGTAGTATCTTGTAATATTATTGCCTTCCGAAATCATGGTGACAACTCGTCAGAATCAATCTCGCCAAGGAGATCAACCTAACCAAGATCTACCCGTGGATCAAGTTATGCCGCCGAGGCAATCGCCGGCGGGGAGTACGTCCAATCATCAGGGTAATCAAAACCCTCCACCTCCTCAAGATCAGCAAGACCCTAATATTGCTGCTGCTCAACCACCGGTGAACATTCAAATCACCCCAGAACTGCTTCAAGATTTCTTACAAGAGCATGCACATGTCCTTCAAGATTGGGCAGTTAATCGCCTACGTCCAGCGGGGCCTGCCGCGGGGCCTGTCAGCCATAATGATAATCCTGTGGTACCTCCACCCTGCCCGCACGGTCAACGGGAACCAGGGTACCGTGGGCGACAGGATCGACGACGGGAACGATCTGGTTCTTCCGAGGACCTTGGGAGTTCAAATAGATCACGACCTCGCAATGAGGAACCAACTGATGTGGATCGCCGCCGTCCACTTAATGCGGCTAAAAGAGTTCGCTACGCTAATTCTCATGCTCTGGATCTCCAAGAGTATGAGCGAGTTCAACGCAACGTTGAACTGGATAGAATCCTAGGCCTTGATGCCAATGGAGAGATCATCACGCCGTTCTCCTCAGAAATCATGGCCATCACCCTTCCCGAAGGGTTCAAACGCCCAGCTATACCACCTTACAGTGGCACTGGAGATCCGGCCAATTTTCTTGGTGCTTTTAGGCACAGCATGCTTAGTCATGATAACATCACATCCCTTCAGTACTGCAGGATTTTCCCGGAGTACTTACAGGATGAAGCTCGGGTCTGGTTTGATTCTCTCCCGCGAGACAGCATATCCTCCTTCAGAGAACTCGCCGAACACTTTTGGGCACGGTTCGAAGCCCGGGCGAAGCCCATGGCCACTCTGGCCGACGTCATGAATATGGAGCAACGGGACGGTGAAACCGTTACCCAATTTCTGGACCGTTTCACAGCGGTAAGCCTCAAGGTGGGAAATTGCCCCGACGATGTGGCCATCAATGCCTTTATGAATGGACTCCGCCCCGGAGCACTCCACACCGAGTTAGCTCGGAACACCCCGGTCACAACTCGAGCACTGTTCAAAACAGTGTGCAAATTTGCTAAGGCCGAGGAGCAGACTCGGCAGAAGCGTGAGAAGCACGCAATCAAGCGACAGGCCGACAAAGCACAAACTGGGCCTAGCACGCGAACTAGCGCATTTTCACGCTTGACACCGGGGCGTTCAGAATCCCGAAGTGAAATTCCGCAATTGACTCCGCTGACGAAGTCACGGGCTGAAATTCTTTCACTCCATAAAAACGATCTCCGACCTTGTCCGCGGATGACAGCGCCTCCTGACAAGAGGAACCGTGGAAAGTGGTGCGCGTACCACCGAGATCACGGACATGAGACAGAGGAGTGCCGAGAACTCGGCAAGGAGATTGAGGAATGTCTCAAGAAAGGGTTTTTGCGGCAATACGTTGCGCGAACCGGAGACCAACCTCGGGCAAACCACAATGGGGGCTCGTCTCATAATCGCGGATGTTACCATGACCGAGATACTCAACAAAATCGGCCACATTGGCAGAATAACCGGCAGGGGCCTAATAACTACGCACGACAAGATTCTGGCAATCGCCATCCGCCACGTCTCCCACTTCCACCTCCTCCTCCGGGAGGACCCGGGGAAAACGCACCCCCTCACGTGATAAACGTGATATATGGAGCCCTACCCACCGGGGCTTCACGACATGCTTTAAAGGCAGAAGCTCGACGTCCTCCCCCCGAGGAGCCACGTCATAAACGCCTCCATCAGTTCGAGACTGTCAGCTTCACGGATAGGGATCCGGTTCCAGAGATAACACCCCACACTGACGCTATTGTCATCGACATGACTGTAGCTAATATAACAGTACGGCAGGTCTTCGTGGACAATGGGGCCGCAGTAAGCATTATATTTGCGGACTGTTTCGAAAGGATGGGGATTTACCGAGACCAACTCCGGCCGGCCCCCGGGCCACTACAGACTTTCACCAGGGTGAAGTCCGGCCAGAAGGTATCCTCACCCTCCCAACGTCTTTGGGAACTTATCCGAGGATAAAAACAATCTTCGTGGATTTCTATGTGGTGAATTCCCCATCACCATATAACATGATATTGGGCCGGGACTGGCTCACCCCGGCAAAAGCCATAAGCTCCACGTATCACCTCGCGCTAAAGTTTCCCACCTCGCATGGTGAAGTAACCGTCTGCGGGAGTCAGCGGGTTTCAAAAGAGTGCATGTATGTGGCGCTCAAAAAGGCTGCCAAGGTTCAGCCCAAACAGCAGCTTCAAGTAACATCACAGGTTCTAGAACCTCGGGAATGTACCCCGTTGGGGGATGCCACTGCCCAAATCCCGCTAGATCCGTCTAAGCCGGAGCAGACAGTAACAGTAGGGGCCGTGGATGTGGCCATTATTCAAACCCTGCGAGAATATTCCGATGTTTTTGCATGGTCTCCTCTGGATATGCCCGGAGTCTCTCCCGAGGTGATTACTCATAAGCTGAATATCGACCCTCGCGTCAAGCCAATCCAACAGAAGCAAAGGAAATTCGCTCCGGAGCGAAACGAAGCCATTCGAGTTGAGGTAAAACAACTCCTAGATGCGGACATCTTGTTCGAGGTATTCTACCCCTCCTGGTTGTCCAATCCAGTAATGGTAACAAAAAGCAGTGGGGCATGGCGGATGTGTGTTGATTTTTCCGATCTCAATAAGCACTGTCCAAAGGACTGCTATCCTCTGCCCTCCATCGATCAAAAGGCCGAAGCCATTACGGGGTACGTGGCACTTTGTTTCTTAGATCTGTACAAAGGCTATCATCAGATCTTTATGGATCCACAGGATGCTATCAAAACGGCGTTTATCACTGCCTTTGGGTGTTACGCTTTCAAGAAACTGCCCTTCGGGCTCAAGAATGCTGGAGCCACCTATCAGCGTCTAATGGACTTTGTCTTCCACGACCAGATAGGTCGCAATGTTGAGGTTTACGTCGATGACTTGGTCATCAAAAGCTCTTCCCATCCTTCATGTGTGCAGGATATCGCCGAAACATTGCGCACCCTGCGGCGCTATAACTTGCGACTCAATCCAGCAAAATGCACTTTTGGTGTTGGCTCCGAGAAGTTCCTCGGGTACATGGTTTCACAAAACGGCCTGCAGGCCAATCCGGCTAAACTCCGCGACGTATTAGACCTGCAGCCACCAAAGACATTCAGGGATGTTCAACGCCTTACAGGTGGCCTAGCGGCCTTAAACAGATTCTTATCGAAGGCAGCGGAGCGCCAGCTCCCATTTTTCAAGATCCTGAGGCAAGCGAAGTCCTTTGAGTGGACTCCAGAGTGTACCGAAGCTTTTGAAGCCTTGAAGCGTCATATACAGCAGCTGCCTACTTTGTCAGTTCCTCTCCCCGGAGAGCCGCTGTACTTATATCTGGCTTCCGCCGAAGAAGCTGTCAGCGCCGCTCTTGTGTGCGAAGTGGAGGGGGTTCAACATCCCGTGTATTTTGCAAGCCGGGTGCTCCATGGGGCCGAGACGCGATATTCCGAGCTTGAAAAAACCGCCTTAGCCCTCGTTATGGCAGCTCGGCGTCTTCGTCCATACTTCCAGGGACGTGAAATACGAGTCTTGACCAATCACCCTATACGCCAGATCCTTGTAAAACCCGAGGTGTCTGGGCGCCTCGCCAAATGGGCAATTGAGTTGGGCGAATATGACATCCAGTTTCTCCCCCGCCGAGCAATTAAGGGTCAAGCACTTGCCGACTTCCTGGCCGAAGCCCCGGCAGACAATCATGAGTCCCCCGCAGACAAAGATACACAGCACCACGTCACACTCGCTCCTTCACCCCGGAAGTGGCAACTTTTCGTGGATGGAGCATCCACGGTCCGAGGAAGTGGCGCCGGACTGCTTCTCATCGACCCCGAAGAGGTTGAGGTTAAATATGTCATCAGATTCAAATTTAAGGTGACCAACAACGAAGCTGAATACGAGGCAGTCCTCGCCGGGCTCCGGCTCGCTCAATCTTTAGGTGTTCGTCACCTAGAGCTCTTCACGGACTCCGAGATCGTGTCGAAGCAAATTCAGGGGACTTATGTCGCCAAGGAAGAAACAATGGTCAGGTATCGCGCTCTAGCACTCAAACTCATATCAACTTTTGATACAGTTATTATCCGGAAAATCCCGCGTGCTCAAAATTCCAGGGCAGACGCACTCAGCAAGTTGGCCTCCGCGGTCCAAACTAATATATCTCCGGATATCAAGGTTGAAGACCTCTCCCATCCAGCAATTCATGAGGCTACAGTTTCGGTATTGACCGACAGTGATCCGAACTGGATGACTCCGATCATTCAGTATCTCCAAGATGGGATTCTGCCCACTGACAAGCTACGAGCTCGGCAAGTTGTGCTCAAAGCCCCCAAATACTCCCTTCATAATGGAGTTCTATATCGACAATCGTACCTACAACCGAATCTTCGGTGCCTCGCCCCTGCCGAGGCCATTCAAGTTCTGCGGGAGGTTCATGAAGGGGCCTGTGCAAGCCATATCGGCTCCCGGACTTTAGCAAAAAAAGTTCTCCGTTGGGGATACTATTGGCCTACCCTGTTCAACGATGCTCACGACTTAGTGACTAGATGCAGCAAGTGTCAGCTACACTCCAGGGTGAAGCATTTGCCACAGACCGAGCTCACCGGAATCCAAGGTGCATGGCCGTTCATCCAATGGGGCATTGATATTGTTGGGCCTTTCCCTGTTGCTCCGGGAGGGTTGAAATTCCTGGTCGTCGCCGTAGACTACTTCACTAAGTGGGTCGAAGTCGAACCACTTACGGCTATCACCGGACAGAATATTTTAAAGTTTGTGTGGCGCAATATTGTTTGTCGCTTCGGCATCCCGAGCACTATCATCTCGGACAACGGTAAACAGTTTGCCAACGATCCATTCCGCTCGTGGTGTGAAGAACTCCACATCAAACAGATTTTCACTTCGGTTGCTCACCCTCAAGCAAACGGGCAGGTTGAGGTCACCAACCGGACCCTTCTCACGGGAATAAAAAAGCGCCTGGATAATGCCAAAGGTCTCTGGGCTGAAAACCTTCCACAAGTCTTATGGGCTATTCGTACAACGCCGCACACCTCCACCGGGGAGACTCCTTACAGCCTTACTTACGGCTCCGAAGCCGTTATCCCCGCTGAAATCAGTGTGCCGAGTCCCCGACTCCTCACAATGATTCCCGAGGATAATGACGATGCTCTCCGGGCAAATTTAGATGAGCTGGAAAATCGCCGTGAACAATCATTCATTCAGCAGGCCAAATGCAAACAACAAGCAGCCCGGTATCATAGCCTCCGGGTCCGAGGTACTCAATTCAATGTCGGAGACTTAGTTCTTCGGCTCAACTCAGCCAGCAAAGCTGCCCCCGAAGGGAAATTGCACGCTTCTTGGGAAGGCCCCTACCGAGTTATTGCTGTACACGACTCCGGCTCCTATCAGCTTGAACATATCAATGGGACCCCGATCCCCCGAAGTTGGCACGTCACAAACTTGAGACGTTTCTATTTGTGAAAGCCACTTTGCAAGTACTATCTTTCCTTTACTTCCCTTTATAGTTGTTATTTCACTTTGTACTTTTGAGTTTGCTCCGGCACTTATCATTGAATAAAAATTCTTTGCTTGCATAACTTACTGTGTTATTCTTTATGTTACGGGGACGCCCTAACACAATCATACTATCATTATTAGTCTCCAGACAATTAAACCTCTCTCTCGGTCCGTCCGAGGAGGTTTGCATTTTAGTCCCCGGACTCATACCACTTTCTCGTCTGATTAACCGGAGAAGTGTCAACTCCCGCCTGATCCGTCCGGGGAGGTTTTACTCCCGCCTGATCCGTCCGGGGATATTGGATTTATCCATACCGTGTTCCCGAACACCTAATTAAAACAAATAACAATTTTTCTATCGTGTTCCCGAACACCCGATTAAAATAATTCGTAACTTGTTACTTTCATTATGCTAGTATATAAACTCTGTAACAGTTTTATTATTTACAAAGTAATACAACATCAAGAGGTTTTTCTTAAAAAATACAACGGAAATCTTGCTAAAAGACTAACTATGTTATTCTCTATTTTTCTTCGGAGTCTTCTCCGAGCCAATACGCGATATCGCGTCTTCTTGTCTCTGATCGATGCCCCGTCCTCCGGGAGGGGTCTGGCACGTTCCGACGGTGCTCGGTTTCACTTCGGCTCCGGCGATGACTCATCGTTTGGTGACCCCGGTCACCTACAGCGGGCTCAGTTCTTGTTCTTGGCCCTGACATGCTGGCCCATTCTGCATGGCCCCATTCTAGTGGCGCCAGAGGATCCATCAACTCGGGGGTTTTCTCAGCACCTTCCCTTGTCTTTTGACGAAGAGGATTTTCCGTTTTCTGCGGAGTTGAGCTTTTCCTCCTTTCTCTCTCCCGAGTGTTGGCCCATTCTACAGCATCCCACTCTGCGGCAGGCATTTCATCGATCTCCTTGGCCAGTGCCATAACTGCCGGTCCACTAGTCTCTGGTTCCCCGGCGTGAGCCCCCTCCGGTTCTTGGGGAATATCAAGCTTTGTGCCCTTGCCCCGACGACTCTGTTTACGGCTGAGCTCTGGTTCACTTTGCTCGGCAATGTTCAAAGCTTCATCCCGAGCTTTGATTTTCTTTTCAAGCTCTACCAGAAATCCTAGCACCAGCCGGCCCCTTATGATCTCAGGATCATTTGTATCACCTCGCTCACTCCGCTGTTGGATGTCTTCCCGAACCTCGGCCCGCCGAGCTTGAATATCTTTCGTTGATAGTCGTCCGCTATCCACAAGTAGATGCTCGCACTCTTGCTGGTTGATACGGAGTTGTTCTAGTTCAAGATCCTTTATTACGCAGTGTGCTTTGTACTGCTTCGTTTGGTGTGAGGACTCCTTCCATGAGCTCTCCACCTTGGCATATCTTTTCTCCATTAAGGCAAGATTCCTCGACAGCCGGGGAACTTCATGCAGCATCAACATATCTCGCTCTTTCTGCAGCCAGGCTATTGATGAGTTGAGTTGCTTTATCACCTCATACGGGTTTTCAATGTTTTCCTGGCAAAGGAGACACCTCGGTTTTCTCAGACTTTGTTATTACTCATACATCGCGTGGATAAAAGAGAAATAAATTTCTTATTCATATAAAAGAAGATTTTTCATTACAAGAGAAGACAGCTCGGGTTTTTCATTACAACACAAGCAATTACATGGAATCCTATTTACATGTTTATCTACTCTACAGTCTTCTCATGAGTTGGGAGGTCACTGACCTCTCCGGGGGTAGGATTGGCTTCAGTTCCTCCCGGGGCCACCACAACATTACTTGTGTCCTCAGCTGCCTTGCTGGGGCCTTCGGTCAGGGCAGGGGGAGTAGCTAGCACCTCTGGGCGGGGAATGGGAGCTCGTTCCCTTAGCTCCCGTACATAGAAGCCGTTGCGAAAGCCCAGGAAGTCCTTATCCTGGTCCTCGTTGCACCGCCTTATGATGTCAGGAGTAAGGACTGTGTTCGCCTTTGCCAGGGCCTCGATCAATGGCCACTTCGGGGCCTTCGTCAGCGCCTCAAAGTACGCGCCATCTTCATTCCCGACCGCGTCATAGTCATACCCGAAGCCGTCATAAACATTGACCTCCGGGTATTTATCGTGCACCATTTCCAGCAGCTCGCTTCGAGTGGCCGTATCACCCGCTGCAACGAAAGTGCTCAGGAACTGCAGGAATGTCCCGGTTTGCATCAGCTTCTCGGTGAACGCTTCCAGCACAGCTCCCTGACCCGTGACGACCTTATTCAGCTCCTCCCGGGCTGCATAGAGGTCACCTTTTACACTGGCAACCTCGATGGCCTGCTCGCGCAGTCTGGCCGCCTCTCTCTCGGCAACCGCTGCCCGGTCCCGAGCTGCTTTGACCCCCTTCTGAGCCTCCGCACAGCCGGCCCTCAGCTTCGCCACCTCGGCTTCCAGCTCGGCAATCCTGCCTTGGCAGGATTCCTTCTCCAGCCTGCACACCAGTCCGCGGACAGGCTCCAACAGCCTCTCAAGTTCGGCCTCCGCAGCCGACGCCCCCACTCCTTGCCCCTGCATTGACTTGCTGTTATAATGGGTCTGTGCAGGAAATAACGAAGTCATTTATGATTATACCTCGTGAGCCGGGGTCGCGTGCAGCTTTTCGAAGGAGGTGGAGTCGTCGGTGAGGTAGTCCTTCTCTTTGTGCTCGGGGTCAGCCCCGAAAGAGGGATGGTGTCTTCAGGGTCCGCCCTGCGGCTACCCCTAGCGGTTGTTCTTTGTGGCTCCGGCGTCTTCGAGCTATCACCTCGGCCTCCCGAGCTGGCTTCGGTGCTTTTCCTAGCAGCGCTCTTGAACTTGCCCACTGCACATGACAAACACACATTCAGAGATTGATATTGTTATATTGTATGCAACTTATGACGGAATGATAGTCCTACCCTCTTCGGCATCTCCATTTCCTGAATAATATGGGCTAAGCCCAGCCTTCTCCAGTTCCTCCTCGGAACAAAGGGTTTGGAAAGTCCCCACTTGCAGGAATATGTGCCTCATTTCGGCCCCCGGATTCTCCACAGGAGCGGTATCCTGCACCTCGTCACTCCTCCACTTCGGGAGAGCTATTTTATTCCTAACAAATATGAACTTCTCCTTCCACCCCTCTACTTTGCTCGGGTTTTGAACCTTGAACCCTCCTCGGGCTCGGGGACTAAAGGAATACCACCCCTTAGACTTCCCGAAGTTCTTTAACTGGTAGAAAAACCTAAAAAGCTCTACCGTTGGCTCTATTCCGGCCTGTTTACTAACTACAGTGAATCCTACCAACTGCCTCACCGCGTTCGGCGCTAACTGGCAGAGGGCAATACCGTAATATTTTAACAGCTCTACGACTATGCCCCATAGCGGCAATCTCAACCCTACTCTAAGAGAGTCGATATATACGGTCATAAATCCCTGCGGTGGGCAACAGGCCCTATCCACGGGGGTAGGGATTATGTAATCGAGGTCAAAGGGAAGATAAAATGATGGGAGTTCCCTCTCAAGTTGCTCCCGTGACATCCGTAACGCTATGGACGACACCTCAAGCTCCACCGCCGGGAGTTTATAAAACGATACCATCATGGTGTTGCACTCTAAACCATCAACTCTGTCTATGGTTCTAATATCATCCCTCTCCGGAATGATATATGATAGGGGGGGAATATCTAACGGTTTACCCGAGCCTCCTACTACTTTGATTGAGGCCGAAGAGGGGGCAGAAGATGAAGAAGATGAAGAGGATGACATACTGACTTGGTTTGAATTTGAAAGCGTGGATTTGAGAAATTTTTTATCTCTGATGAATCGCAAGCGCAGATTTCCTCTTTTTCCCGCTTTCTAAACAAATAAATCACAATGAAGAAGATGAAAAGTTACTGTGCAGTTATTCCCAATATAAATGCAAAAAACCGACGGCTCTGATGCAGCCTATTCAAATTCAGTGATGAAGATTTAGGCGTGCTCTTCACGCGCTTTACAGTTACCGAGGCACGTGGGGAACAGCTGTCTTGGAATTCGCAGAGCGTGTCACTTCAAGTCTCTCTCTCATTATGGCGCCGCCAATCACATCAGCCTCACCCTTCCTCAGGAAGATTCAAGATACACTCCGGTGTACCTCCCACCTCGGTCATGCTACCACACTCCGGTGCTCCTACCAGTTCGGCCAAACTACTCACTCCGGTGTACCTTCCACCTCGGCCAGACTGTCATATACTTCCAACGCGTTTTTTCGCTTCTGGGAAATTCGATATCTCATTACAGGTCCCAAACACCTCGACCCAACTCGGCACTGCGTCCATTGACTGCTCCGCAGAGTCCCAGGGACGCGGACACACTCCGTCACGAATAAACACTTCGGCCTGCCAGTGACCCCGGTCTTCCTTGCTTACAGTTCCACCCCGGTGACAACCGAAGCTCCTACCTCGCTTCGGCTGGAGGGGGGGGCATCTGATAGGGATGACCCGGTTACTTCGGGCCGGGTTAATCCGGGTTAATCCTGAGCCCACTTACCAGCTCAGCGAACACACCAGCAAGCGCGAAGGCCCAGGCCCAACAGGCCCAGCAACACACATTCGGTCCAGCGAATCAAATCTGTTCCGTGAATCAAGGCACATGATCTTTTCCCAACTGCCATGCAGATTTGGTGGGCAAGATTATAGGGATTTAGTTAGGGTTTAGGCTTAGTAGTATAAATAGGTGAAAAGAACTCTGAATGAGGGTTCGCACTTTTGCATTCTGAATTACGACCTGTAAGCTCAGTGTTCCAGTAAAAAGAAACACCTCGGCGATTGCCGTTTTCTCCCCGTGGACGTAGATCTCCGGATCGAACCACGTAAAAGTGTTTTTACATTCTGTTCTTGTTGATTACTGTTCAATTGTGTGATTACCGGATTGCGCATTATCAGTCGTTGTTCGGAATATAGTTTTCAAACATATGCGTGTATGCTCATATTTTCGTATCCGAGCATGTCACAAAAAAAATTCCGAACACTCTTCATCATGTTTGTAAACAAATTTCTGAACACTCTTCATCATGTTCGTAATCAAAATTTTTAACACTGCTTATCATGTTCGTGGTCAAATTTCCGAACACTGCTTATCATGTTCATAATCGTATTTCCGAACACTGCTTATAATGTTCGTAATCGGATTTTCGAACACTTTGGTAGTTGTTCGGAATACATGTTCCGAACAATTACTTATACGTTCATATTACTAAATTCGAAAATGTAACCAATAGTACCAAAAATATTTTTTGAATATGTTTCTCGATGGTCGCTATGTATGTTTCGAACTTTATCCAAGTTTTCATATTATAAAATGCAAGAAGTTGGCTTTTTTACAATTTTTTATTTTCAGGATGAACTCATACTTTTTTTGTGTTCTTTACTAGGAGAGTCAAGAAGAAAAATCAACTGAGTGTAGTATCATTAATCCATTGGGCCATGATATAGTTATGGATTATCAGGATGTATTCAATACATGGAATTTTTTTAATCTCGAGACACCTTGATTAGATGGGTAAGTGAAAGAGCTCTTCTGCATGGTATTATTATTGTTGTTTTGCGATCAGAAATTGGGAACGAAGAGAGACGAGCTCTCTTATGGTTAGATTGTGAGCGAAGTGGTCAGTACCATGATTGAATGAAGAAATCATCTAATGAGATATGTGAAAAACAAGAATCCAAAGGAGAAGGAGGAAGAGAAAGAAATTATGAAAATGAATTGAACAACTTTGGTAAACGAAAGCGTACTGGAACAAAAAAATATGGTTGTCCATTTCTTTTGATGGGTACCCAATTTAAAGATACTGGTCACTGGACATTGCAAGTACTGTGCGGATCACATAATCATCCGATTGCAGTTTACTTAGAAGGTCACTCTTATGATTTTAAGCAATGTTTTCACAATCTCTATTTTTTTATCACTTATTCAAAACTTAAGCAAAGCAAAACACCCCTCGTAATATTTTAGGTTATCTGATTTATGTTTGGACTTACAACTACATGCGCACGTGTAATGGTTATCAATGTTTACCATCTTTTGTTAACGCCATATTAACAGACTATAATATATAGGCAAACTACTATAACGTTAGATGTAATGAGAATAAATAAGCTACATTATAAGCAACATTTGAGCCCAAAAGCTTTCCAAAGAATGCTCTGGACATCGCATGAAAACAAGCACCCGTACTATAAAATTAACCATCATTATCAACAATTCAAAGAGATTTTAAACTAATGATATTTACGACCGATGATCGTGCATTAGATTCATCCAACAACAGAGCATATCTAAATTGGTCTTTTTCTTTTTCACTTTTCAGAGACTCCCAAAAGAAACGAAACTTGTAATAATTCAGGCATTACAAGCAACATAAGCTTAAGGTTCCACATAAAACCAAAAGTAGAAAAATAACTAACATAAAAGTTAAAAAAGAAGCACAGAAGGCCTGTTCAAATGAGTATGAGTTCTACAAAACCTCAAAGTTAGTAAATAGACCAAAATATCAATAAAGTTTCAAAGGATTCAAACTGGACAAGATATAAATAAAGACTTCGGGATAGTAGAGAGGTGTTCGAGGAACATCTCCTACTTCCCGCGTTAAAGATTACATATCCCTGGAACTACCACCATCTTCACCCCTAGGTGACCTACTATTAGTGTGGCCTCTCGGCCTCTCCATAGGTGGGTCTTGTTGATGCACATTGTCCAAAATGAGGCCTTTTAGAGCTTTCAAAGCATCTGCTACTATGGGCATAAAATAGTAAACTGTCATGTGTGAGTCTTGATTTCTCCACTCCTCAACTAAAGACTCAAGCAAGTTACGGGCATAAAGTATCTGCTCCATGGCCGGCCAGAATCCACACTAAATGAGGGGGCGCTAGAAGTTGATCCAAGGTCTGGGTTTCGAACCTTTGGATGCGAAATAGTCATAAACCAATCCATGTAGCTTGTGTGACACTCCCATGATGGGCCAGCCTTTTCACCTCGCCTACTCACAGACAAAAGATGGTTGTCCCAAGTAACAAACATTGAGCCAAGAGTGCCCCATAACAATTTGTACTAACCTGGTTTGCTTCTCTTATTGCACGAGATGGAACTATCGCGTAGAACGGTTTGGTTTGCACATAGCCCAATTGCCTTAAGACACAATCCAGATGGTAAGGCTCAACGTCATCTAATGCCCTTATGCACCAATGGTAGAAACACACTTCAAGTCGTTCAAAACGATCCCGAAATGAATGATAAGGGTCCCAAACAACCTAGTTCAGGGTAAGATTAATCTTGTAAGATAATACATTATTAAAATAATAATTATAGAATATGAATGGGAAATTATGATAACACGTTAATTATGCATGTAATTAGGTCGATTTATGAGACTATTTTATAAAAATTATGTGCATAGTTGGTCAAGATTTGGATAAAATGTTATAAAGTTGACCAATTGATGTATTTGAATTGTTTTGAGGTATTATTGGGCATTTCTAGGATTAAAAGTCGTGATTTACGACTACCGGGCGAAAGAACAAGTCGAAGGAGAGTGAAAACCGATCCAAACCAGTCTGAACCGTCTAAAAACCAATCCAAACCGGTCTAAACCGACTTGAACCGGTCCAGGAACAAAACAGGGCAAGAGCCGACACGGCCGTGTCACATAAGCAACGCGGTCATGTCAAAAGTGTTACGCAAATGGTGAACGGCTCTGTGGGAGCAACGCGACCGTGTTAGACAAGTAACACGGCCGCGACAAAATGTGCGTGGATTGGAAGATTTTTTTCAGCAACATGGCCGTGTCACTTGCTTAACACGGTCGTGTCATTAGTCCGGCTTTTAATTAAAATTCTATATTAAAGAGGATTTAAGGCCTAATTCCCCTAGGACTTCTGGGAAGCTTATACAAGAGGACTTAAGCTCGTTTTTTTTAGGGAGAATATCAGATTTTTACATTCGATAGACGACTTGGACGACAGAGAAGACTTCAATCAACAGAACGATTTACTTGGGTTTAGCGATTCTTCTTAGTTTTTATTCTTTATCATGTTTTGTTTAGAATATTGTATTGGATTGAAACTAGGCATGAGTAGCTAAGCTATTCGTGTCTTAGGTTTAGAAAGTAGGGATTTTTTATAACAATGGTTTGATTTACGTTTTAACTTATTGATTCCGTTCTTCCACGTGTTTATCTTTATGTTTGTTTTTCATAATTTAGACTGGCGATCTAGGTTTAGTAATCCCGTTTAACGAATCTGCTTCGAGAGGAGGGATTTGTTATCAAACGTATGATGTAGAGGACAGTTGTCTATGACTATGTAGGCATAGGTTAGTGAGCTTTTGGGAGTTACTAGGATTAATTGACTCGAGAGAGTAATGGTCTTAGTTAATCAACGATTTAACCGCTTCGAGAGGAGGGTTAGGTTAACATTGTGCCGCTTAATAAACACTAGATCGATTTAAAAATCAATAAGTTGAGTATAATCATCATTGAAGTAATATCCTGAAATTGAAACCCTAGGATACCTTTTCTCCTTGATTATTAATTCTTTGGGTTTGATAAGTTTGAAATCATAGTTAATTGAGCTAATTAGTTAAATTTTGTTAGTAATAATAAAATCAATCTTTGCAATTTAGTATCTAGTTAGGACATTCTTAGAGTATTGAGGTATCAAACTACCTAAACCTATTCCTTGTGGGATCGACCTTGATTATCGCTACTACACCTACATCCGTACACTTGCGGAACACTAGGTTAGAAACTGACGTGTCAAATTACTTCGTGTGGTTGCAATAAGTCTAACAACTCCATGTAGGCCTTCACATTTGCCTCGGTACCTGCACCGTGACCCTGTTGGGACCAATCACATTTGCCTTGGTACTTGCACCATGGCCCTGTTGGGACCATCTCATTGCAAGCGGTTCTCCTTCAACATACTTCACATTGTGTTGAGGTCATCTTATTGTTGGGAAATGCTCATAAATCCACGCCTGAATTATATTAGACAAAACTTATGTAACCAAATAGATTGCATATTTATGAGATAATAAACAAAAAAATATTAATAATTACATACCTCCAACAATGTCAAATAGAAGTTGAACAACGGTGTTCGGCTGGAATTCCAATCGAACATGTAACGGCTGTTCGGCCATAAGTTGTCGAACACGCTGAATGCAGTGGCCCAAATAACAATCGAATAACGTGAAGCCTGTTCGGACCAAATAGTCCAAACATGTGAACGGTGTTTGTCCAGAATTAAAACCGAACATGTAAAGGTTGTTCGGCCCTAAGTTGCCCAACACGCTGAATGCAGCGCCACAAACAGCCGCCGAACAACGTGAAGCCTGTTCGGACCAAATAACGCCGAACATGTGAACGGTGTTCGGTCAGAATTCCAACCGAACACTATAATTTAGTCTCAAATCAATGAAAATTTATTAATCTTCATCTTAACATCTCTTAACAATCAATAACATACAATAATTAAAAAAATTCACACAACAATCAATCATTCAATTAAACCCTAATTTGTTGAAATCGAGGTAAAGAAGGGATAAAAGGTATACTTGTTGTTTTACTGGATTGATCCTTTGATTTAAGAGACTCAATGTGATCTTGTTCAAGGACTCCCCGCTGCCGTTGTTCGAGAATTTGTTGTCGAGAAGTCATGGCGAGTCCGTAGTATTTTTCTTGAAGAACAGAATGAGTGGCGTCTTTTTTTAATTCTTCAAACTGCGATACTTTAACAATAATAACATTAGGCTTTTTCTTTTCTTTTTCAACCTTTTTTTAATGATTTTATTTTCCTTTATTATTCGTAATTAGTTATAGAGTGAGTCTTGTGTGTGAACGGTCACACGTGTGACGAAATACACTTTTACAGAAAATATTGGTACTTTTACAGGAAAAAAAAGAGTGAGTCTTGTGTGTGAACGGTCACACGTGTGACGGAATACACTTTATAGAAAACATTGATACTTTTACAGGAAAAAGTGATACTTTTACTACACTGATACTTTTACAGATAAAGGTAATATTTTTGCTACAAAAAGTGATACTTTTTTTAATTCAAAAAAGATGATACTTTTACAGATAAACGTGATACTTTTACCACAAAAAATGATACTTTTTCCCGTCACGCCGTGTGACGACCGTGTGACGGTCACATACAAGTTTTTGCCTTAGTTATATTAGTATTAAGGGTAAAAAAGGAACTTATTGTGGTGTACTTAGAAAATAGAAGTATCTTGATTATTAAAATGTGGTGCCTTTAGTAATTATGGTGTACTTAGAAAATTATGTGGTGGCATTAGCCGCCGCCAATTTTTAATTGTATAATGTGATGTGGTGTGTGTAAGAGTTTGTTAATAATTATTGGTTTAATGATTAAAGTGTTATTGGACTTTGTAGTGGTTTGTGGTGGTTGGACCAACCTTTGTAACCAAACATAGGAGTGAGTTGGGCCAACCCCAACCAAACATATCATTAATGAGGGCCCAATACCAGTATTGTATTATGTGTTATTTAATATTTTTAATGCTACTGTCTTTATCGTTAAGAAGATATTTGGATTGTGATGAAATAAAACGTTTTTCGTCTGTTGAGGCACATTCACGATTGGTCAATTCATCTTACTATATAATAAAATGTAATTTCTATATAAAAAAAAAATCGCTCATTTTACCTTTAAAATATAGTAAGTTTAAAACATAATTAACATAATAAGATATTTGTACATATATAGTAAAGACTTGTATGTATATGGTAAAATCTTTTCAAAATTATTTCCAAATTCAAATTTTGTTGACAATTTTCTATATAAAACAGTTATAGGTGACAACTTCTAATTGATTCATTTTATAATAAAAATAAATTAAATGTGAAAAGCAAACAATAAAATTAAAATAAATTAAAAAGCACATAACGTCTGGATCTTTTTCCGTTTCTAATATAAAATATAGCAAATTTCATTTTTTTCACGACTTTCAATTTGATATCTACATTGCATATTTTAAAATTAGTTATATTAAAAAAAATGCAGTTGTTTGTCGAATATTTAGGTTAGATTTGTTTATGTAATATGGTAGAATAATAATAAAACTAACTATTGTATAATATTACAATTGATCAAATAAAAATTAACTATATATTATTCGGTTTCTAGATTCATGGATAACATTTATTCTTTGTAAATAAAAAAAATGAACAAAAAGAACAAAAAAAGCATAGGAATACATGTGCCCATATAAGGGATAAAGAATTTAGAGATCTGTTTTATATATATATATATATATATATATATATATATATATATATATATATCACAAATGTTATGATTTTTCCAACAAACTAAAGACACTAATAATTTATTAGATAATCTAAAATTCTTTTATTTAACAAAAAATAAGTTTTCAATTAAATTGTTCGATTATTTAACTTTAATTTTTTTTTACAAATAAATATATTTTAAATCGTGCATCACACGACGGAAAATTCTAGTTTGAATAGTAAAAAGTATTTTTGTTTAAGGATGTAGTAGGTAGGGGGCAAACCCAATTTATGGTTAGGGGGGCAAAAATAAAGAACTTCCGACTAACATTAATATACACGTGATAAATATATTATATTTATTATTTAAATAGAATATTATCAACTTTTATTATTAAATATGTCAAAATGTATCCATAGTTATCTACATATTAAAACTAAGAGTATTTTTAGTATATATTATGAAAATTACTAAATTTCTCCTAGGGCGTGTTTAATTAAGACTTGGCCCAATCCATTGAGGATTGGGTCAGCCGAGCCGTGTTTCATTTGGGATTCCTGACAATATATTTACACACATCACATCACCGTATTTTATCACCTTTTACACTAAAAACAAACCCAACCCAATCTCCAACCAACAAAATCAAACACCCATTTATTTAACTCAACCTCCTTTTATCACTTTATTTCTCTCAGCTTACAGTACTCCAACTTTCTCCAATCATAAGTAAAACACCCCTAGTATTTCATTATTTTTTTTGGGGGGGGGGGGGGGGGGGGGGAAGGCCACTTCACACTAAGGGGGTGTTTGGGAACTCAACAACACCCCCAAAATCAATTTTCAAGATCGCTTCTCACAATTAGTTGTGTTCACAAACTCATTTTATATCCCTAGAATCTATTATGTGAAACACTTTTAAGTTGCTTTTGAGAATCAATGAGGTAGCAGCTTTTGTAAATCAATTTTCAAAATCACTTTTTTTCAAACACTACCAAATTTTTATTTACTACAACAATCAATTTTAATCACTTTTTCACAATCAGTTTTGTTTGCAAACACCCTCTAAAAGTAAGTCTGTCCCTGGTAGTAGGGTGGGATGTGCACGTCACATCAATAGATTTTAGGATGATAGGTTAGTATTATAATATTGTAAAAGACAAAGTAAGTAATGATTGGTAGATTGGGAAATGATATAAAGGTATATTAGAAATTGTAAAATGTATATTGAGAATTGTAAATGTGATGTAGGATGTTAGGTAAAGATAAAAAAGTAATTTGAGAATTTTAAAAGGTGGTGTAGATAATAAGAGGTGGGTGCGAAGAGATTGGGTAATCCGGATGGCCGATACATAAATAAAGTGAAATAAAAGAGAATGTGGTCATCCCAATCCGGATGGTCCAAATGTCAACCCGAATATCCCTTATATTATAAAACTGAAATATCCCCTTGTCTGAACTTGTATTTGTAACGCCCAATATTTTCTTAATTATTATTATTATTATTGTTGTTGTTGTTGATTTATTAAATTGGCCAAATCGTTTTATTTGTTTTATCCATTGTTGGGCTTAAACCCAACACCCATTCAATTTGGCCCATTTAATATTTTCAAGCCCGACTTATATTGGGAATTATTATTAAATTGTGAATTTATTTACTTGCAATTTACTTATTTATTTAGGTCGAAGTCTCAATAGGAATTAATTTATTTTGCATTCATTCATTTATTCATACATGTCATAATAAGCCCTTCTCTTTGAGCCCAAGACTCGAGCACAGTTCACAAAGGTGCAAGGGCCCATGTCTTGAGCCCAAAGAAATCCAGAATTTCAACAACTGATTTGCGTTAATTACTAATGAAGAAGATTTATTAAAAAAAAAAAAATCTGATAAATCTATCTAAATACTCCTAAACCTACTAGGTATACGCTATATATAATACGCAGTCAAAATATTACAAACTCACAAAGTAAAACGTTGTATTCTTTTACGATCAGAACAGTTTCGGCTACATCTTGACAAGGTAATCTTATTGTTTATGTTCTTCTTCTTCTTTTATTACTCTTCCTATAGACCCATCAAATCTCTGCATTTGCAACTGTATAAAAAAAATATTGAAATTTCGTCACTTGCAAACTGCCATCATTGTCACCGGGACGGCATGTACTTGTAGTAAATGAAAGGGAGGAAGTGGGTCGAGATATTAGAATGTGTGTGAGTGTGTGTTTCTATGTGTGAATCAGTGTGCCATATGTGTGTAGGCAGTTCAGTGAGTGCAGATATGTGTGTACTGACATGTGAGTGTGAACTTGTGTGTTAGCAGGTGTATGTGTTGGCATGAGGTATTTGTGTGTGAAGAAGATAGTGAATACAGGGAGGAGTATTGGGTGTGTCAAGTGTGTTTTTGTGTGTTTTATTGTGTGTAAGTGTGTGCGTGTGTGTGTAGCATTTGAGTATGTAGTGTTGTGTGTGTTTGTTGTATGCCTAGGAGGGAGATTTGTGGGGTGTGTGTCATGGCTCTACACAATTTATTAAGAAGAGAGAGAAGATGTGAGGGTGATGGTGATGTTTGCATTAATTTGGGGAGGGGGAGAGAGAGAGAGAATAAGTTTTAATTTAAAGAAATGGTGTATGTGTGTCAATGTTGGACGTTGAAATGGTACGGGAAAATGAGGTCGGGCCATGGCAAGATGGAAATTAATTCCCTTTGCTTAGTATTTTTATATTAAATTTTTTCTCTTTTATTCTATTTTCCTTTTTCCTCTTTTGCAAACCCAGACCCCATAACTTCCTGGAATCAAGTCCATCTCTTATGTGTTATACCAGAAACGTAAAAGTAGTCCATTCTTGCTCCAATACATTATTTCATCGTTATGTATCCAACTCCTTTTTTTTTCTACAGACTAAGCAATACCAATAAATATTAAAATACACGTGTCTTATACGTGTAGGTTGTACGGAATTCGGACCACAGGCTTAATATTGCATGTCATTCCATCAGTTTTACTCAAGACAATTCAGGTGGAGGTTTTACTGTTTATTACTTTAATTGTATTCCTAGACTGTATACATGTTCTTCAATCCATTATTGCTTGCCAATACAAGTGATTGTTTTATTTGTCACTTGTCAATACAAGTTTAGTCATTACTAGTATGTTGTTTGCCAATACAAGTTAGCTCTATGTGACTTGCCAATACAAGCACATCATTATTATAATTGTAAATTGTGTGCCTCTTTGTTGTATAATTACTGTGATAAATTGTAATCCTCCATGAGCTGAAGAAAGTTCACCCCATCCCATTATTGATCGTTATAGATTAGATGGGTGCCGACGGAGGAGGGAGGCAGACCGGGGCATATGATTAATTAATTATTTTAGCTATTTGAGCTTATCTTTATTTCAGTAATTTGCACATTGAATTTTGAATTTAAGCCATGTTAGTTGGTTTTATTTTATTATGTAAAGTAACTTTTTAGAGAATGCTTTCGCACTGGTTCTATTTAATTATTGTTATTTACTTCTTTGTTAGGGAATAACGGCTTGCCTTATTTTATTTATTTAACTTTGAAATTGGATTATTTAGTTAGTGGTTTTGGAAAATTAAGTATAATGTATTTTGCTTATTTATTTACTTATGTATTATTTTAAATAGGTGTGTTTGTGAAGATTAGATTTTAAAGTATAAAAATTTAGGTTATTGGTAACGATTTGTTTGAAATTTTTAACCGTTCTTAGAGATTTTATTAGTTATTAATAAGTTGTGTTCAAAATGTTATATTGAAAAGATTTTTAGAATCGGGTCGTTACAGTGTGGTATCAGAGCGAGGTCTACATTCCTGTAGACTCGTAAAAAAAATTATTAAATTATTATTTACTTGGGTAAGTAAATTGAAAGGAAATATCATATGCTTCCCGACCACATCTGCTTCGTCGCTCGGTGCTAAGGTACATTTACATTACATTTTGAAATTCCAAGTTCATATTCATTTCACTCTTGAATTAAATTCAAGCAATGACACTACAATACATGTATTCATACTAGAATTTCATCTTATTGAGACAAGGCTTATCTAGATTGCTATCATTATGTGCTTTAGCATATTATTGGTCGATTTTTGTTATATTCTTGGTACTAGCTATAGTGTACCTGGAACGATTTGGACTTGTGAGGAATCACACTTCGACTAGAGGCCTCTTTATACATTCGATGATCTAGTGTTATGGCTTTATCATTCATGGTTTGATTAACAATAAAGATTATGGTTGAATTATATTGATAGTTGTAGTTGTGATTATAATTAACGTTATGATTGTAATTGTGGTTGTGATGGTGGTTATCTTGTAATTGCAATTATGATGCCTTTTATTGTTAAACTATTTTCTCAACCTCATTTCTCGTATTACATCTCACAAATGCACCGTGCAGATGGCAGAAACATGTCTCGGAACAATGGAAGAAACAATAGCAACAGAAACAATGCCCAAGATGCCCAACCTGCAGTGCCTAATGCGACGCCAGATCCGCAGCAACAACACTTCTGTAGAACGTCACTATTGCACAAACACCTACTGAAGACCAGGTTCATTCTAGAGTGATAAGTCAGTTCACTCATTTCAAGCCGCCTACCTTCCATGGCCATGAAGGCCTAGAAGTTGTTGAGGAGTGGATCTCCTTGCTGGAGGATATTTTCAATCACATTGGTTGCTCAGATGAGTTGAGAATTTCGTGTGTTGTGTTTCAATTGAAGGAAGATGCTCGCACTTGGTGGAGCACATACTGGAGGTTGAGGGACCCTGCTGAGCGAGCAGCACTCACATGGGAGAACTTCAAGACCCTTATCATGGAAAAGTATTTTCCTCGGACCTACAAAAGGCGGGTGGAGAAGGAGTTCCATGACTTAGTACAGGGGTCTATGACTATCACAGAGTATGAAAGGAAGTTCAACCGCATGAGCCGTTTTGCCCCTAGTGAAGTGGATAGTGAAGTGAAGAAAGGTCAGCATTTCAAAGAGGGTTTGCGAGCCCACATACGTCATTCATTGGCGACTCACAAACCTATGACATATGCTAATGCAGTAGTACGTGCGAAAGATGTGGCTACAAGTCACGAACTTAAGAGGTCTAGGGTCCAAGCTGCTGAGGGATCAAACAAGAGAAAGAGGTATGAACCACCAACGAAGAATAACAACAACAACAACAACAACAACAACAACAAGAATCGGGTTGAGGGACAACTAATACCTAGGGGCCAAGAAAGTAATCTGGTTTGTTCCACCCATCAGAGGAGACACTCAGGACCTTGTCTGAGAGGTCAGAACAAATGTTCTCACTGTCACGAAGTCGGCCACATGATTTGGCAGTGTCCGAAGAGGAGAAATGCTGCGGCAGCTAACCGCGAAAGTACAAGTCAAGGTAATGGGAAAAGAGCAAGAATATTCAGTTTGCCAGAATCAAGAGCGGATGAGAATCCGAGTACTTTGGCAGGTATGTTGGTTATTGCTGGAATTCCTGCTTATGTGTTATTTGTTACTTGTGCATCTCTTCGTTCATTTCTACGAGATTCTATACGATGATTGGTTGCGAAAGCTCAAAAGCTTTAAAACCCCTAGAAATCAGTATACCTGCAGGCCGTATAGTTACTACTAATTCCATAGTTAAGGGTATAAGTGTAGATTTAAATCTGCATAGTTTGTCTGCTAATCTATACATTCTCGATATGAATGACTTTGACGTTATTTTGGGAATGGACTGGTTGTCCCACCACCAAGCTAACATTCATTTTTTAGAGAGAAGAGTCATACTACAAACACCCGAGGGCGTAACTGCTCAATTCCAAGGATCAAAGAGCGATCGGGTTCAACGTGTCGTCACGGCAATGAAAGCACTGAAGATGCTGAAGAAAGAAGGGTGCCAAAGTTATCTAGTGAATATAGTCGATAGTACAACACCATCGATGACTGTGAATGATGTTTCAGTGGTTGAAGAGTATGTGAACGTTTTTCCAGAGAATCTACCCGGAGTTCCATCTAATAGACAATAGAGTTTACCATTGATTGGTACCTGGTGTTGCTCCCACATCGAAGGCCCCCTACAGAATGGCATCGAAAGACTTGCAAGAGCAGAAGGTGAAAATTCAAGAGCTGCTTGATAATGGTTTCGTCAGACCAAGTGTGTCACTGCGGGGTGCTCCAGTCCTATTTGTGAAGAAGAAGGACGGAACTTTGAGGATGTGCATCGACTATCGTAAGTTGAATCGGCTCACGATAAAGAACAAGTACCCACTACCCGCATAGAAGACTTGTTCGACCAATTGAGAGTATCAGGAGTATTTTCGAAGATCGGTCTGAGGTCCGGATGTCATCAGCTCAGAATTAGGGAGGTTAATATTCCTAAAATAGCTTTTCGGATGAGGTATGGTCACTACGAGTTCGTAGTTATGCCATTTGGGCTTAGCAACGCACCAATTGTGTTAATGGATTTGATAAACCGAGTTTTCCACCCTTATTTGAATATGTTTTTCATAGCCTTTATCGATGACATACTAGTGTACTCGAGAGATGGAAAGGAGCACGAGGAACACTTGAGGGTCGTATTGGAGACACTTCGGAGGGAGAAGTTATATGCCAAATTTAGCAAGTGTGAGTTTTGGCTTGACAGAGTAGTGTTCCTCGGACACATCGTCACAGCTCGAGGGATAGAGGTGGATCCAGCCAAGGTTGATGTAGTCAATGATTGGAAAGTGCCGACGAGTGTGAATGAGGTTCCCAGTTTCTTAGGACTTGCAGGTTATTATCGGAGGTTCATTGAAGGATTCTCCAAGATATTGGCTCCGGTGACGCGATTAACAAGAAAGGGAGAGAACTACTTATGGAATGAGAAGTGTGAAGAGAGTTTCCAAGAGTTTAAGAAGAGGTTGACGACCGTCCTTGTTTTAGTAATCCTGGATCCCAGAAAAGTTTGTAATTTATAGTGACGCATCGAAGCAAGGATTAAGATGTGTGCTGATGCAGAGTGTCAAAGTGGTAGCCTACGCATCAAGGCAATCGAAGCCACATGAAGTAAATTACCCCACACATGACTTGAAGTTGGTTGCGGTTGTGCATGCTTTGAAGATTTGGCGGCATTATCTCTATGGAAGTGTGAGATTTACACCGATCACAAGAGCCTTAAGTACTTTACTCAGAAGGAGTTGAATATGAGGCAATAAAGATGGTTGGAGTTGGTGAAGGACTATGATGTTACAATACAGTACCACCCCGACAAGGCGAACGTGGTAGCCGATGCGCTTAGCCGTAAGACGAGGGGAGATCTGAACTGTGTGTTGACTGCGAAGGAGGATCTAGTTCGAGAGTTCGAGAGAATGAGTCTTGAGATAGTTGCACCACCGAAGACTGTTAACTCCTACTTAACAGCATTAGCGGTAGAGGTGGCAATTCGGGCCTAGTTGGGCAGAGGGGTAATTCGGGCCGGGCCCAATTTATTTCGGGCCTAGAAATGCTAGGCCCGAGGTCGTCGGGCCAAAAAAGCCCATCAATGAGTTTTTTCTTTTCTTTTTTGTTACTTTAACCATGAAGTAGAATTATATATTGATGCGAACTTCAGTTTAATTCTCTTAAGAAAAAACCTGATGGGAAGATAATATATTACTATTCGTTGTAATATGGAATCATATCTATAGGCATGTCTCAAACCCCAGTTATAATAATAATAATAATAATAATAATAATAATAATAATAATAATAATAATAATAATAATAATAATAATAATAATAATAATAATAATAATAATAATAATAATAATAATAATAATAATAATAATAATAATAATAATAAATGAATGGATGATGATATGTAGTTAAATACTACACGTCACAAGTTATTTAATTTTTGTGTACGTACTATACTACATGTTAATCAATTCTCCATTTCTCGACACATAATAATTAATGAGCATGCTTGCATCCAATTCATTTTCCATCTTCGGCTAATAAATTGAAGAAATAGAGTACTAAATTAATCAAATGTTTTAATTTCTCGCTAAATAGATACATTTATGCTCTGCTAGAAAAAGAAAAAAGAAAAACTTGTTTCAAATAGTACACAAGATATTACCTAAGTCCTAATTTTTTCTTATTCGATTAGTGAGGGAAAAAAAATTCAATTCCATCGGGCCGGCCCGTGGGCCTTTGGGCCGAGCCTGCCGAAAGAAAAGCCCGTTCGGGCCGGGCTAAAAAAAGCCCGAACTTTTTCGGGCCTCTAATATTTCGGCCCAGTCCGCTCTATATTTCGGGCTAAACGGGCTGGCACATCGGGCTAGACCAGTTTTGCCAGCTCTACTTAGCGGTGCAACCTACTTTGAAGGAGAAAATTAAGGAGGATCAAGCTCAAGACAAGTTCATACTTTTAATGAAAGAACGTGCTATTGCCGAGGAGGGCAAAGGATTTGAGGTATCGGATGATGGTACATTGTACTTTCAAGGGAGAATTTGCGTGCCCAAGAACAAGGAGTTGAGGAGGTTGATTCTTGAAGAAGCACATTCTACGCCTTACATTGCTCATCCCGGAAGCACTAAGATGTACCACGATTTAAGAGAGGCTTTTTGGTGGTATGGTTTGAAGAGGAAAGTTGCTGATTTTGTTAGATGATGCATTGTTTGCCAACAAGTAAAAGCGCAGCACCAGCGGCCTTTTGGACTGCTAAAGTCACTTCATATCCCTGAGTGGAAGTGGGAACATATCACGATGGATTTTGTAGTGGGTCTGTCACGAACTGAGAAGCGGAATCGTGTGATATGGGTTATTGTGGATCGTCTCACCAAGTCAGCGCATTTCCTACCAACAAGGATGAATTATCAAATGCACCAGTATACTCAGTTGTACATCTGGGAGATAGTGAGACTTCATGGCGTGCCTGTCTCGATAGTCTCCGATTGAGATACCCATTTCACGTCGAAATTTTGGAAGAGTTTGCAAGAGGCCTTGGGAACGAAGTTTAATTTTAGCACCGCATATCATCCACAGACTAATGGACAGTCCGAGAGAACTATTCAGACACTTGAGGACATGTGTTCTCGACATGGGAGATAATTGGGAACGTCATTTGCCATTAGTGGAGTTCGCCTACAACAATAGGTATCAAGCCACTATCGGAATGGCACCTTACGAGGCTCTTTATGGGAAGAGATGTAGATCACCAATTTATTGGCATGAAGTCGGAGAAAAGAAGTTGTTAGGGCCCGAGATGCTTAGAGATACAATTGCGGTGGTAGAGAAGATTCAAGAGAGGATTAAAGTGACTCAAGATCGGAAAGTTGTACATTGATCAGCATAGGAAAGATCTCGAGTTTCTAGTTGGCGAGAAAGTATTTTTTAAGGTGGCCCCAATGAAAGGGGTGGTTCGTTTTGGAAGGAGATGTAAGCTCAGACCGAGAGTGGGACTATTCGAGATTCTCGAGCGGATTGGAGATTTGGTGTATCGATTGGCCTTGCCACCCGACTTTTCGGCTGTTCACGATGTCTTTCATGTGTCCATGTTGAGGAAGTACGTGCACAATTCGAGTCACATCATCAGCTATTCTACGTTGGAAGTTAACAAGGACCTCACATATGAAAAACAACCCGATGCAATACTTGACAAGAAGGTGCACAAGTTACGAAATAAGGAGAGGTGCTTGTGAAGGTGCAATAGAAAAACCATAGCAAGGAAGAAGCCACGTCGGAGTGAGAGGAGGAACTTTGAGCTCATTCTCCTGAATTTTATTCTCGAGGTACGTTCGCAATTTTCGAAGACGAAATTTTTTCCAAGGGGGGTAGGATGTAACGCCTGGTATTTACTTATTATTATTATTATTATTATTATTATTATTATTATTATTATTATTATTATTATTATTATTATTATTATTATTATTATTATTATTATTATTATTATTATTAAATTGGCCAAACCATTTTATTTGATTTATCCAATGTTGGGCTTAAACCCAACACCAATTCAATTTGGCCCATTTAATATTTTCAAGCCCGGTATTTATTGGGAATTATTATTAAATTGCGAATTCATTTACTTGCAATTTACTTATTTATTTATGAATTTATTTAGGTTGAAGTCTCAATAGGAATTAATTTATTTTGCATTCATTCATTTATTCATACATGTCATAATAAGCCCTTCTCTTTGAGCCCAAGACTCGAGCCCAATTCACAAAGGTGCAAGGGCCCATGTCTTGGGCCCAAAGGAATCCAGAATTCTAACAATTGAATTACACTAATTACTAATGAGGAAGATTTATACAAAAACGATAAATCTATCCAAATACTCCTAAACCTACTAGGTATACGCTATATATAATACGCAGTCAAAATATTACATTCTCACAAAGTAAAACGCAATATTTACGTCTTGACAAGGTAATCTTATTGTTTCTGTTCTTCTTCTTTTATTACTCTTCCTATAGATCCATAAAATCTCTGCATTTGCGACTGTTTTAAAAAAAATTGGAATTCCGTCACTTGCAAACTGCCATCGTTGTCACCAGGACGGCCAGTACTGGTAGTAAATGAAAGGGGGGAAATGGGTCTAGATATTAGTTTTTGTGTGTGTGTCTATGTGTGAATCAGTGTGCCGTGTGTGTAGGCGGTTCAGTGAGTGCAGATGTGTGTGTACTGACATGTGAGTGTGAACTTGTGTATTAGAAGGTTGGTACACGTGGTTGTGCACACACTTTTAGGTCAATTTAAGTGTCCTTTTACGGACTTTTGCGTGCATATTCACGTATGTTTTGTGCGTTTATTTTTCATTGGGAAATTTGACGTGTTTAGTTCGTTTCCATGTCAAAACAGGTAAATTAAAGCCGAAAAATAGGTTCGAAAATGTAATACCCGCACCTCTCACAACTCACTGGCCAATATAATTTTTGAATTTCATGCATTCCATATTTTATGTGTTATTTGCGTGATAGTTTTATAATAATTAATTTTTTATATTTATTACGTTATTTTATATTTTGCGACTAATGTGGATATGTTTACTTTGGTAGTCAAGAACCTCCTAGTTTAAAATATGGAACATTAGGTAGTACGTGGACGTTTTAAATATGTGAAGGGGTTTTATTGTCGGAATAATAATAATAACAACAACAACAACAACAACAACAACAACAACAACAACAACAACAACAACAACAACAACAACAACAATAATAATAATAATAATACGGAAGAAAAAGAGAGAAAGTTAAACAGATTAAGTAAAATTGAAAAGAAAGGCGGTGGCGGTGTATTATCTTCATCAAAAGAGATAAAAAGATTTTATCTCAACAAGGGTTACAAACCCACCAAGAAAGGAAAAATGAGAATAGCACTTTGAAGGTGATTGACTTCATTAATCAAAACCAGGTAAGGAATTCAGTTAGCTAGTATCTTTGATATAATTATTATTATGACCATTAGATTAATATATGTTAGCTTGAGTACTCCAGTTTTGAGATTGAAATGGTAAGCTAATGAAGTTAGTTTTTTAATTATTTATAATATACAAATAATCTATTATATTTAATAAGTTCAGAGTATCAACTTATATGAATGGCGTTGTATTTTATTTTGTGTAGTTATGTTTTACATGGACTATTCATACATCAACTAATTAAGTGATAAGGAAATGATGTTTATTACACTTATTTCCCACTAAATAATGTATTAGTGTGTTCTTATAATGAAAACTAAGAAATTGATGATGTGCAAGATGACCTATATAGAAATTATGTGCATGTATGTAGAGGTGTGAGCTTATTACTTTGTAACCAACCATCACTGATATCTCGGGTGGACTATAAGGGGGGAGGAGGGACCCTTGGTAGTCACGAGTGTGGCCAATGAGTGTTATTTTTGGGAGGTTTGTGACAGTGACGAGAGCCAATTCCCACCAAATATGATTTCTTTTGAGAAAGAATGGAAAGAAATGGTTTTGTGAAATGCATCTCATCATTCACGCATTGGTCATGCATGATTTCTGCTTACTGAGTTTTAGCTCACGTAGCTCTTGCATTGTAGGTGAGTTTGACTATGCATGAGCTCGTGGACTGATCGGGCATGCTATTGGAGCTGATGCAAGTTTTGAAGCCCCGTGTATATGAATGACGACCTGTGGGGCTAAACCTTGGACTCACTATGTTTTTGCTAGTGTTTAATAATCTTTTTGGACATGTTCAAATTAAGGAATTTTAATATGTATATTTAGGTAAATATGGTGTTGAATGGAGCGTGACACCTTTGTACTCGATCTGAAGCTATGTAAATATATGTAGGTGAGATTTTGGTCTTGAAGGAGTATTCTAAATCATTAATTTTGAAAAAAAAATATACAGGTTTTGTAAGGCTAAAAATTAGTATTTAAGTTTTTACAAGGATGGGTGTGACAGAAGATCTCAAACCGACAATTCGAGCTCAAAGGGAAAAGAAAACAAGGAAAACAAAGGACCATGCCCGAGTTGCTGATGCCACGCCCGTGGCACAAGCCACGACCAAGGCTGACTAGCCCACGGCCGTGGTAAATCTTCCAGAAGATGGCCAGTTTTCAGCCTTACCTACCTCGGCCGAGGCAATCTCACGCCACGCCCGTGGCGGTCCAAGGCCCACGGCCGCGATGAGGATTAGCCACGCCTGTGGCTAAAGATCCAGAAGAAGGGGTAAATCCATCCCAACAAGACCACGGCCGAGGCGATGACTGGACCGCGGCGGCGGCCCCAAATTGCGCCCAAACCCTTGTTTTCAACACGCCCGTGGCCAATTGTGTGTCGCGGCCGCGGCGAGGCCCCCTATTTTAAAAACCCAAACACATTTTTGCCTAACTTGGTACAAGCACTTTCTCCTCTATATATATAACCTCCAATTCAAAAATGACCTATCCTAGAACACATTTCCAGCCATTTTTGAGCCACCATCATCCTCAAAGATAAGTTTGAGAAGGGGATTGAAGACCTTTCACTCCACAACCCAAGTTCTTGGTTCACTCTTTAAGTTTATTATGTTTTCTTGTATTTTCATTAATATTCTAATTGTTTTAGTTGTAACGGGTGGCTAGCACCCTAGAATTCACTCTTGATCAATGTGGAACCTTGAGTCGAAGACATTTATGTGATTATTGCGGTTAATATTACCGATTGGATTGTGTATTTAAGTGTTTTATGTTATTTGTTGTTATTGAGTCACATTTATGAATGGATTATTGGATTGATCACCCTTTAGGAGATTTTTGAATGTGTTGCTAGTAGTCGGGGTAGCTATCCATAACTATAGTGCTTTCGACTCAATTGTAGCAAACAATGAATGTTCATTGGTGATAACATAAAGTTCGATCGCTAAAACCGAGCTTATGAGTTTTATGTCGTATTTATCTCGTTGTCTTGGTGCCTAATGCATTTGATTATCAAATCTAAATGAGCTTGTTCGAGAATTTGGTTAAATCGAATAGGGTTAGTCAAAGAGCTTGTTTTGATTAACTAGGATTAAGAGACAACAAGGCTATTAAAACTTGTTAATAATTCTTGAGATAAGGGCTTGAATCACAATTAATCGGGTATTAACAATAGTTGCATAAATCGTCTAAGACCAAGGGGAAGCATGATCAAGGGTGGATCGTTTTATTACTTGAAAACAAAAAATCGAAAAAGCATTCTATCGTCTTTGTTTATTCGAAATTTCATTTAATTGCTTTTTATTGTTATTAGTAGGTTGTTAGTTGTTTACTAAAACTCCCCCCCTCCCCCTAACTTGTATTTCTTTTCTAAGTTGTTTAAATTTCTATATATTTAACTCTACTTGCTTGATATTAGAATTAAAACCAATCGACCGTTCTCTGTGGGATCGACCCTTACTTGCCACTCTACTATTTAGAGTCGTAGGATAAGGTTAAGTATATTTTCATATACACTAATTTGGTGGTCAACAACGAACGCTATCAAATTTTGGCACCGTTGTCGTGGAACGGTGTTAGAACGGTTTTGTTTTTAGTATTAAGCATCATTTTTACTATTATAGTTAGTTGCTTTGTTTACTTAGTTAATTCTATACTCACTACAAATTGTTTGTTGCCTTGAAACAGTGGATGTTCACACGTGCTTAAGGGTACAAGGAGTTATTGTTTGAACCCGATATAATGTTTCGTGAACGAGTTTTGAGGAGGCAAGCAAGAGCAATCAATCAATTTTGTGGGGAATTTGAAGGATTAAATCTTAAACCTGAAGAAGAACCGAGAGAGAAAATGGAGAATGAAAGGGCACCCGAGAGGACCATGAAGGAGCTAGCAAACATGGGGGTCACACACCAACCCCTATGTATTACCTTCTCCGAGTTTGAAGAGGATACGATTTTTGAATTGAAGTCAGTTCTTATACACTTGTTACCATCCTTCCACGGACTTTCGGGAGAAGACCCCATAAGCATCTCAAGGAGTTTCATATTGTATGTTCAAGTATGAAGCCTACAAAGGTAACAGAGGAGCAAATAAAGTTAAGGACATTCCCCTTTTCTTTGAAAGATCTAGCCAAAGATTGGCTATACTACATTCCACTGGCTTCTATCATAACATGGGAACAAATGGAGAGGCAGTTCATTGAGAAGTACTTTCCGGCCTCTCGGGCCACAAATATTTGGAAGCGAATCAGTGGTATTCGACAATGCCAAGGAGAGACATTATATGAGTATTGGGAAAGGTTCAATAAGTTAGTTGCTAGCAGGGATTAAAACATCGCGAGATTTCGGCGAAATCTCGCCAAAATCTCGCAAAATGAGATCTCCCGAGACGATATTACCATGTTATAGCTTTTTGTTAGAAAATCTGCGCGAGATTCTCGCCAAAATCTCGCGAAATCTCGCTCAAATTCGTTTTTTTTTTTTTCTTTTTCCTGTTTCAGCAAATTTTTTAAAAACTTGTCCAACCTTGGTTTAGAACCTGAGACCTCTAGAATGAGTCTCCAAACTTTAACCACCAGACCAAGTCAAATACATGTGATTATGTCTACATAACATTTATTTAACCTATTTAATGAAATTCTATTTACAATAATATATACCTTATGAAAATGAAAATTAGAAATAATTGGCTATTTTTTGTCCATAATTAGTTATCAAAATGAAAATTAGAAATATAAAAACTAAGTATAAAATAATAATTGGACATTTTTATAAATCTTTTGTTTTGTTTATAATTTTAATATGAATTTATGTATTAAAGTTGGTTATAATATTTTTAAAATATTTTGTAAACTTTCGATTTTTTAATATAATATTTTCGTACTAATAATTAGTAATGTTGTATGAAAAACGTCAAAAAATGTTTTATATTGCCACTCATTATTTATATTATTTTATATTTATAAATTAGTTGTAAATAAATCTATTTCTATCAAATTTAAGATGTGTATATGTATTTGAGTTTGTTATAATAATTGTAAATATATCATGTTAATTTTTTAATATTTTTCAGAAAATTGCACCGATATTCCGATATTAATCGATATCTCACCGATATCTCCGTAAATTGAAAGATCGATATCTCCGCGAATACCGATATTTTCGTCCTTGGTTGCTAGTTGCCCACATCACCAGATCACTGAGCAACTTCTTATACAGTACTTCTATGAGGGCCTGTCCTTCACTGACCGGAACATGATCGACTCGGCGAGTGGAGGAGCATTGGGTGACAAGACTCCAACAGCCGCTCGTTCATTAATCTCCAAGATGGTTGCATATACGCAAATTTGGTTGTCGTGAGCCAACACGGACGGTTAGGGAGGTACATGATTCGACCATTGATGATAAATTGGAGCATCTTACTAACTTGGTCAAGAAGGTGGCCTCGGGCAACACTCAAGCCCCTAGGTCGTGTAGGATTTTTAAACCACCGATCACAAAACCAACACATGCCCGATCTTGGATGAAGAACTCGAAGCTTATGCAAACGCCGTTGGAATCTTCAATGGGGGAAGGAGGTATGACCCGTATTCTCAAAGTGACCAAGGTCAAGGTCGAGCACCTCAACCGAGAGGGATGTACCAACAAAAACAACAGACCGAATCATCATCCGGTCCATCATTAGAAGACATTGTGAAGAGCTTAGCAACCAATACAGTCCAGTTTCAAAAGGAGACCCAATCAAGGATCAAAACCATTGAAATGCATGTTAGGCAACTTGCAACCTCAGTGTCTCGACTTGAAAGTGCAAATAGTGGCAAACTGCCTGCTCAACCAGAAATCAATCCGAAAAACGTTAGTGCAATCACCCTAAGGAGTGGGTGGTGCTTGGAGAGCCTAACAAGCCCGAGCATCACTTTGGGGGTGAAGAGGAAGATGAAAAAGAGGGAAAATTTCAATATCTTTGATGCAATGCGGTTCCCGGAGGATGTTCATTCCGTATTTTCCATTGATGTTATTGATCTACTTGTGGAAGAGTTGTTTGAGTTGTCATATAGGGACCCAATAGAAGTTTCACTCACCACTCATTTAGAGAAGGGAAAATAAGAGGTCTGGGAGACTAATGAGGCATTGGTGGAAATAGTGGCACAAATGCATGCACCTAAGTCACCCCTACCAAGATATGCACAAAAGTTCATTCCATTGCCGGATACACACAAGAAGATGCTACCTTCTACGGTGGAGGCCCCGACCCTTGAGCTCAAGTCTCTTCCCGACCACTTGAAGTATGCTTACCTAGGAGCGAATGAGACACTACCGGTGATCATCTCATCCAAGTTGTCTCCAAGCCAAGAAGCATCCTTGATAAAGGTCCTTAGAGAACACAAGGGAGCGATTGGTTGGACTATTGCCGACATCATAGGCATTAGTCCATCTCTTTGTATACACCGCATTCTACTTGAGGAAGGTTCAAAACCAAGTCGGGAACCACAAATGAGACTTCACCCACCTATGATGGAGGTGGTGAAGAAGGAAGTCAGCAAGCTACTCGATGTTGGGATTATCTACCCTATATCGGATAGCAAATATGTGAGCTCAACACAAGTAGTGCCCAAACAGTCGGGATTGACGGTAGTGGAGAATAAAGATGGGGAATTGGTTCCCACCCGTTTGCAAACTGGGTGGAGGGTCTGCATAGATTACCGCAAGTTGAACACCATGACCCGCAAAGATCACTTTCCCTTGCCATTCATCGACCAAAATGCTAGAAAGATTGGCCGGACATTCATTTTATTGCTTCTTGGATGGATACTCTGGGTATTTCCAAATAGCCATTGCACCCGAAGATCAAGAGAAGACCACCTTTATATGTCCCTTTGGTACTTTTGCATGGAGAAGAATGATATTTGAGCTATGCAATGCCCCGGTCACCTTTCAACAGTGCATGGTGAGTATCTTTTTCGAATATGTTGGGCATATTATTGAGGTCTTCATGGATGATTTCAGCGTGTATGGTGAGTCTTTTGAAAAATATCTTGATGATCTTGTTAAGATCTTGAAAAGGTTCATGGAAACGAACCTTGTGTTAAATTGGGAAAAATGCCATTTATGGTTGAGCAGGACATAGTTCTTAGGCATATTATTTCATCAAAGGGCATTGGAGGTGATAAATCTAAAGTTGATCTTATTACTGCCTTGCCTTACCTCGTAACTGTGCAGTAAGTACGATCGTTTCTTAGCCATGCAGGTTTCTACAGGCGATTCATCAAGGATTTCTCGAAGATTTCGGCTCCTCTATGTAGGCTATTGCAAAAGGATGTTGAATTTGAGATGTCAACTTATTGAAAGATCGCCTTTGATCATCTTAAAGAGGCCCTTACTTCACCTCCCATTATCCAACCACCGGATTGGACACTGCCCTTTGAGATAATGTGTGACGCTAGTGACTATGTAGTGGGAGTTGTCTTAGGCAAAGGAAGGGAAGGTTGCACATGTGATCTGTTATGCTTCGCGCACTTTGAACCCTGCCCAAGCCAACTACACCAAAACCGAAAATGAGCTTCTAGTTGTGGTCTTTGAACTTGAAAAATTCAGGTGGTACTTAATTAGAACTAATATTGTAGTTTTCACTGACCATGCAGCTCTTAAATTTCTGATGTCAAAGAAAGAAGCCAAGCCAAGGCTAATTCGGTGGATCTTGTTGCTCCAAGAGTTCGATTTGGAGATTAAGGATAAGAAAGGGGCAGAAAATGTTGTGGCTGACCATTTGAGCTGGGTGAACCAAGAAGAAGTGAATTGCCTCTTCAAGAAAGCTTTCCGGATGAACAATTGTTCCTAGCATCTGATTCAAGTCCTCCATGGTATGCCAACCTAGTGAACTACTTGGTAGGGAAGAAGTTTCCCGATGGAATGAGCAAAGCCCAGAAGGATAGAATAAGAAGCGAAGCAAAGTACTATATCTGGGACGATCCGTACTTGTGGAGATATGGATCCGATCAAATGATAAGAAGATGTATCCGGAGACCGAGGTTTAGTCTGTCCTCACATTCTGTCACTCCTATACGTGTGGAGGGCACTGTGGATCGAAGAGAACATCGCATAAGGTTCTAGAAAGCGGACTCTTCTGGCCCACCTTATTCACATATGCTTATGCCTTTTGTAACTCTTGTGAAAACTGTCAGCAGACGAGGAACATCTCACAAAGGAATCAAATGCCCCAACAACCAATAATGGTGTGTGAAATCTTCGACGTTTTGGGGCATACTCAGTTTTGCATAAAGTGTCTACCTCATATCATCCACAAACGAATGGACTAGCCGAGACTTCAAATCGAGAGATCAAATCAGTGCTAGAGAAAACCGTCCAATCGAACCATAAAGACTGGAGTTTGAGGCTTGATGATGTTTTATGGGCATACCGGACCGCCTACAAAACGCTTATAGGTATGTCCCAATATCGCCTTGTTTATGGAAAACCGTGTCACCTTCTGGTCTTCTGGTTGAACTCGAGCACAAAGCCTGTTGGGCCATCCAAAAATGTGACATGAGCTTAGATGAGGCGGGTGTGCACCGGAAACTTTAATTCCAAGAACTAGAAGAGATTCGGAATGAGGCTTTCGAAAATGCTTTGATCTATAAAGAGAAAACCAAGGTCTTCCATGATGCAAGAATCTCCCAGAAAAATTTCGTGGTTGGAGAGAAGGTACTTTTGTACCACTCGAGGTTGAAATTGTTTCTCGGGAAGCTTCGATCGAGGTGGATTGGACCATTCATTGTCAAGAAGGTATTTCCACATGGAACCATTGAGATAGAAAGCGGTAAAACGGGCAAGATTTTCAAGGCGAATGGACAATTGCTCAAGCCGTTTTTTGAAAGCTATCAAGATAATCCAGGTGAAGAGGAACGAGTAGAAGATCCACCATTGAGCTAAACGAGCATCCGTCGAGCCAATGACGTTAAACAAAGGCGCTGGGCGGGAGGCAACCTGGCGGTTACTTGTTTCTTGCATTTTGAATTCGTAGTTTAGTAGTAGTTTAACTATAATTGTAGTGTTTTGAATTGCTTTGTTTAAATGTGTATAGGTACCGAACAAGCCATTCAAACAGATAGTGTGAAATGGGGGCGAAGGAGTCCAAAATTGAGGTTTTACACTGGAGAAATCACCACGGCCGAGGTCTATACGCCTCGCCCGCGGGCCTCCAAAGAAGAAAAAAGAGGTAACATTCTGGAAGAATTACCACGGCCGTGGTGTAATACTCGCGCCTCTCACAACTCACTGACCAATATAATTCTTGCATTTCATACATTTCATTCTTACCACACATTATTTGCATTTTTATATATATTTCAATTCAATTGATTTTTTATTTGTCATATACTTCACGATTGAATTTTGGAATGTTTTACTTTGGTAGTTGAAAACCCTTTAGTCTAAAATATTGGGAGAAGCTAAATAATATAAGACTGCGTGTGATAAGCTTAAAATATGATACCCACTAGGTACTACGTGGGAGTGTTAGATGTGTAAAGGGTGTCATTGTCAAAATCCCTACTTACTATTAAATAAAAATCTCAAGGTATATGTGTCAGTCAGCCAACGCTGCCCAGCCCTATTTTTTCGGAACTCGCCATGTGGGATCTTCTCATTTAAAGCGCGTCAAATTCCTTTCAAACTTCCTCACGACTTTTAAGCGTGACAAAATTGCTAACGGTTTTTTGTTAAAGGATGCAACCACGTTCTCTATCCACATAACTGCTACATCCACTTAACTTCTGCAAACATGCTTTCGTGTCTATTCCATGGTAACTGTTGTACCAAACCCCAGGGAAGGAACCTCATTCAGTTTCTCATGTATAGAGCAATGCATACACTTCAAAACGTTAGTTTCTCCATGTTCAACATTTAGTCATTCTCATATCAGTTGCATAATAAGGTTTTCTTCATCCAATTAATTATACAATTATAGTATATTTACTTAACAGTTTATTCTTCTATTTGTTAATGGAATATCTTTCTAAAATTTGAAAAAGTATGTTTCTGTGGGGTGCTTCAACCGTTGTTCATCAGATTCTCGCGGAATTATAAAGAAGAGCCCCTAAAATCCGCTACTTACATGTGTCTATCTGACGATTTTCTGGGGAATTTTTGTTAATATAAAATCTTAAATTCTATTCTCCACAATAATAGGTGACTATTGGCTTTCAGTTTCGATGAGGTAGATTGACAAGATCGTCGTCTTCAATTGCGGCGATTCTCAATAAGTCATGAGAAGAGGAAGAAGACAATGAAGGGGGAGAAGATATTGGCGATAAACCTTCACTTTGTGGTTATTTCGGAATAATGCCATTGAATTTGGTACGTCGCCGTCTCATTGTTTCTGTATGTTTTCCGGCAAAAAGCAAGGTCCATGAATTCTGACAATTTTCTGGAATTTTGCGTTAACATAAATCTTAAATTATGTACTCCACAATAATTGGTAACTGCTGGTTTTCAGTTTTGATGAGGCAGATTCGCAAGATCGTCATCTCCAATTTCGGCGATTCTCGCGCTGTGCTTTGCCGCAACGGCGTCGCAATTCTGGGATGGCCCACGAGTTCTCGGAGTTTTAGCCATGTCCGAGCAATCCATAGTTTCCTATATTCAAACCCTAATTATCATTTATATTTATTAATAAAATGATAATTACCAATGAATAATCTCATCTTTTTTTTTCCATTGTAGGTGAAAATTATTATTTGAAGCCATATGTGATATTATAACCGAAGGTGAGAATCACGAAGCGGTCGGCGGGAGATGAGTATTTGCGGGGTGGCACCGGAAATGACATGAGTATGACGGCGGCAGGAGAGAGCTCCTAAAGGCGTGCTCAGACGCGTCAATTCTGTTGACAATCTGGTCTTACCCCGCCGCAGCACGGATAACGTCAGTGTGGTCGTGGTGGATTTGAGGAAGAGTCAATGAAAGATTAATGGCTTCTTTTTTTCGTCTCCCTTTTTGTTTCAGTTTAAATTTCCTGAAGTTGAAGAGTAGGAGAATTAGAGGCATATATTTAGTTATAAATAATTATGCAGATTATAAGGAAGCAGATTTATATAGTACTCCCTCCGTTTTCATAAAGAATGTCATTTTAGTTATTTTTGGAGAAAATTAAGGATTCATATTTAATTAGTATGTTTTGTAAAATAAGGAAATAATTAACTAAATTAAGTAAGTTGTTTAAGATAATATTGGAAGAATTGTAATTTTGTTGGTAAAGTAACGTGAAATTTTTCAAAGTGTCTAAAATGACATTCTTTATAAAATGGAAGAAGTATAATTTAGGGGAGTCTGAGGATCTCTATCCAATATATATATATATATATATATATTGGATATATATAATATTTATATATTTCATCGTCGGTTAACAGTAGGCAGACATGTTCTGCTTTCATCGTCGGTTAACAGTAGGCAGACAAGTTCTGCTTTTAACGAAATGAAAACGTCAATATTTAATATTGAAATCGTCATATTTCCACTATTCCTAATTACAGAGTCCTTCAAAACCTACACTCAATAATCAGTAACTGTTGGCTTTCAGTTTTGATTTCCCACCGAAAGTTACTAAGGGCCCGCTTGGTTGAGTGTTCGCTTGGTTGCAAATCATTAATGTCAATGAGTATGAACGAGGGGTCAATCATATTGTGGAATTGAAAATGTTAATAAAATGGGGTATTGTGAAATGGGAAAAATTGTTAATAAAATGGGGTATTGATTAACTTATTATGTACCAAGCACCATAAATGGGAATGAGTCTTCATTCATTCCTATTTCTTACCCCTAAACCCCCAAATCAAGCGGGCCCTGAATATTCCCAATCCCAGATGCAATTCTCCTTTTGAAAACTTCACTGGGAGCTACTACATTTTCTTCCGAAGGAATTCTCAATTAATGCGACTTGGGGATTGACTAGGGGATCTGACATCAACCAAAAACAGAGTTGGGTTATCATACTCTTGATTTCATATAATTCTAGATTCTACAAACCATTTGTTTTGATGAGATATGACAAATTAACATGGTCAAGAGAAAGACTGAAAAGCTGAACTGAGTTGATAAACAAGTTTATTCACTTTATTTTTTAAAATCATTATTTTTTTAGTGAGGGCGGAGAGTGGGTTGGAACTCATGAATGGGTGGTGAGGAACCCCACTACTTTGAGTTGTTTACTTCTTTTCTGTGCAAAACAGACTGATGTAAATATATGCGTATATACAAAATCCAACTCGAGAAAAATAAAAATGGTCTGGTAATGAATTATTAAAAAATGAGAACACACAAATTTCTTTTATACCAATACTTTCTTCATAAATTGAATTAAGATTATTTAACAATATAACTTAGAGAAAATAAATATAGTGCATTGTAAAGCGAGCAATTACTATCTGTTGCTCTATTTAGCAAAAATTAAATTTCACTCTATTATTGAGAAAACTAAAATTTTATTTAAGAATAATTATATATTTCTTTCTAAGAGTTATGAATTTATATAGTTTAAGGTTTTTAATTGCGACAAAGATAAAGAATATAGTAACTCAAACTTTGAATATTGTTATATGCAAGAAGCCATTTCAATTTTTTTAGTTTGTCACTTAATATATTTTTGTTGTTTGTGTTTGAGCAACTTTGCTAACAACACGATCTCTACTTTTATTGTATTGTTATTACATTTTTAAGTTCTTTTTATCTCATTATTTTATTAAGGCAAAAACTTGTGTGCACCCAACACACAATTGCATTATTGTGCACTTTTCTATTTAATTTGAAATTATGAATATATATAAGGGCCTTGTTTGGATGAATTCACAACAACAACATGTGGTGCAGTGGTGAGACACGCGTAGGTGCGGTTCAGGCGCGCGGGTTCGAACCCTGATTTTGCTCGGTTTTTACCTCTTTTTATGTTGTTCAATAGTATATGTTATATTGCGGAATAGTATATTTTATATCGTGTAATAGTATATGTTATAGTTACATATACAATTTTTTAATAATATATTCTGTTGTTTAATAGTATATGTTATAGTGCATAATAGTATATATTATATTGTGTAATAGTATATGTAACATTATATTGTGTAATAGTATATGTTATGTTACAGGTATACACATTTTTTTTGAATAATATATAAATTTTTTAAATATTCTGTTGTTTAATAGTATATGTTATATTGCGTAATAGTATATATTATATTGTGTAATAGTATATGTTATGTTACAGGTATACACATATTTTTTTAATAATATATAATTTTTTTAAATAATATATTATATTGTCTAAAATAATATAAAAAATGCACATATATAAAATATTGAAGAAGATGGGATTCGAAGCTGTGCCCTAATATCAAACAATTTAGGATTTTATCACCTAAACTAGTGTCTCTTATGTGATAACAAACATGTCTTAAACATATATTATTAATTTGAATTAAAAAAAAAAATGCACACGCTGACTAAGGCTCAAACTCAAGACCTCAGCACACGCGTTTAAGGGTTAAACCGCTGGGCCACCAGCCTTTTTGTTTATTCAAACGCAGCCCTTAATATATATCTAATTCCCAAATTAAATTGAGAAGTGCACAATAAACTTTTTGTGTGTTGGGTGCACCCAAGACCTACTCTTTTATTAATACATTTATAATTCTATATATATAATGATATAATTTACACATAGTTCTTAATTTTTTTAAAAATTATCGATTCCGTGCATCGCACGGGTGCACATCTAATAATAACAACAACAACAATAATAACAATAAAAATAATAATAATAATGATAATGACAACCACCTCAAAAGAAAAAGGCGGTGGCCGGATCCCTAAATGAAGGTGATAAATATTGCCCACTATTAATCTCATAAAAAAAAAAACATTAGATAATTGGCAGCAAGGAGATGAAAGTCAGAAATTTGGGAGCATAGCAAATAAAATATTAGAGAAACAACGCAGGTATGCATAGTCTTATTCTTTGATCTCACAGTTCATGTTTTCTCATGATATTTGAATTTCAATTAGATTACTTTTAGGTTGATAAAGAATAATAACTATAATAATGAATTCATAATTATATATACCAGTAGTACTATCTATCATTAACTATATTTTACAAAGTACAACAATAATAATTTTAGTATCAATCTCATATTTGATTGATTGCTTCCAAACAAGGAAAAAAAAAGTAAATAAATTAATCATATATCTAGCTTCTCAGGTTTTATGGTTATGAACATCAATAGCTACCTGTCCCAAATTTGTCATATGAGTTGTAACGGTACAATTTAATTAGCTAACTTGATGGTTTATTATAAAGCTAATAGAAAAATTTATTTGGAATATAACTACCTATGCCCATTGTCCGAATTCATGTTTTCTTATAGCTTTCAAATATTAGATAAAATTGTTCACTCATAATTTTAAAGAACTGTTATACGACATTACTTTGTATAATTTTAAAAGTCTATGGCTAAAATTTGAGGTCATATTGTCAAGTTTATGAATTTTATAAAACAAGCTGATTTCAGGTATTTGATGTCGATTTTGATCCTAGAAAATATTTTTTATTAAAATTATTTATTTCTCCTCTTGAAAAACTATTTTACTAGGTTAGAGTATATGGAATTATAAGTTTATGGTTAAATTTTGAAATGTTTTAGTAGTTTATGTGACATATAGTGAATTTTATAAGAAAGGGTGGTCTTAAAACCTAAAAGTGACAGTTTTCAATTTTAGAAATAGATTACGAATGTAGATGTATAGTGAAGTCATTTAAATAATGATTTATAACTTGGAAATGCTATTATGATGAATAACATTATTAGATGGATAATGTGTATTTAAATAATTATTGAACTGTAATTTCCTTAGCAAGAACGTCTACATTGTAGTGCTCTATTTTAGATAACTATTTAGGATTATAATTTGAGTATTCTTTTGGATAGAATCACATGTTATAATTTTTATGGTGATCTAGGACTTCAAGATGTCATTCTTGGAATGTAAAATTTACTATAATGGTGTATGAATCTCTGATAATTGCTATCAGAGAAGAGGTAAATAGAAATTCATCTACAACTACAATGCTTGAACATAGTATTTGTGCTTATTGCTTGTGATAATTGATTGTTAAATGTGTTGTTGTATACCTTTGTATCAAGTGTTTTGTTCCGTTGCTAAAAATAAACTAATGTGCATCAATCATGAGCATTAGCATTAGCATCTGCAATGAGTTGCATGTGTACAAGAAAGGAGTCAAAATTACATGATTTTGAGAGTTGAAAATGTTTTAGGGTTGGTCACCACTGATACTTTGAGAGTCTCTATGATGTATATATGGTGTTTCTCGGAATGCTTCCGGTGACGGGCGTGCACTCGGAAGAGGTTCCCACTTCAGCACCGTTGTTATGAGAGGTACAGGAAGAGGTAGGAGGGACCCTTGATAGTCACAAATATGGCCAAAGAGTGATATTCTGGTGAGGTTGTGCCAGTGAAGGGAGCCAATTCCCACCAAAAAGGGTTTCCTTTTGAGAAAAGAGTTGAAAGAAATGGTTTTATAACTTGCATCCATCATATGTGCATTTCTCATGCATGACTTTTGCTTACTGAGCTTTGGCTCACATAGTTCTTGCATTGTAGGTGAGTTTGACTACGCATGAGCTTGATGACTGTTCTGGCTTGCGGTTGAAGCTTCTGCAAGTTTTAGGGCCTCGTGCAAATAAATGACGACCTGTGGGGCTAAACCGTGGACTCATCATGTTTTTGCTAGTGTTATAATGATCTTTTTGCACTTGTTCAAGTCAAGGAACTTTAATATGTATATTTTGGTAAATATGTTATTAAATGGAGTGTGATACTTTTGTACCCGATCTGGATCTATGAAAAAAAAAAATATATATATATATATATATACACACACACACATACATATATACATGTGAGATTTTGGTGTTGAAGGTGTGTTTTGGATTTATCACGACTAGCAGTAGGTGTGTCCTTATTTTCTTCGACACGGTCATCCTGAGATTTCTCTTGCACAAGATCTTCCTTGGGTCTCACAATTTTTGCATCTTGAAAATAATACTTAGCATCAGCAAAGTACGATTCCGCCTCGGTGAAAGGCTTAGCATCGCCCACCACTGTCTTCACAGTTCCCTCTTGGCAGTATTTGAAGCATTGATGTAAGGTGGATGGGATTACTCCATTCTCGTGATGCCACGGACGGCCCAAAAGCATATTGTATGATGTCCTGGCGTCTATGACATGGAAGATTACATTCGAGACCATTTCTCCAATCAACAACTCCACCATGATGGTGCCAAGAGCTCTTTGTCCCTCTTGGTTGAACCCTTGAATCATCAAGCGGCTATTCGAGAGTTCGCTTCCGTATTCGCAAATGTTAACCCCCGAGCCTCCACTAATCAAGATTCGATTTATCTTTTGCTCACGGGTATATCCAGCCACGAACAACGGTCGGTTGTGAGATTGTGAACCGAGCAACAAATCTTCATCAGTGAAAGTCATTGCTGAGCTGGAGTCATCATTGCCATTGCAAAATTCAGTTCCAGACTGACATACTTCACTCTTTTCTCCATCACTCGTATAACATGAGATGTCATTGTTATCATTATCATTGTTAGTAGTGATGAAATTTGCAACCGCATCACCTTCTTCCAACAAGATCTTCCCTTGTCGAGCTAACTGCAAAACTTTCTCTTTGAATATGAAGCAATCTTGGATGGGATGCCCTACTAGGCGATGGTATTTGCAGTGCTCGATGAGGTTTTCTTTGATCAAATCATCGAATATTCCAGAGACGTCGGAGTCTAAGAATGGGTAAGTTCTCTGTTGCATCTCTTTTAAGGTTGGCCTCTTTTGCCCCCTATCTTGCGGAGTATTCTTTTCCTTGTCGTCCTTGACGTCTTCCATCCTCCGAAACTTAATAGGCATTGCACTGACAACCATTATCTCTTTGGCTTGTCCTTTGCCGAAGGGTTTTCCTCCTTTCTTAACTTCTTGCTTATCTTTGAACTTGCGAGACTCATAAACTGGAGGCCCCTCAACTCCGACTTCAGCCATCCTCAGTTCCATGTCGTGAGCTCTGGTCGCCAGCTCTTCAAATGTCCTTGGAGGATGTACCGAAGACCCCATTGCATTCCTTGGATGCACATTTCAATGGCCGAACTTTCAGACAGCCGATCCTTACAATTGAGACTTAGATTTCTCCATCGATTGATGTAATCGATGACGGGCTCGTCCTTCCACTAACGGGAATTTGTTAACTCGATCATGCTCACTGTGCTTCTGGTGCTATAGAAGCGATTGAGGAATTCTTGCTCCATCTGGTCCCAGCTATTTATAGAGTTGGTCTCTAGGTCTATATACCAGTCGAATGCATTTTCCTTCAATGAGCGGACAAATTGCTTTGCCAAAAGATCGCCATAAGTCCCGGCGCCATTGCATGTCTCAACGAAATGGGCAATATGTTGTTTTGAGTTACCTTTGCCATCAAATTGCTGAAATTTAGGAGGTTGATAACTTACTGGCATTCTTAGATTGTCAATTCTCTGAGAGTATGGTTTGCTGTAAGTTAGGGATGATTTAGGCGTCCCATCAAACTTGTCTTTGATGGTTCCCAAAATGATCTCTTTCAATTGATCAACATGGACTAAACCATCAGCGAAGACTTGTAGCTCGTTCAAAGATTTCTCCTTTTCAAGTGGTGGATGATGATGCCTTGCAGAATCCTCAGCCTCATCTTGGTCCTCCATAGGTTCTTTTCCAGGAGCGCGACTTGTATCGCCATTATCAGCTTTGCTCATCAGTTTTTCTATCCTAGAGTCTTGCTCTTGAACATGTCTCGTAAGGCCTTGAATTGATTTGGTTAAGCTTACGAGCTATTCCTCCAGAGTTGAACTATTTATCATCATCATTGGCTCAATGTCGGGAGCGGATGAAGAGCTTGATGTGGAGCGAGGAGTGGAACATGCAGAGTTGTCTTTTTCATTTCTATTGCTATCAACAATGTCTGGCACATGCTTCTAGACAGCTTCGGGTGATGTGCTTCCCTCTGAAGATGCCAATGATTGTGATTGTCTTGACATACTCGTTGTGACGACATTGACATTTGCAGTTGGAGAGTTTGTTGCAGCAATCTTCGTAAGCGTGATCTTATGAGGCACCATATCTTCAGCTGTTGGTTGAGGAGAAGAGATGAGAGGTAGAGATGTCTCACTGGGCGTGCCAAATTTGTAACAACAAATTTTGCATGTTGAATTAACAAACACAAAAAATTGTATAAAGTAAATCCAAATTGGATAAAATGAAGAACTTTGTATGTTACAATCTCTATTCTTCAATCCTCTGATTCTTCTCTTTTCTTTGAATTTGATGATTTGGAGTGAAATCTTCTTCTTGATCTCCTCCGTCGCTTAAGTTGTTCTTCAATAACATTGTCCGAAGGCCGAACGACTTGATTCCGGATTGAACTCTACTTCTTGATGAATTTGATGAAGAACGTCTTCGAATCTTCAAGAACTTTGAGTCTTCTGTATTTCTTGGAGTTCTTCCAATTCTTGAAGCTCTCAACTTATTTTTTTATGAATGAAGAGAGGCCTCCTTTTATAGGTGTTAGGAGGAGCTATTTCCATAATTCATTTTCCATGTGGCCCTATTTGATTGGCCACCTTTGATTTGATGGGCTTGGGCCTGATTTGGTTTGGCTAGGTCTGACCTGATTTGGTTGGGCAAGGCCTGATTTGGTTGGGCCTTCTTGTTGGATTAGGCCCTTTTAACTTGATTGGGTTTTTCTTGATTTGATTGGGCCATCTTACCAAAATGTTAGTAGATAATTTATTTTGGCCCAAATTAAATATCAATTATACTATAACTTAGGAATTAATTTAATTAAATTCCCAAGACATGAATAGTAATTTTTTATTGATATTTAATTAATTTTCACGTGTCGCCATTTAATTGGACACAAAATTTAATCATCTACAAAGATATCAAATATGTAATCAAATATATATCCCTACTATATTGGGATCCATCAAATATGGATGCAACCAACAAGAATGGAACCTGATCAGAAGTTCTTTTTAATCATAAAAGATATTAAGTAATTGAATACATTGAAAAGTTTGTGTGTTTGTTTTTAGTTTATTGTTTACAGGTGTACAACATGTACACCTTAAATGACTTCAATCACAGTAACAATAGTTATTTAGGCATAAGCAATGACAAATGAAGCATGCCGAAATTCACCTCTGATTATACATATAACACATTCACTGAACTGCACAACGAAGGTTCTAAAATATAATGAGACCAGTTAAACATAAATAGGGGATAATAACTTGCAGAAAAAATTATGCTTAAAATAATCCAATTAAAATAATTACTTGCTAATTTGTTCAATTTTTTTAAATTACCAGCTCAAACATAATGAATACCTTATGAGCATAATTTTTCGAGGGATTGAAACAAACACTTGGTAGAGTACGATGCATGATTGTAATAAATCTAATATTAAACATCAAAACCTATTAGTTCGTTACCTTTATAGGTTCTGATACCTCTTGTTAAGATATCTCTGAATGTAGAAGCATGATGTGGATATTGATGGTAGTTTATCATATTAAACCTCCACAAAGTTTTGAGAATGACTTAAAAAGGTCTTGTATGGAGTTGTCAGTTAGCCTCAAATTCGCATAAGGGGAGATGCCCCTAAAAGATCTTTTTTCTTGAGTTTAGAAGCTCAAGCAACATTAGAGAATAGGAATACCAACTCATTTATTCAGTGCTATATAAAATGAGAAGCAAAATTTGTTAAAAATTAAATGACTTAATTTTATTGCATACCATTCTTATAACACAGGAAGAAACATGTCATCTTAATTTGCATGAACCATTATTTAATCTTCGAGTCTTTTCAACCCCAGATACCTATTCACTGTGATCTTTTATGGGTTCTTAGAGAAGCAAAAGATCTATGGGGGCACTCTATATACTAATAGAAAACCATACAAAAATCGTTGAACAAAATTTAGCCTTCAAGCAATCCATCGTCATAATGGATAATCTAATTCAAATGTCGTTTCTCACAATTCCAAGTTCCAAATACTAATCCAAAGTCATCTAAAGATGTTAAACAATACCATTTGTACCTAGTATAAATTCAAGATCCTTTATTTATCTACCATGTAATAAAATTGAACAGTAGTCACATTTTATGACATAGGCACTTGCAACAAACATTTTATGAAATAAGGACTTGCAACAACACAAATAGAGACAGACAGAGAAAGTAGAACTTACAACCACCATTTTGTATCACTGTTACTGTCCGTGTTTTTCCTCCCAAATGCCACAGGACCCGCCTCTGTCAAACAATCCAATATTACCAATATATCTCTTAACCTTGGGTTGGGCCCAAGCCTTACCGATTGTCATCACCTTGAAAAACAAATTTACTAAAAACCATACATAAGGAAAAACAAATTTAGGGTTTCGTAATATTGGATTCTGAAAGAAATGAAAATAGAATCCCCATGTCAGCAAATAAAACCTAATTCAGTCCAATCAGAATATAAATTGGTCAAAATCAAATTATAATAGTATGGAACAAAGAAAAAAAAGAAGGGTTATTTACCAAAAAAAATCACAACCTTTGATCCAATTTTCAACTGTAACATGACTTTTAAAACTTATCAATGTTAGTAACGAACTATAATTTTTTAATTACAACATTGGCTACATTTTTTTACACTTGATTGTGTCGCCATCATCACCATTAGATGCACCTGGACAAGACCGTTATTTACCCTCGATCAATTTCACAATTCGTCATTTTTATTGTCGTTAATAGGTGATTGAAGTTATTATGTCACTTCTTCGACTCTCAATTAACGACAGGGAAATTGATGGATTATGAAATTAATCTAGGGTAAATGGAGGTCTTGTCCAGACGCATCTAATGGTGGTGATGGAGACACAATCAGGTATCAAAAAATTTAGCCGATGTTATAATTGAAAAAGAATTATAGCTGGTGACCAATATTGATAAGTTTTAAAAGTCATGTTGCAATTGAAAATTTGACCAAAGGTCATAATTTTTTTGGTAGTTAACCCAAAAAAGAAAAAAAAAATAGAAAAGAAAATAAATTGCTAGAAAAGATCAGTCCTCCCAACAACGGTTATAAGCGTCTTGATATAGAAGTCAATGCAGCACCCTTGGGAAGCAATTCAACGGGTCAATTGGCTCGTTCAAAGTAAAAATTCCTCGTGAGTTGTGGATGACCTAGCGAAGATCCCTGACAGAAGACAACCAAATATTATTGTTGCGAGAGGACGGAGGAGAAGAGACATGAGGATTACGTATGCATTAAGAGATGACAATTAACGTATGGCGCAAACGGATATTGAGGCGGTTTCAGTTGAAGACATTAGTGGGTGGTTTCCCTATTCTTCTGTAGCAAGTTTTCATAATTTTTCTTTTATTCTGAATTTTGAGAAAAAGACACGTGAAGGATTACTCTCAGAGCGACACGTACTTTAGACGATCTTCCTTTTATAATAAAGTAGATGTTTTTGTAGCTTCATTATTTAAACTAAATAAGCTTTTTATTTTATCTTTTCACACACTAATGATTTTCTTACCAGTAAAAAACTAATTTTATAATTCATGAATTGAATTGAATATCTAAATATCATATTACACATTTTTTTTAGTGGGAAAAATCATTCATATTAAATTGAATAATAGATGTAGAGTTCATATATTTAGATAATTTCAATGTTCAACCATGAACACAAAGATAATAATAGATTCATACAAATTTATTTAAAATAAGCTATATGTTATTAATTACTTCTCAACAACAGCAGTGGAATTTTATCCCTGACAATTTTACACCATTACAACACCCACTATCCCTGTGATTCGCCTGCCAGTTACCTGAAGGAGGTTGAACTGCTTCTCCTTTGTATCTTATACAGTACGTAAAAAAATTGAATGAACATATAGAATACAACTGAATTGAATATTACACTTTAATAAAAAATCAGACAGTTTTTTCCCTGTTCCATAACTGCTCTATAATCCTACTACCCTATTATCCCATTATATAATAAAAACGATTTTCCATTGCCTCACAAAATATGATGTCCTTCCGATAACTTAGCACACCCAAAATTAGAACTTCATACTTCATCATATATTAAGATACCTGCTTTCTTAAGTTTGGTGAAGGGTGTGAATTTGAAGCTGGTGTGTTCTTACAATGTGACTATTTTCGGAGGAGATAACAGTGATGTTGCAAGTATGGAGCTAAAAACTTTTATCTGTTTGCATTATAATTCAGTATTTTCTTAAACATGTCACAAGTATTCTGCCTATCATATATTGCTTTGAAACTATTTTGTTTTCTATCGTAGGGTGATCGTATTCATGCGACAGTAAAATGAGCCTCTATACAAAATTTAAGGGCAGAACCGGTAGAAGGCAATGCTTATGCATTGAACGACTTTATTGTAGCTGAGAATCACATGAAATTCAAAACAACCCACAATGAGTTCAAGATCATTTTCTTTCGAAAAACTAAGATGGAGGAAATCAAAGATGAAAAGTTTCCAGTTTTGATGTACAATTTCTGAAATTTTGCAGAGATTCAAGAGTAATCCAGAAGAGCAAGAGTTTTAGCTTTCTGGTATGCAAAAAACGCATACTATGTTCTATGCATGTATTTCTATTTGGATTGCTTTACAGTTATGCCTCATAGTTACCGTTTCTGTTTATAGATATGATTGGTCGTCTTTCATCCTATACTATTCCACCGGTACAGTCTGGTCGAAGTCAGCGCATCGAATTCAAGATGGAGGATTTGAAGTAACATTCATATTTAAGACTTTAAGTTAATCTGTTATTTGTTTAAGTCATCCTAATGTTTATCTGAATGTTGTCGTTGCATGTAGCAAAAACAAAATTACATGTACCTTGTGGGATAGATACATGGATGACTTGATGTCTTTCATACAAGGTGATAACAAGAATTGTTTGGTTATCATACTTTAGTTTGGACGTGTCTTAGGTTTCTAAAATATAAGGAAGAAAACAATTAGTTATACACTACAGTTTTTAATTTTATACGATGAAATTCATACACTTCATATATTCCAATGCATTTCATTGTACTTTCACATAAATGATGTTTCCCTATCAAACACTTACAATGTGAGCAAGGTATTGTAAATGGTGACTTGCCTGAGATCCAAACTTTCTGTGAAGGGTAAATATAAAGTGCCATATATTTTCACAAGTTTGTTGTTTTGATATACACGATTTATTCAATTTATTTTTCTGTAGTTACATATTTCATTTTTGTTTTTACTAAAAGCATGATGGAGACTGGGGTGGGGACTTCCACTATTACAACATACAAGAGCAGATTTGTACATGCAATAGAAGATGCTTTCAAAAACAAAGATGCAGTGGTCAAGACATTGGCAGAAATCTCTAATATACGTCAAGTATTACATCATATTTAAAACTAATGATAATCATGTTAATATATGTAATAAATTACATGAATTATAACTATAATTAACGTTTTTCTTTTATTTCATGACTACATATATTAATTGAAGAGCAAGATAGGTTCATGCATGCCTAAGTCGGAAGGAGAACGAGACTAGCGAATGTGACGAACAATCAGGAAGAGAATGTGATAAAAGAGCAAATTAATAGGAGAAGATGGCGAGGTTGACTCGCCGGAAACAAGCCGTCAGCCTTTACCGAGAAGAAGTTAAAGGATATATACATTTTTTAATATCTTTGAAATTCATAATTTGCTCTTGATGTGTATTGAAAGTGAAGAAACAATTGTATATAGAATTCATAGGAATTGAGTGATGACTTTTTTTTAATAAGTAATGGTTGATAATTTGGCTCATCTTTGGGGCAAAATTTGCTTAATCTCCATCTTTTTCAAATCTGAAAAAAAACTGAGTACTTTTTTGTTTGGCTGATAACATATATATACAATGAATAACAAGAGACAAGGAAATGAAATGCTCAACGATGGGGGGAAATCTTGACATTCTTCGAGAACTTCGAATAATTATAAAGTTTCCGCTCCAATGTGAGTTCCATCTCTTAGACACGAAAAACCCTACTCTCCCTTGCTTTCACTAAGAACTAAAGACAAAGAACTAAAATTGAAGAACTAAAAACTAACTTTAATGAATTGATTTTCTCCAAATAAAAGGGGCCTTGGGTATTTATTGACCCAAACCACCCTAAGTGTAAATTAGTACACATAGAATAACCCAAAAAATGAGAGCAAAATCGTATTTTACATGTGAAGAATTAGATTCATGGTGAAAATTTAGTTAAACCAGTATGTGCACATTGTGCCTGGGTAGGCGCACACACAAAACATGCGATATCGGGCTTCAGTGCTGGGAAGGTTGCACGGGTGTTACGTGCGCGAGCGCATGGGTGTTGCACGCATGATTAGGTTGAATCTTGATGGTTCTGCATGCGGGGGCATGGTTAGACGCGTGTAGCGTGTGCTTGATGTGTTATTCCGCTAGATGATCTGTTCAGGTTGTGCGCATATAGGTGCGGATGCGCAGACTCTCCCTTGCCTGTCTCATGTGAATCTTTTCCCCTTCAACTTTTGGGGCATTTTCATTCGTCCTCTCCTATCAACCTCATCATGGATTTTTTTCGGAATGAAGTTGATATTTGAGGTGGATTGGATTCTCCTTGATTGTGTTTCAATTTCTTAATATGGTGCGCCATAATAAAGCTATGTTGGTATTGTCTGGGGTGACAGGTGCTTCATTTTTTAGTTTATCCTTACCTAAGAAATGAGACTAAAAAAATACATAAGCTCTGCATTTTCATGAATATTTCTCATAAAACGCAGCAAGTGTGTGTAATTTACTCAAATTAATGAACTTAAAATGCATGTAAAATACAATCATTCTAATGTTCACCAGTTGTGTCATTCGGTTTTGGGATGTATATGACTACTTTATCTTCCGAGAAATTATGAGATGGTGTGAATGAAAAATGATGTCATTGTGAACTGCATATGAAACCCACTAAAATCCGTCCCTAACCCATTCCGTGTAGATTAAATACATAAATAATTTATAAATTTTAAAATGAGAGATAATATGAAATAACATTTTTGTAACTTTACTATAATTCTGACATTTTTAATTATAATATAATTTTAGTCTTTTAAAATGCAAATTTAACCATCTTTGACAATATTACTCTTATGACTGATTAACCTAATAACCTAATTAACTCTTATTTTCTTAAACCAGCACCCCCGCCCTATGCTCACTGCTTCCCCGAATCTTGCCCCTGCTCTCTCCACCACTCCTCCCTACCCCCACCCCCAAGTCAAAAAAAAAAAAAAAAAAAAAAAAACTTTTTTTCAATGCTTCCACCACTAACCCCGTCCCCAAACCCCCCAAGCAAAAATATTAGTTTTTTATTGCTTCAACCGCCAACATTCACCCCCAAGTTAAAAAAAAAAAAAAAAAAAAAAAAAAAACAGCTTTTTTTTTTTTTTTTTTTTGTTGCCTTTATAAATGCTTCCACCACCAATCATCATCCCTCACCCCTCCCCCCTCCAAGCAATAATAATAATAATAATAATAATAATAATAATAATAATAATTATTATTATTATTATTATTATTATCTTTTTTTCTATGCTTCCACCACCAACTTTCCCCTCCCGCTGCTCACACAACCCCAACAACCAAGCGATTTTTTTCTTTTTCTTTTTAATGCTTCTACTGCCCCCCGGCCCCAAACACACCTCAAGCCAACTTTTTTTAGTTTTTTTCTTAAGCCCCGCTACAACATGCACTTGCCACGAACTGTACCACGATATATACTTGTCACGAACAAAATCATGACATGTAGTTGCCACGACATTCATTTATGCAAATCGTGGCACATTTGCCACGATATGTGCTTGCCACAATTTTTTTATAGTTTTAGTCTTTCTAACTGTCGTGGCACTGTTTCCACAAATCGTGCCACATTGATCATAGCACACGTTTGTCATGAATCCGTATAATTCTAGTATTCTTATTATCGTAGCAAGTGTGTATCATGGCACATTTGTCATGATTAGTGGCAATAGTGTGTGTCGTGACACATGGGGCACAATTCCTGACAATAGTGGTAAGTGTGCGTTGTGGCACGTGTGGCATGATTCATGGCAATAATGCCACGATCCGTGACAATTGTGCCACGGCAATAAGAACAACTAAAATTATACAGATTCATGGCAAGTATAGATCATGGAAAATCTACAACGATTCGTGGTAAATGCATGTTGTGGTACGATTCATGGCAACAGCGTGTCGAGGGTAAGGGGTTAAAACACTGAAACAAAAAATGGCTTGGGGTAGGTTTGGAGGGGTTTGCCAGTATGGGGTTGATGGTGGAAACATTAAAAAAAACTGAAGAAAATGGTTTGCAGGGTGATTGGGGGAATTTCGGGGCGTGGGATTGAGTTCATTTTTTTTTCTGTTTCATTTTTCCCTTTCTTTTTCCCTATATATACATAATTTTTTTTTTTTTTGTTTTTTAAGAAATAAAAAATTAGGCCAATAAGTGGTAAGGGTAATATTATCAAAGAGTGTCATATTTAGATTCTAAAATTACAAGGTTAAACTTATTCTTTTAATAAGAGAATCTTATTACTCAAAAGTCTTGACATACAAGATTCTCAATCAAAAAACGGGGCATCTGATCCAACCCAAAGACGGATGGGCAGAAGAAAAACGCGCCAAAAAAAGGCGCAAAATTTATGATATAGTTACAAAGATGACAAAATCATAGTAAAGTTAAAAAAACTATTGACACTAGTTTTCGTTTCAAATTTGTCATTATAATATTTTTAGATAGAGCATATTTGTAATTTATAATCTTTTTTTAATTTGTAAATTAACTTCTTATTTAACTTTCCATCTTTTAAATTATGCAAGGTATCCGCCCCTGCGATGCACGAGATATAGTATTCTATTACTTTAATAATATGTGATTAAATTCTAATGTTGCTAATACATACTTACACACACAGATATATATACAAACACTATATTTTTATGTATTTAAATTAAGTAAAGATTGTTACTTATTTTTTATGTAGGCACTACGAGTCTTAAATATAATTTAATAAAAAGTGAATTAAATTATTTTTATAATGCATCAATTATTTCGTTAAAAATAAGTATCCAATACCTTTACTAATATATATTATATTATTTTTTATGCTATTATGAATTAATGTAAACACAATATATTTGTGTCCTTTTACTATTTTTCATTAAAATAAATAATTCCGAAAACCAACTAATTAGTAAAATATAGAATTGTGAAAGTAAACTAAAAATGTACTTTTCTTGAATATCCTCACATGTTTTATATGAAAATATTTTATATATCTAAATATATCATGATTAACATAACAAAATATATTTCATTCCTAAAAGTTTACTATTTTATCTATATATGCAATATGAATGTCTAATTGAAGGTCGCGAAGTAAAGATTAATTTGATAATTTTCATCAGGAATGTAATTGATATGAAAAAGTTATAAATATCTTTCTTTTAGGTTAAAAAAAGAATGAAGAGAGAGAGAGAGAGAGAGAGAGAGAGAGAGAGAGAGAGAGAGAGATTTTGATGGGCTGGAGAAGACTATATATTTGAAATAGAGAAATTTGTAGATGAATGTGAATTGCTTACACTAAAAAAATTAAATTCCTTAAATATTTTTCATTTGAGGGGATATAATCGTAAAAGAAATTAGGGAGAGAAATCTCGTGGTGCTGACAATTATGCTAAATTATCCTCTTTTTATATTAAAGGGGAAGGGGGATATTGTAGTTTTAGAATATAAGGGTAATACGAGTAATAATATTAAAAATACACATCCCCTATAATACTAAGGAAATACATTCTACTAATTCCGATATCACCTGTCGTCTTTTTAGAGCTTTGCTTCCAAAAATACGTGTTTGCCTATTTGCTACCGCTTAATTTTTTTTTTTCATTTCTTAATTGGTTATAATTCCTACTCCGGTTTTTATGTCAGGTTTGTCCAGTTATTTTATATAAATAATTAAATAATAAGTAATAATGAAATAAATAAAAAAAACCTTTTATTTTACTAGATGTGCACCAGCGCGATGCTCGTGATAGATATATTTTATTAAATTAATTAATGATACGTGATAAGCCTATACTATTGTTACAAAGATAAATAATGTATAAATAATTTGGCATAGGAAAATACCACTTAACGTATAATGAAAGAACAACTTATGGTGAACACAAAGAACAAATAAATACAAAACACTACAAAATATAATAACTTGATAGCCATTAATTAGAGTTCGTCTTGCCAAAATGAAAATCTAAAATGGGCCAGCAAAAGAATTAATAATATAAAACCCATTAGTTAATACTTAACAAAAACCTTTTGAGTTTGCAGCTCACAAATGTTTGAAATATTAAACTAAATTTTTTGTTTTCTCCTAATCTAAGAACAAAGAAAAACCCTCCCCTCCCCCCACGATGACTCAAACCCAGGACCAAAGGCCTAGGTAGTAGATGCTCTGCCACTTGAGCTATCCAACTTCGTCTTGAAATATTAAACTAATGTAATTAGAATTGTGCGTTGTATTCGTGTAGTTTCCTCCATTGTCCACAAGCATAAATTGACCACATCCCTTTCAATTGTCTTAGAGAAACTCCAGAACACGTCATTGCTAGCCCCACAAAATCTAACATTTTTAATAAAGACAGCCCCTCCACAATGCTTATGCATTGTCATTACGTGAATTGTAAGTAACGGAGAAATGAAGGCCATTAACGCCTTTTTAGACTTCAAATCACTTCATTGGAAGACCTTGTGAATATGTGATAAATTAAACCAAAAATAAATATGGCGAGTAAATCTCCACATATATATGGTAAAAAGAATAAGGCTGCCTAATCTCAATATCACGTCATGTTGTCAATATAAATTAGAAAAGCCAATTTTTAGTATTTCTTATTTTATTTGGTGAAGCAAATTATGATTCAACAAAAAAGCAAACTAACATACAATACTCCATCAAAATGCCAATAAATAGTATCCTCACTTCCGCAAGTGATAATTAAAAATGCATATTAGATTCATCATTATTACAAAACAGTAATGAAAATATTAACATTTATAAGATATTATAAATTGTTAGAGTTCAAAACATGGAAAAAATATTCTTAAATGGCTTAACTAACACAAAACAGAACATTATATGTGGATTCATCTCTTAATAATGTGCCAGGTTCAGTGTGGCATTATAGTAATACCATTTTACAATAAGATGCATGCATGTAATTCCCAAAAAGAGTGAATGTATGAAGTCAAACTACCTTCATTTAACAAAGCAATCCATAAATCAAGAGAGGAGGGGGGGGGGGGGGGGAATGTGCTATCTTTTTCAATATATTCAGGTCATTCGGGAGAAAAATCAATAGTTAGTAGCATAGGATTGCCAGGAAAATAGAAGAAAATGCCCAGACATCGATATACCTCAATTAAGTTGCAGCGGAAGTGTATTTGGTTGATTCCCCAAACGATGGATCTCCTTGATTCGTCTATAAGCCCGTCCTGACGAACACTACTAGAGCGTCCACCTTTTGCTACACATCTTAGGCTCTTGGAGGACTTCGGAGATACTCCAAGAAGAAGAATAGTGAGAGCAATTGGGAGAATTGTATTCTGTGGTGTATTTTTCCGTAGTCTACGAATATCAGATATATTCTATATATAATGGTATGGGAGAGATATGTCTCATATTATGGATAGGATCTCCATCCCTATCAGGAATATATCTGATAAGATATCAAACATCTAATCAAATATATATCCCAACTATATTGGGATCCATCAGATATGGATGCAACCAACATCTCCCACTCATACAAATCTGATCCGACTTATTTGAATCAAAGACTCCATAATTCTCATCATCACATCTCTTCTTTCATACCGAGACTAAGACATGCGACCGAGCGAGAATATAATAGAACAAAGTGAGGAGAGTTATATTAAGTTATCACCCAACTAACATAACTCATCAACTCAAGAGACTCGCTGTGTACCCCAAACTACGTGGTTCCACTAGACCAAACATCTCTGACCCCTCTTATACATATAGAGCATGTTTGGCCCCTAAATTGTATCTATGCTCATGACTATGTCAAAACTATTTCGACTCAGTCGGCCGGCCTATGAGCCATAGTACACAAGTGCATTACCAACTTAGTTTTTCCTTGGCCTCTTATGTCAATCTGCTTGGAATTGACAGCTTTCTTAGTCATGCTCCGACAGACCGAATTCACCATGGCCATTGAACACATGTTAAAGTAGCGCCATCAAGCTTACACTTCTTGACAAAGTTCAAAGTCCCAAAGGGCACAAAAAATCACTAGAAGAGCTCACACAGTGACGAAGCAGGGATCTACTCGATCACTCCTCTTACTAAGGTTATCATTTAGCACATGTAGTATGAACACATGTTATGATGGAGCTCTCACTCAAATTTGGGCATGTCACGCTCTAAACATCATACGAGTCTTAGTCCAGTCGCTCTTCTAGCGTCTGACCTGCGTACCACTAGAAATTTATCTCCAACACAACTTCTGATGATTCGCACACTCGACTATTAAGGGGCTTTTATGAAGTTAGGACATTCTTCATAATTGATCAATTATGATCTCATCCTGGCCTCTTGCCAAGGAGACTATGGGCAACAATCTTTCGTGTTATTCCTTTCACGAAGGTGATCACTTAAGTGTTTGATTCACCAGTCTCATCCTGCTCGCTTACCAAAGCGCCAGGGCGATTTTCCGTGTGAGTGGGGATAATCCAAGCCTTGTGACATATCACATATAACAAACACATTACTTCTAACATATAATAAGGGCACATTTTATTGATAAATAAAACTGTTCATACAGGCTAAAAGAATTTAAATTCTTCGAAGTCCCATACTCCTAACATGCCTTTGAAATACATCTCTGTTCAAAGGCTTGGTGAAAGGATCAGCTATCATTTCACCCGTAGGAAGGTGCCTGAGAACTACTTGCCCCTGCGCAATATTATCTCGGATGAAGTGGTATCTGGTGTCAATATGCTTGGTCCTTCCATGATACTTGGGGTCCTTAGCATATGCTAGTGCAGCTATGTTGTCACAAATGACAACTACTGCGCAACGCACAAAGTCTGGAGAAATCTTCTCAACCAGATAGCCTCTTGAACTGCAGACGCACATACTCTGCTTCCATAGTGGATAGAGATATACAAGGCTGTTTCTTGCTAGACCAAGTGATAGTAGCGCCACCCAACAAGAATTCATATCCCGATGTGGATTTTCGTTCATCTCTATCCGCTGATCCATCAGCATGGCTGTAACCAAGTAGCTTCAGCCTGCCACCATGATAGCACAAAGCTAAATCACTTGTCCCCTTTAAATATCTAAGTATCCTTTTGACTGTTGCCCAATGCGCGCTTCCAGGATTACTTTGATACCTACTCACCATCCCAACTGCAAAGCTCAAGTCTGGTCGAGTACATATCGTTGCGTACATCAAACTCCCTACTGCGCTCGCATAAGAAACCTTAGCCATACTTTCTTTTTCATCATCTGTCTTTGGGCATAAATCCTTGCTAAGAACACAATGCTTTTCCATAGGCGTGTCAACGGGTTTAGCATTATGCATACGAAATCACTCCAGAACCCTCTTAATATAAGTCTCTTGAGATATAGTTAAGAGTCTCTTTGAGCGATCTCGTGTATCTTAACACCAAGTATGTATTCTGCCTCTCCCATGTCTTTCATCTCAAAAGTAGATGACAGCCATGCTGAGTGGCGACAATCATCTTCGTAGCATTTCCAACCAACAGAATGTCATCCACATATAATGAGAGAATTGTGAATTTTTTCTCATCCCTCTTGACATACACACAGTGATCTTCCTCAACCATCGTAAAGCCTATCGAAGTGATAGCTTGATGAAATCGAAGGTACCACTGTCTGGATGATTGTTTCAGTCCATAAATGGAACGCTTTAAGCGGCATACTTTGCGCTCTTGTCCCTTTACCTGAAAACCCTTAGGTTGATCCATATAGATCTCATCACCCAATTCTCCATTGAGAAATGCTGTCTTTACATCCATTTGGAACAGTTCCAAATCAAGGTGGGGGGCGATTGCTAAAATGAGACGGATAGAGGCAAACCTCACCACTGGGGAGAATGTCTCTTCATACTCCACACCTTCTTTTTGGGTAAAGCCTTTCGCCATCAGGCAAGCCTTATACTTGTATATCGAGCCATCTGCTTTTCGCTTGACTTTGAGAACCCACTTGCTCCCAATTGTCTTGCGTCCAGACGGTAGATCCACTAGCTCCCAAACTTGGTTCTTAGCCATCGAACTCATCTCTTCCTCCATAGAACTTATCCACTCTTTAGCATTTGGAGAAGTTACAACCTCTTCATAAGTGGTTGGCTTATCAACATCCACTGTTGCGCACATGAAAGATTCCCCCTCGAGTTCAAAACGTCTACGGGGCACCGTTCCATGCTTCCTCCTGCGCAACTCTAGATCTTGAGAGTCTTCATGCAATGGATTTCTCCCACTGAATCTAAGATCGCTCTCATTATTCCCGTTGATTGCTGGATTTGGTTGTGAAACCGCATCCTCGCCAGGTTTTCCAGCGTTGTCTTCGGGATCTTGTAACTCATAAAGTTTAAGATATCCTTTAACTTCTCCAATTGTTGGAAATTTCTCCTCGAGGAAATTGACATCGCGTGACTCAATTTCTGTCATTCCTCCGTCAGGATGTTCACCATACATCACATAGCATTTCGAGTGGTCACAGTATCTTATAAAGATATGTTTGACTGCTCTAGGACCAAGTTTCCCATGCTTATGGGAAGTATTATGAACAAACCCAGCTGCCCCCCAAGGGCGCAAACCTTCTAAGTTAGGCTTTCTTTCATGCCACAACTCATACGGTGTCGAAGAAATTGACTTAGACGGCACACGGTTTAATATGTAGGCAGCAGTTAAGATTGCATTAGTAGATTTGCTTGCGCCATCATTGATCTGGCCATGTCCTGAAGTGTCCTATTCCTCCTATCTGCAACACCATTTTGTTGCGGAGTGTAAGGAATTGACAATTGTCTTATGATCCCTTTTTCCTCACAGTATTGTCTGAACTGATCAGACAAGTATTCTCGCCCTCTATTAGTGCGTAAAGTTTTAAGTTTCCTATCTCTTTGGTTCTGAACCTCGCTAAGAATCGCTTAAAGCAATCAAGCGCTTCTGAGCGGTGAGATAGGAGATACACTGAACCATAGCGCGAATAATCATCAATAAATGTGAGGAAATAGGATGCATCATGTCGTGCCTTCACATTTACGGGTCCGCATATGTTCGAATGAATCAACTCTAGAGGTTGAGTAGCTCTTTTTGCCTTTCTAAAAGGCTTCCGGCAGGCTTTTCCTGCCAGACATGGTTCGCACACAGGAAGGTTGACTTTAGCGAGATTGCCTAAAAGACCTTCTCGAGCTAACCTAGTCACTCTTTCACGTCCTATGTGTCCTAACCTTGCATGTCATTTATTAGAATCATTCAAAACATCAACAGACGAAGAAACAAAAGAAGTGCATGCAATAGATAAATCTAACATGAAAAATTCATTGTTCATATGTCCTATGCCATAAAGGTTGTTGCCGAGAAAAATGGATAACATAGTCTTTTCAAACAGGAAAGAAAATCTTGACTCAAAAGTGCTGAAACTGAAAGTAAATTACACCGAATACTAGGCGCATAAAGCACATCACTAAGGAGCAACTCGTGCCCAGTGCTAAGTTTGAGCTGGTATGACCCAACTCCCACCACCTCTTCTTGCGCGTCATTTCCCATAGCAATGTAGTGGCTGTCTGCTGGTACTCGATGATAATCTAAAAATCTTGTCACATGTTTGGTTGCTCCCGAGTCTACAATCCAACCATGGAGAGAGTTAGAACTGACACATGTGAACAGACAAATGAATCAGAAGAGCTAGGAGCAGGTCTTACCTTCTTTGGCTCAGTACAATTACGAGCAAAGTGACCCATCTTTCCACAGTTATAGCAAGTGTCTTTCTTTTTTCCGCCCCTTTTACCACGGTGACGCTTTTTAGTTTTTTCAACTTGCGAGCCCAAGTTTTGCTTTTTGGCGTTACTTTGTCTTGTATTCTTTTGCTTTTTCCAATGGTTGCCTGTGTTAGGCTTGCGTTGCCCAGCGTGTGCGACGAAAGCAGCCGCTTGTGCTCTTTCCCCCTCTCGACGGTCAGCCTCGAGTCTAAGATGACTGGCGACGCTGTCAAAGGTCTGGATTTGTTCATTATGTGTGAGCACAAGTTTAACTTGTCCCCAAGTCTGCTCAGGTAGCGATCTTAGGACTGCCAAAACTTGTTGTTCATTGGTGAGTTCATTTCCAACGTTTTGAAGCTCTCGAATCATGTCTTTCATGACATCAAGATGCTGGCCCATTGTGTGCTTTGGGTCAAGTACGTACTGATTGGACTTAAGGGTTAAAGCCCTTAGTCTCGTTGCCGAGGAAGTGCCATACGTGACTTTTAAGCCGTCCCACAGCTCTTTAGTTGTAGGAAACATCTCAAACTCACGAATCAGATGATCCTGCATGTAGCTAAGCATAGTATAGCGCGCAAATTGATCTTGGTTCACCCACTTATTGTACGCGTCCAAATCGCGACGATATTGGGCATTTTGACCGTTCTCTGGCTCAACTGGCATAGCCATACTCTCGGTGAGATGGTCAAGGACCTTCATATTGTGTAGCAAAAACTGGATCTTACGGTGCCACATGGCATAGTTCTGACCATCTAATTTGTCAGAACCGTAAAGATCAGAGAAAGCTATTTGGGCATCCATTTCTGTTAATATTATGCGCAATATGTTAGAAGTTTGTCTATTTAATATTTTTATTCGGGTTCAAATAAAATTTTATTATTTCTCACAAGTGAATGAGATCGAGAATTCGCCACATAGGCTCATAATCATCTCCCACTCAATTGAAGACGATAATAAAAAATGAAATGATCACAAATAAAAAAAAACATGTCCATCTCAAGAAACATCCATTAAAAAAAATATAGCGAGATGTCAATGACCTATGGTGGTAAATACGAAAAAATAGAAATTATATGGCCTTAAAAAATGGCCCCTCTAATACATGAGCCCTAGTAAGAAATGAAAAATAATAAAAAAAAAAATTACAAATTTCGCTTCTACTACATGATTCTATAAAACAAAATTACATCGGAACATCGTATACCCACCATCGTCATCAACTATCTCACACATACATACATCAATAAATATTATGTAATTAAAATACGCTATTAATAAATTAAATCACATAATGTATTATAATTTGGTATTTAAAAAAAAATTGGACATAACAGTTAATTTTTTTTTTTATAAGAACAACCCAAAAGATAATGGGCAGCCCTTCTCCCTTTCTTAAAAAAAAAAGAAAACCATATAAGGGCCCTTCTACAGGCCCAACAAATTAATATTATAAGGCCCAATAAAAACCTAGTTTCTATTGGCCCAACATTTTAAGAGCCCAATTTTTTTTTTTTAAAATTAAATTCTAGGCCCAAAAATTGGCCTAGAAAAGAAAATCTGTCCTCCAGCCCAAAACAGACGGGAACCTTAGTTTTTCCGCCGCCGCCGTCGTCATCGCTGCAACCGCTGCCGCTGTCGCGCAGCAGCGGAACAGGACGCAGCGCAGCAGAGCGGCAGGGCAGCGCAACGTCGCCGGAGTTTGCACAGTAGCACGCGGCGAAGTAGCACGACAGGGCAGCACAGCAACGAAGCAACGGAACGGCGCAATCACCGAAACACGGTCGTGCAGCGCCGCCTCTGTTTGCGGTCGTGCATGGCTGCCATCGTGTCGGTCGGGCAGGGTTGCCGTCATGGCGGTCGTGTTTTTGGATCGCTGATTTACCGTTGTGCCGCCGACTATGGTGCGCGACGGGTCCGACGACTATTGTTGGGTCGAATTCAAGTCCGACTGAATTATGAAATTTCTTTTGGAATCATGTTCTGTCCCTATCATCTTATTTGAGCTCAATAATGATGTAATGGTTTAATCCAAAAAAGCGAAACAACGAATTAAAACGGGTGAGAGCGAATTAATTACCGCTCTGATACCAATGTTAGAGAATTAATGCATATAAAACGTATACTCATGTATATAGGGAATCGATATACCTCAATTAAGTTGCAGCGGAAGTGTATTTGGTTGATTCCCCAAACGATTGATCTCCTTGATTCGTCTATAAGCCCGTCCTGACGAACACTACTAGAGCGTCCGCCTCTTGCTATATGCCTTAGGCTCTTGGAGGACTTCGGTGATACTCCAAGAAGAAGAATAGTGAGAGTAATTGGGAGAATTGTATTATGTGGTGTATTTTTCCATAGTCTACGAATATCAGATATATTCGTATATATAGACGGGAGAGATTTGTCTCCTATTATGGATAGGATCTCCATACCTATCAGGAATATATTTCATAAGATTGTAACAACAAATTTTGCGTGTTGAATTAACAAACACAAAAATTGTACAAATTAAATTCAAATTGGATCATATGAAGAACTTTGTATGTTACAATCTCTATTCTTCAATCCTCTGATTCTTCTCTTCGAATATTTTCTTTGAATTTGATGATTTGGAGTGAAATCTTCTTCTTGATCTCCTCCGCCGCTTAAGTTGTTCTTCAATCACATTATCTGAAGGCCGAACGGCTTGATTCTGGATTGAACGCTACTTCTTGATGAATTTGATGAAGAACATCTTCGAATCTTGAAGAATGTCTTCGAATCTTCAAGAACTTTGAGTCTTCTGGATTTCTTGGAGTTCTTCCAATTCTTGAAGCTCTCAACTTGTTTTTTTTATGAATGAAGAGAGGCCTCCTTTTATAGGTGTTAGGAGGAGCTATTTCCATAACTTATTTGCCATGTGGCCCTATTTGATTGACCACCTTTGATTTGATGGGCTTGGGCCTGATTTGGTTTGGCTAGGCCTGGCCTGATTTGGTTGGGTCAGGCCTGGTTTGACCTGATTTGGTTGGGCTTCTTGTTGGATTAGGCCCTTTTGACTTGATTGGGCCTTTCTTGATTTGATTGGGCCATCTTACCAAAATGTTAGTAGATAATTTATTTTGGCCCAAATTAAATATTAATTATACTATAACTTAGAAATTAATTTAATTAAAGTCCCAAGACATGAATAGTATCTTTTTTATTGATATTTAATTAATTTTCACGTGTCGCCATTTGATTGGACACAAAATTTAATCATCTACAAATGCCCCCTCGCGATATGTTCACGGACGTCAGGTCTTGAAGTGAAGGGATCGTGAATTTATTTCACTTGACTTCGTCATTTCATTAGAACTTTGTATAATCACATACGCGTACATCGCGATCAAAGTTTTAGACTTAATGTATTTTGGTTTGAGGGCACAAATTAATTCCGCAATATTGATGGGCCAATTCATTTTGCAAGCCCAGACTACATATAAATGTTGATCCACTCCATAAATATGTCTTTCTTTCCAACATCAAATGCAAGGTTTTGTAATACTGGGTCAAAGGTCATCATCATTCCAACATTTTGCGGGCACTCATTCGAGGGTCCCAAGCTAGGATCCCAGACCATAGACGGTCCCATGTTAAACATAGTTACAGTTGAGAATTTGCATACACTTTGAACATTATCATATAGTAAATAGCACCTTTAACCACAAAAGTATCTAAAATTGACAAATAATTAAAATAAAGTTCCCACCTCGATGATTACCAACGCGTTGCAAGAACACCCAATTAATCTCTACTCCTCCTCAGAAGACTCGCCTCCTAGAAAAAAAGATTAACCTATCTTAGATTGGCTATCCACTACATTAAAATGATGACAGACGTATACTTATATATATAAATTTGAAGATATTCGAAAGAATATATAAAACAAATTGAATTGTCGAGATCTTTTGAAAAATACTAGATATTAGACTAGCAACGAATTTTTGGGAAAAGGCTTGAAAGAAGTTAAAAGATCTCGAATTTTCAATGAATATATTGAAGCTCATAGAAAAAACATCTTTCAACTTACTATAAAGTGTGGAGAAAAAAGTAAAGAGTATATCTTTTCCTAGAATCTTACCTCTAGCTTGTTACAAATAATTTGGAATGAGAATAACACCAACTCTAGGTCCCTTTTATAGGACATCCTAGGCTAAATGACATATAAATGCTACTTAAGACCTCCAATTTTTCACTTCTAACTCTTCATTTCCATCCTTTCATTTCCAACCTTTCACTCCCCTAAAGTTATTAAAGATCTTTAAAAGCTTAAGTTACAAGAAGATCATGGGGTGGTGGAGTGATGTTTCATTTACTTTCTAGAACTAAGAGGTAAAATAAGAAAATATAATTAAATTTTGAAATAAATTTGATGGTTGTTACAACTTTAATAGACATAATTGACAATGTAAACCATATATGACAACATAGGTAAACTACATAGAATATGCACAATTAATAAAGTTAAACTACTCATATTGCAGGTGTGAGATACCTGGAATCCACAAACTTATGATACCAGGACCCTTAAACACGTATTAAACTTCTTAACCAAGGCTGGCATAGAACAATTGGTACAAATAAATTGAATCAAAATATTTATCAATCTAATACCAGCATTACACTCTTTCAACTTCTCTTACATTAAAAAATTGTCAAGCTTCTAACTTTAAACAATTAACTAGACTATTGTTGCCATTTCATTGTAAAAGAACAATTTCTCGTAATTATAGTGATCTTTAAATATACATTATTCCAAAACCCAACATGTGCGTAAGAAAGTGAATAACCGTTCTAAGCTAATGACTAAATCAACCTAATTATTCTAATTACAAAGAGACTCCTTCTTGTTCCCATATTCCAATCAAACCACTTAATTATTCGTTGTTTAATAATTAGTTTCAGTCCAAACATAAAGGCTATGTACAATAATTCAGCATATTCACTCCACAAATAATGTACAACAATTCATCATATTTACTTTACAAACAAACGTACAAAATATTGATCATGAGATGCGTGTTTAATTAACCACCAAATATTCTGACTTTCCTAATTCTGCATCAAAAAAGTTCTTTATGGCAAGTAGTAGGAATATTAAATTACCTGTTGAACCATGGACTTTGAAAACTTCTATTTTTTTTACGGCGTTTTGATTTAGAAAATGAGAACTAACTATACATGCATGTGCTAGATGTTTATAACTAGGGTTGGAATATATTTACTGTAAATACTAAATTTCACTTATTATAATGACTCCTTATATTGGGCTGGAAAATAAACCATCTTGGACAATTAACGAGCTACATTTATAAACTTAAAGTAATAACTAGGGGCCTCAATGTAATGTATTTAATATAAAATTAAAACTAGCTTGAGCCAAAATAATTGAAAAATAAGATTTCGGGCCTACATTAACTAATAATGCTTATAACCCATTCTTAATAATACAAACGAATATCAAAGCCCAAAACTTAGAAAATTGTAATTTTTTGTATAATACCTATTAGCCACACGAACACGTTAATAATATTTTGAACTTAAATATTACTTAAGGTAAGATAACAATAACATAGTCTCCATTACATGTGAAGTTTCACGGCATGATGGCTTCCTTTGTTCAGCGGTTTTATTGTTGGGAAAAGGGAAAGAGGGGGAGGGGGGGAGGGGTTAAAGGGTGGGTTTGGGCCTTTGGAGTGAGTTTTTAAAGACATAATTAATAACTCACTCAAAATTTGGTAGCAGTGGTTAAAGTAAAAAAGGGAACCGCAAGTCATCAGTTTTAGCAAATTGTTTGAAGACAGGTTGTACAATGGTAGGCGTGTCATCTTCTTTACTGTAACAATTACTTAACTACATAAGTAAAGACTATTTCTCTTGTACTAATATATTTTACGCAATATATATTTAAAAAAACATAAATTAAATTCGTTATACCTGTCGGACCAATATACATTTAAAAAAATATAAATCAAATTCGTTACACCAGTCGGACCTCCAATTGAAATAATCGGACTGGTTGAGCTATAATCGGTGGCTAAGCTGGTTCATCGTCTGGTACGATCCTACAAACAATTACATAACCTTTATAAATGGAATAATATGTTTTAATACGAAATACAAATTAAGAATACTCTCATCTTTAGCAATCACGTAGATATTAGAATTATCCATTTCGCCATCTGGAATGAAGAAGCTGATAGACCTCAAATCATTTTTCTCAGCTCATCTTTCTCTGATGTTTTTTTAGCAACTTCATCAACATAAATTCCATTAGAACCATTTGATATATCTTACAATTTGAGCTAACCGAGTACTTGTTCAACAAAAACTCACCATCACCATTAACCATCCCATAAGTATCTTGGTAACATCTAGATGCAACTGACATTAATTTCTAACCCCTAGTGTACGGCAAGTGAATGGTGCTAGTGAGGCTAATAGTGAGCAAGGTCAATTCCACAATGACTATGTACCTATGTCAACTTAGTACCTCAATTATAATAATTCAACCCTATCTAGACTCTCAAAAGGTGATTGAGTGTTGATTATCACAAAACTAAGTGCAAGAAAATAATAAACTAAATAAAATAGATGCTTAAAAGAAAACAAGCAAGTATCACAAAATATTTGATCGGATAAAAGACGTATTCTAGGGCTTTGATTTTAATTACAATCTCCTATGTTTGATTATCTTATTATTCTTGACTTTTAGACCAATTTCTATTGTTTATTAGATTGCACTATTCTTAATTAGTCCTCATCTTGGACGATGCTAATGTATAGATCACTTATGAACAATTATCCTACCGGGCTAACTATCACATATGCGACTCCAGAAAGACCCTAATCCTATGCCCACACAGATAATTCCACTCCTCGGATAATTATTGATACCTATGCTATATGTTGTAAGCCTATTAACAACCATCTCCTCTCGGACGTCGAATTGTTAAGCATGTAGAATAATATCAAGTGATCAAGTTGAAAAATTACAAAAATAATCATAATCATATACAAAAACAATAAAAATGGAGTCTAGAATATATAAAACAAAATCAAGACATAAATTGTAATCTACTCTCTAACCCTATAACACAAGGGAATTAGCTACTCATGTTCGCAACTAACATCCAAGAGAATTCGAGGACAAACATTTTGAACATAAAAATAAAGATGAAATAATTAAACCCGAAGTCTTGATCTTGATTCTTTGCGTTCCTTGCTTTTTGTTCCAAGCCTTCAACGTGTTTCATATAATATGAGATGTTGATTTTCGAACTTTGAGACCCTTATTTATAAGTTTGGGACGGGTTAGGGTTGAAACGAGGCAAAAATAGGCCAAAACGCGTGTAAAGCGTATTGGCCGATTTAATCAACTCGAACGAGTTGCCTTAATGGACTCGACCAAGTCGATCTCTTGAACCCAACTTGCACAAACCATGAACTATTAACTCGACCGATTTGCTTGTTATGACTCGACAGAGTTAACTTCATTGTCACTCTACTCGATCGAGTTGTTTGATGTGACTTGGTTAGTCATTTCTTCGAGTTAGCTCTTTAATTGTATCTCTTCTTGCAACTCGACTAAGTTGCGTTACTCGACTTGACCGAGTTGGTCTTTTTGACACGATATCTTCCAAACTCCGGTGTTTCACCACTGTTTTTGCTCGTATACTCGTCAAACTTCGTCTGAAGGGAGTTTCTGGATTAAAAATCACCTCATTAACTCCAAAACAAGCACACACACGTCATACAGCAATATAATGAATATAAGCATAAACCGACCAATAATGTATGCGAATGACATAAAATACACTTCTAAATTTAACCTAATGCATACATACACGAACGTGTATCGACAATTAACATATAAGAGAAAGAACAGATGTCTCCGCCAAACCTTGTCACCTTGCTTTGTGAAAATAAATTACTAGCAACAAAAGAATACAACTGTCAATATTTTTTGAAGACCGGGTCTTAAAACTCTTTACAGACTCACATAGGTTGTCAAGAAGGTATCTACGTATAACAATCGAGTTCACAGATCATATCATTTTTTTTCAATGTACTTGAAAATATTCATGGTCAACAAGCAATTGCTAGACAGTGTTAAAAAGAAGATGGAGAGTACAACATAAATATCCTCTTGAAATCATCTCTACCATCATATAAACGTTCATAATTAAACTCCCCTACATACTCAAAGGAGTAGATGATTGAATCTACAATTCTCAAGTGAACCAATAATGAAGATTCTTCAAGCAGAGAATAGTTCAAAACTGTATAATGTACATTCCTTGGTATCATAAATGCATCATATAGATAATTTGTGTTTATGGGAAAGCAATCCAACGATAACATTATGCTACTGAAATTAAATTTAGAAACAAGACAGTGCAATTGTGCAACATCCCAACGTTGTGGTTGATATCAATAAATGCAACAAGCCACCAAAATCGATACTCTTGACACCCTTCTTGTTGATCAGTCAAACCTTGAATAACATTATATATATCTTATAGTCTACATTGATAAACAAAGCCATTGTCCATGAAAGAAAGAAGATACTGTTAAAAATAAAATAAGTACATAAATATGAAACAGATATTAAAATCAAATAATACTCTCAAAGATAAATAGTAATACGTTAACACATAACAATCAATACTATAAAATATAGGAAAAAAATAGATTAATGTATAATAACCCATATTATTAACATAAACTACCAATACTATACTATAAAATAAAATAATTAATACTATTGAAATTAGGTCGGGGTACCTTTGATTGCAGCGGATTTGAATCCCGGATCGTATACGGGTCGAACCACGGCCTCACCTCGATGATTTATACTCTGGTTTGGGGTGGAAATCACAAACGAAAGTCCACCACGATCCACAATCCATTAGCATCTGCGGTGACTTTTAAAAAAGTACTTTTGGGTGTGGGAGAAATCACTTTTGATTTCTCCCTTTCTGTTTCTCATGTAAGTGAGAAACTGTTCTCACTTTTTTCCATTAAGTGTACCCGGTACACTTGATGGGGTTTATATAGGGGGATAGGTGGGCTTCTAATTATGGGAGATGAGCCTCCCATAATAGCTTACTTCCTGTAATTGGGCCAGCCCACTTGGGCGGTCTTCAACCAGGCCCAATGGCCCGGGAGAACCGGGCCCATAGCCCGGGTCAAACCAACATCCCCCACTCGTCCATGAGGGTTGAGACCTAAACCTTTCGTGATCTTTCCAACTCGCCGAGATCATATTAGCTATTGGATCGTGTGACCCACGAGCATCTCAAGAGCATATAGTTATACACTGGTTAAGATGTATAACAACTCGACATCAAGAATTTGAGGACAACGAACCCGCTATATCCCAGACTCATTACCCAATGCCAAAAAATCAGTATACCTCATTGTCTCTTCATTAATGAAGGAGCATACCAGATTCATCACTCCATTTTTTACATTCACTATTACATTCTTTGAACATAATTGGCGCCAGTGAATCTTTAAACTATGATGGCAGTAACTGTCTTCTTTTTTCCTTATACCTCCTAGTCTTTCATCTAGTTGCTCTCCTAGAAATGTCATGCATAGCCGAATAATTTCGTGGTTATTGGGAGCATGCTAAAGTAGAAACACTGAGAAGAAGACAAAAGACACATGAAAAAGTCTTAAGGATATACTATGAGGTGATCCAAACCTCTGGATCTCACACAATGAGAGAATAGAGACTCATTTCTCATTATCCACTTGGTCACAAGCACATGCAGTATGAAACGCACGTTACAATGTGTCATTTCCCTAAAAGAAGCGTATGTCATTTACTGAACACATTGTACAGATCTTGGTCTAGATGCCTTTCAATAGCTAACCTGAGTTTTCTCCGTAGATGTCCTCAAGTTAACGTCTAACTCGAGAAAACTCACATCTGGCTATACGACATGTTATAATTGGATAATCAAATATCCAATTCGATCACATGTTACCGAACATTAATCTCATCTTAGTGTACTAAGGCGACACTCATAGAATCAACTGAATGAATTCTATATTGGTCCCATAGCCTATGTCATTTAACATTGGAGGTGATTGCTCGTGTGAGAGAACCAATCAATTTCAACTTATCTGACATACTTTTGAATATACCGTCAATTCATAAGTGTACATAAGTATCATAATTTCACCTTGCATTATGTGACAATATCCCAGATAAAGTCAAGTTATGATGTACTTAGTTAGTGTTTGGAGTCTCATAAGTTACGCCCCATTTATGGGTTGTGGTTTGCCAATGCCCCCACTGAACTGCTTATTACTCCAAAATCACTCAACCAAAAACAACTTCGCATTGTATAAGCACAAGCTCCAAGCTTTGCTCTGATTGTAGAAATCTATACATTTATCCAATACTCTCATCTCCCCGAGATGATCCTGCCACTTTGCAAGAGTAACTACTTAGATGCAGTCTCTGATCTGCATCACCGTACTGAGTATCAATCATGTATTATTCCAACTAGATCATAGTTCCTCCACTAAGGAGAATGATACAATGCATCCTAGACATCACAAAAACCCTTTCAAGTGTACTCCTACATTTTTACTAGGATTTGATTAATGCTCAATTACTAGACCCATGGCAAAGCCTACACTAAGGCACACACATTTCAAAGTTATTTACAGCTCTTAGCAGTACTAGAATATCATACGATGGGCATTGTAAACTTCTCTATAGAAGTTATTGGACACATTAAGTGGCTTCAAAACTTCGTCTATAGCCAATAAGAGTATTAGTGGATACATGAGCATCCACATGGAATCACTTTAAGTTTTTTTATAAGTGATGCTCATACAATCACAAGTAGTCATCTAGGTGATCTCTTGTAACCTTTACTTATCCTATAAGTAACCTATACATATCCTTCAACTTCGAGTTGTAAGACAACCCATTTGTTAATGGTCATAATACTCAATATCTTTGCTCACTGGCAAAATAAGATTGCAAGTTTCCTTGTGGTGTTACATGAGATCAATACTTTCGTAAAATCTCATATACCATTGACTTGAGTACTGTACCAGGCCATGAAATTGATTTCTTGGCCTCTGACTGTAAACCTCCTTGGTAAACCAATTTGTTTATCAATCAAGTTCTCCACTGAGAAATACAGTTACTCAACCACTTCAAAGATTTGCATATCAAATTCTAAGTTGGCTAACTAAGGACGAATCATGGTAAAACTCAACGTTGGTAGGAATTGTCCCTCTGGACAAACCTTACACTCAAAGTGTAACTTTCCAACCAATTTGAGATTTCTACCTTTAGCAATTCTAACAACCTTTTGAGAATTATTAGTTCACAATCTCTCTGTGTCCAATAGATATCAACCAGTTCCCGGACTTAGTTTCAACTACACCAATTAGATAACTATCCTTTGTTGTCATCCATTCATCCATCCAAGGATGATACAGAGTCCAACTCTTTCTCAAATTCTGGAGATTCCTAGTTAAAACATGTCTTGCAATCTCATAGATTCAAGCATGCATTTTCCCAGTTTTGTTTCAATGAAAGATTCAAATAGATTCTATTTTCACTAAAAGTTGACCCCCACTGGAATCTTATTTCAGGATGTCCTTTTGAACTACTCATAGTTCAGTTGGATGCAGATCTTCATTTGAACATTTCATGGAAATATCTCCAAATTACTAGGTTTTGTGATTCTTCTTCAGTAACAAACTTATCAATTGTTCATCTTTGAACATATAACCTTTGGACTGGAAGAGTATCCTTTAAGGATACATTTCCTCTCTAGAGGTTTTTAGCTTTCCAAACTTAATTGGAAAAAGTCACTCGCCTAAGCAATTGATCCCTAGGATCCCCCATTGACCCTTAGAACCTTCATTTGCTTCGATCTGACTATCTATAAGTCCAAAAGTTTTTTACGAGATATTTAAGTTACTGATTCGATGAATACCTTGATTCAAGGTATGGGTCATGGTACACGTGTTCCGTGCACGCACTTTAGAGCACTTTTAGTGTCATTTTAGTGTCAATAATGTGCATAATTACGTGTATCTAGTGCTTTTATATTCTCATGGACAAAATAATGCGTTTGTGCTGTTTCTGTGCTAAGACAGGTGAAAAAGGATCGAAAAAGAACATCAAACGACTGCGGAGTCGAGGGATCGATCGAGGCAACAAAAAGAAGGGCCAACTGAAGATCTCGGCCGAGACAGGGTGCAAATCTCGGCCGAGATGAGTCTCCAGGGGATTTCTTGAAGAATCGTAAAGATGAAGATCTCGGTCGAGATGCAATCCAATCTCGGCCGAGATGAGTCAAATCCTAAAAAGCCCTAATTTCCTCTTTTCACGTCTTGGCCGAGATCCAACCCAATCTCGGCCGAGATGAGCCTTTGACCCACAATTCTTGAAAACCCTTTTTCACGTCTCGTCCGAGACACACTTCCGTCTCGGCCGAGATTCACTACCCTGTTTTGAATTCCTGAATACGTTTTTGCCTATCTTTGACTAGCACTTTCTCTCCTTATATATATATCATCCCATTCGAATTTAACCTAACTTTTGATACCTTTTTGATACTTGGAGAGCACTATTCAGCCAACAAAGCCACCAAGGAAGGAGATTGGACTAGAGATTGAAGGATCATCTTCTCCAATTGACATCTTTGGATTCATCAATATCAGTATCATGTTTCTTTATTTTTCTATCTATTTTCTGATTGTATTAGTTAATATGGGTGGCTAGCACCCTTAGTTCATCCTTGATCATTGTGGAACCTTGAGTCGAGACATTGATGTGATTATTGCGGTTAATGTTACCGAGATTATTGTGTATTTAAGTGTTTTGTGTTATTTGCTCTTATTGACTCACATTTATGAATTGGTTATTGGATTGATCACCCTTTAAGGGATTTGTGAATGTGTTGCTAGAATAGGAGATTACTATCCGTAATTGTAGGATTTCCGATTCCCATGTAGCAAACAATAGTTATTTATTGGGGATAACACAAAGTTCAACCACTAAAACCGAGCTTTCGAGTTTTATGTTGAATTTATCTCGTTGTCCTAGTGTTTAATGCATTTGGTGATTGAATCTAAGAGAGCTTGTTCGAGGATTCGGTTAAACTGAATAGGGTTAGTCGAAGAGCTTATTTTGATTAACTAAGATTAAGGGACAACAAGGCTATTAGAGCTTCTTAATAGTCTTGAGATAATGGCTTGAATCACAATTTAATCGGGCATTAACAATAGTTGCATCAATTGTCTAAGACCAAGGGGAAGCATGATCAAGGGTGACTTGTTTTACTATTTGAAAACTAAAACCGAAAAAGATCTCTTCTATTGTTTTTAAGTACTTGTTTCTTTAATTTTGAACGTTAAAGGTTTTTAATTCCGTTAGTACTTCTATTTGCTACTAGTAGATTGTCAGTCCTTAATCAACCCCCCTCTTTATTGCTTTCTTAAATATCTATTTCTTGCATACTTAATCATAAACTGCTCGACATCAGAATCAAAACTGTTCGGCCGTTCCCTGTGGGATCGACCCTTATTTACCATTCTACTAAGTAGAAGAGTTAGTAAGGTTTAGTGTATTCTTCATACACCTTAAATTGGTAGTAAGAAACGACGCTACCAAGTTTTAGCGCCGTTGCCAGGGATCGAACCCGGGTCACCCGCGTGACAGGCGGGAATACTTACCGCGTGATCATCCATGGTACACGTGTTTCGTGCACGCACTTTAGGGCACTTTTAGTGTCATTTTAGTGTCAATAATATGCATAATAACGTGTATCTAGTGCTTTTATATTCTCATGGGCAAAATAATGCGTTTGTGCTGTTTCTGTGCTAAGACAAGTGAAAAAGGATCGAAAAAGAACATCAAACGACCGCGGAGTCGAGGGATCGATCGAGGCAACAAAAGGAAGGGCCAACTGAAGATCTCGGCCGAGACAGGATGCAAATCTCGGCCGAGATGAGTCTCCAGGGGATTTCATGAAGAATTGAAAAATCGAAGATCTCGGCCGAGATGCAATCCAATCTCGGCCGAGATGAGTCTCCAGGGGATTTCTTGAAGAATCGTAAAGATGAAGATCTCGGCTGAGATGCAATCCAATCTCGGCCGAGATGAGTAAAATCCTAAAAAGCCCTAATTTCCTCTTTTCACGTCTCGGCCGAGATTGACTGATTCGATGAATACCTTGATTCAAGGTATGGGTCGCAATCAATGTTCTTTTCCAATGAAATGAACTACTTGATTTGCACCCTCATGGACCTCAATATTTATCTAGCAACATCTATGTCCCCCCTCTTCACCACACAATTTTTTTGTTGAAAATGTGTGTGAAGACCGAATGATTGCTTGATAATATCTCCGTTGCGTTGATCATAAGATGATCATGAAACTTTCCACACCTGTAATTAGTCTAAGAGCACTTATGCTTTATTCATTTGATCGTTGTCTTAAACACTCCAGTGTCTAAACTTTCAGTGAATCAAATGAATTTGACTAGTTCGTGTGAGTGATCCTCATATGTATCGGGAGATTAGGCTCCATGATCAACCATTACATCGTTGAATCACAAAACATCACGATGGATTAATCGCAATAGAAAAATTATCCTAATTGTCTTAAAAGATGTTTCAAGAGTTTGATGATGAAGTGGAAAAATTCCCCCTGAAATTATCAATTCTGGAAAATTACTCCTCGAGTGCATTTCCAGTTAATTTAAGCATTATGTTATGCCTAACGTAAACTAGTCTAGTGCACCTTTGCACTAATCAGTCCACTTTCAAGGCATACACATATGTTTACTTCATCCAATAACACGAAACATTATCATCATGTCCATCTACAATGTTGTCTTAATGTTTATCAACCAATCAATCTCTCATTACCTCAAGTCGAGTCCAGATCTTTAGAAGAACTCCAACTGAAACCAAAATTCGTCCTATTTCAAGATTCTTGAGGATAACAGACAGAAATTTTTTAGATCATCATGCAATTCCGAATTGCAAGGGATCAAGCCTAATCATTAACTTCAGCATGCTGCAAATCAAATTTGCAGTGATAAATGTCTAAGTTATCAATTATGGTGTAAATTTCTGTGTTCATCCTCATAATCCTATTTAAATAGACAAAAATTGTCCACGAAATTTCCAGTTCTGACATTCACTGCCTTAAGTCCTTTTACCTGAAGTAAAGGAATTAATTGGCAAATCCGACACTGTTTAGCATTAGCAATCATTCAAGTTGAGTGTGCACTATCAAGTGCTTCTCAAAAAGTGTTCAGGTATCTACTACCACACCTAATGAATAATGTTATATGATTAACCCTCATTGTCGACTCATATGGCAGGTGCGTCAATAACTAAGAAATGTACTTTGGATTAGCACGATTAAGTGCCTTTCCAATTGGTTTTAGTAGATGTGTTGACTCAAACACACTATATTGCAATTGCTCAGAATTTTGTGTTTCCCAAAAAAGACTCATTTGTCTTTACTGGGTGACGTTCTTCTGATAAATCACTGTCAGTATCTTCCGCCTTTACCATGTTTCTCTTATGTTTAGAATCCAATTCTTAACTGAGAACTTCTAACTGACTAATTAGTAGCCTCTAGCCACTTAAAATCACTATTATGAGCAGCATCCCTAAAAACCCGAGTTGTCCCAGTGGGCATGATCGATTTTTAGATGCCCCCACTTTACAGGAAGATTCTAGACTCTAACTTTAGTCTTAATCTATTGTTCGCAGAGAAGACTTGGAGTAACAACCTCTGACTGGTGGCAATAGAGATATCAAACTTTTACTCTAATATACCCTGATATCTTAAGTTAAAGTATTTTCTCATTAAATGAGAATTACTACTAAGTCTAGAGTCTGTTGATTATCTAAGGTTTCGTCAGTAGAGGAATCGCCTTCAATTCCATACTACTAGAACCGTTTCCAGTTTCTTTTCTGTTCCAACATTAACACCCTCCTAGGGTTCATATGATTCGGTTGAAACCTTTCAAGACTATCTGTAAATCTAGTACACATCTAATTATTATGACCTCACAGTCATAATCTACTTATCGCTAAAGACAAGGTTAACTAAGAAACAACTAACTAATTGTGTTTTACGTCATGGAGGTTTAGGGGAGGTGAATGCACACGTATATGCTTACTAAAACTAAGTGTACATAATATTTTGTTATTAGAATTAACATTGTGGTAACTTAACGGAAGGTATGACCTCGAAAGTTCATTATGTTCCCAATCATCACCCATATCCAACCGTCGTATTACCACAACTCAATCCTGAAGGAAAACAAAACCTACAACTGTTATAGGTGAGAATGCAAACCCATAACCCCCACTCAAATAACCAATCATGTTCTCAACACGATTTTACTATGTTGATCACACTCAAGTTGTATAGACAACAAGTTGATCACACATAACATAGGGTTCAACACATAGTTGAATGTCAAGGATCATGAAATATGTATCGTCCATATGGTTGGGAATTAAGTTTAAAAACAAGTTAATGCCCTTAACTATATCCCAATTATGACAGATAACTTTCCCATTACATGCTTATGAAGCATCTGTAAAGACACTCGTATCAACATCGTAATAAAGTCCATCTTTATTCATGGACAGATGTATCATCTATCAGAATGTTGACTTAGCCCTGTGATCACCTTTGATCTAAGCTTAACACTTACTCAGCTTAGAGACAAGTCAACTAACTCGAAAAATCAAACGATAAGGGTAGGATTAGATTAGACATATCCAATCAAAAAGTCATTGTAAACTTATTCAGAACACTCACTAAGAAATATGACCAATAATCCTATGTGATTCATTGTTCATTAGTTCAAGTTGAATGTACTAACAAGTTTAAGGTCATGGAGACACTTCAACAATTTCTCCTGAAAAATACTGTCATTTTCACATCTCAACCCAGTTTCTAGATCTTGATTAAACTCTTAGGTGGATTCAAATTTCCAAAATTTGAAATCCATGAAGGATAATTAAAATCACAGAAAATAGGTGTGGAAACGTCACAAGGGCTTTCGGGTGAAAATTCCATGAACGTGACCCTTAACGCATGTTCATAACCAGTAAACATTCCGTCACACATCACCACGCTTCTGTTGCATCCATCACATGCTCACATGCACGCATACGCACCTGTAACGCGCATACACGTATTCATAAGCACAAAACACGTGTCTCATGCGATCGTACATGTCAAAACATGAACATACACACAAATACACTATCTAGAGGAGCCCCACGCGCATAACACGCGCTTCCACGCATGGCCACGCACCCCTAGGCGCGTCTCACACTCCTTCACGCGCCGCCACACTCCGGTGATGGTCTGGTGGTGGAGTGGCGGCGGCACAACGGTGGTCCGACGGCGGCGACACGGCAGCGGTCTAGCTAATGATTAGCGACGGTGAAACGACATAAATCGGTGGTGGTCCGGTTCGACCATCGGTGAACCGATTGTAGAACCAGTTCGATCCGTCAGGGTGACGTGGCACCTACGCCACGTGTCGTCCCGACATTGGTGCTCTATGTATGACGTGTCTCCATGTGGCTTGCCACGTGGTTGCTGATGCGGCCATGTAACACGTGGCGCGATGTGATTCGTCCACGTGTGCTGACGTGGCTCTTATGTGGCTGGTGACCGTGATGTTGAATATGCGATGATGTGGCACAATTTCATTCGTCCACGTGTGCTGACTAGGCACTGGTGTATCACACCTTTGACCAAACGAGACCCACTCTCACTAACCGGAGAGTGGGCTACACGCGCCGTGTTCTCGGTCGGTGGCGCTCCAGCTACCCCACCATTCTCGGCTATTCCGAATCCAAAAGTGTAATTGATTTCTTGATCCGAAAATTCTAACTATGTGTTTGGATCAGTAAATGTGTTCTTGGAGAGTGAAGAACATTGTTCTTCATGTTCTTCACCAAGAACAATTCAAGAATACATTAGATCCGTTTTTCATTTTCAAAGCACGTTATCTAACACTATATAGGTCCGATTATCACAAATAATATATCAAATCGAAGCTCATTTGATAAACTATGCATACATACCACATACATGTATTAAATCGAACATTAACATGCTGAAATCGAGTTTTTTTCAAAACAAGAACATCTTCAAGTTTTCCGGAAAATTTTCAAATTCACATGATTTTCATCCATCCTTTAAAGGTCCATATCTCATTTGTTTCTCAATGAAATTAAGCGCATAATACGTCTATAGAAAGCTCATTCAACATAGAACATGATCATATCAAATTCACGCAAACAAAAAAATAATTATTGGACGAAAATTGCACCCGAACAAATTGAAAAAATCATTTTCGCAATAGTTTTCAAATTTACAGATCCAACTTAAAAAAATCACATAACATCTGTTTCTTAACGGAATCGAGTGATTCAAGTTGGAGAATGTAGCTATTAACGAATACTACAACATCAAATCAATAGCAAGCAGAATCTCGGAAATAAAATTGACAAAAGTTGGCAGATTTGTACAACACATTTTCAATCATAATTAATCGAAACATAAAATCGTCCATAGCCGAATTCTTACCTTTTGACTCTGATACCAATATTGGAATTAGGTTGGGGTACCTTTGATTGCAGCGGATTTGAATCCCGGATCGTATATGGGTCGAACCACAGCCTCACCTCGATGATTTGTACTCTGGGTCGGGGTGAAAATCACGAACGGAAGTCCACCACGATCCACAATCCATTAGCATCTTCGGTGGCTTTTGGAAAAGTACTTTTGGGTGCGGGAGAAATCACTTTTGATTTCTCCCTTTCTGTTTCTCACGTAAGTGAGAAACTATTCTCACTTTTTTCCATTAAGTGTACCCGATACACTTGATGGGGTTTATATAGGGGGATATGTGGGATTCTAATTATGGAGATGGGTCTCCCTCAATAGCTCACTTCCTGTAATTGGGCCAGTCCACTTGGGTGGCCTTCGACCGGGCCCAATGGCTCGGGAGAACCGGGCCAATGGCCCTGGTCAAACCAACAAATACCTTTAAGAAAAACAATTAATACTATAAGAGTAATAAATTTAGACAATATACCTAAAACATTAACTGTTTTTTCCTTTTCAGACTTGTTATTCTTTTCTATTTTGAACTCTTAAGGTTATCTTCTGCAGGTTCAACCGGTTACTTTGATCTTTAGACTTTCATTTTCTTTTACCTTCAACATAAACACTCAAATTAAATTCTTTGCGTATTGAACATTGACATTATTATCATGAAGGAACTTTGATCTCTTTTTCAAAAGGCCTATTATTTGTTTGTTTTAAGCTTGAACATTGACATTGGATTACAGTACACCTTGATAATAAAAAGTAAAAAATATGAATCAATATATATTATTAACAAGACAATGCAAGAAAAATAAACAATACTATTTATGGAAAAAAAATATAGTTCAAGCAAATATAAACAAAAAGAAAATAACATCAATACAAACAACAATACAAAAAGTAGACAAAATGATATACAAATTCAGTAAAGATGAGAAAACAAAACATAAAGGACAAAACGAAAATAACAAAAAGCATGGAACACACCATAATTCAATAGGGTCATTTCTATCTTATACCACATATTGCTCCAGGTGTATTTTAAACCACATATTGATACATATCCACATGGGTGTGTGTAATTGTGTATGCTTGTATGGTTAAAAATGGAGCAATGATCTCGGTGTAGAATAGAACTTACCGTGCAATAGTAACGAAACAAAACAAATACAAAAAGACATACTAATGATGACAAGAACTAAGGCTTAAACTCAACGCCACTATGCAATAGTGTATAAATTTCAACTAGCTACTTCACTTTTTACAATAACTAGTGATTGATCAACCACATGAGTAAATTTTCATACTTAAGATGAAACACAATGAAATATTAAACACCGAAAAGGACCTGCATGTACAAAAAACCTGCAGTTAACAAAGAAATTAAATATTAAAGTATAGGAGTAGAGAGAAAAATGAAATAGGTTACATTATAAATATAAAAAAAAGAAGAGAAACGAACAATAATATGGAGACCACAAGACTGTTACTCACAAATAAGCAACAACCTTTTCATGCCACAAATCGACAGATAAATGATATAAAAAATACTAGCAATAAGTACTAGAATGTGAAATCGCAACGGCTAGGAAATGCCAAAAATGTTAACTAACAACAAATGTAGCGCACATCAAACAAACTATAAATGAAGTTCCCATGCCTCATGCCAAGAAACCAGAGTGTGGGGGATTCCACTGCTCCTCACTGCTGTAAGTAAAAAATCCCTAAGATGGCTTAAGAATTAGCTTGGGATCCCACACCTGCGAGTGCCCAACGAGACAACAAATGTGTTGGAAACGTCCTTGGCATGATGATAAGGTAGATGGGGTTTCCATCAACGTGAAACAGACGAACAAAAACCTGTAGAGAAGACCCTTTAAGAATGTGTGTTGTTGTGTTAAAAGAGAAAAAAACGAAAGAAACTGCTGTCGTCGACCATGGAAGCAACTAGGTTTTCTTAAGTTTTTAAGTAAAAGAGCAGCTAGAGAGAAATTGAAATCACAATTAAAAATGGAGAAATCGCATAAAAAAAAGCCAACAAACAGAAAAAAGAAAAAAAGTGAAATAAAAAATTAAACTCTAGAAATCATAGAATTACTAAAGAACAGATACCAAGTGAGTACCAAAACCATGAAGAAAGAGAAGTTGCAAATTATTTAAATCAGAAGTAAAAAAGAAAAATGAATAATAGTATTTATATGACCCATATAGTGCAGGGTCAGATCGGCGTAACGGGACGGGTCATACAGATGGGCCAAGTGCAAGGATCTAGGATCAATTAGTGTGCACTGGGTGCACATTGGTAAAATTCATTTTAAAAAGTGTTTTTTCCAAAAACACTTCTATTTGATCCAAAATAATTTAATTTTAACTTCTAGAGACTTTAACTACAAGAACTGAATTTATAACTTGGACATTATACACAAAATTGAGTTTGAATATCATAACTTTAACATCCCGACTTTTTCAGCATTAGCCCGAATTCAGTTAGGATTAGTTTCGAACTGCTAAAGGGGTGTTTGTAAATAATTATGCTACTAGAAAAATGCCTTAAATTGATTTTCATAAAAAAAAACTGGAATTTGGTGGTGTTTGGAAATAAAATGATATTAAAGCTAAAAACTGATAGAATCTGAGTGTTAGGGGGTGTTTGCAAACAATACTACTTCTAGAAAAGTGATTTTAATTGATTGTTGAGGAAAAATGAGAATTTGGTAGTGTTTGAGAAAAAAATGATTTTAAACAAATTATAAGTGCTTTTATTATATGGATTATTTGCAAAACAAAAACCACTTCTTGACATGTAATTTAGCAAATACCCTTTTACATGCACCATTAGCTTAAATTAATGCACGCCATACTTTCAACAGATTGGGATTAAGAGAAGCTGAGAGCTAGGACTTTCAGCAAATTGAGTTCGAGGAGGTTTATTTGAAACAGATTTAACTTGTGTTTGTTGAAATATCATATGGAATGTTCCCTCTGGTTAATTTTTATTCCCTGAGGCAGACGAGAACGATAATGTAGCTCCATTATACTTGCTTTGAGAGCGCACACGTGTTTGTTTTGGGGGAATGAGAGGTGTGTCTTGGGTTGGGGGTGGGGGTCTTTTTTTTGTCTAAAAATTAAAGATAAATTATAAAGGATAAATAAAATAAAGTAGAAATAAAATTATTTACAAAAAGTCAAAATCCACCACAAGCAACCACTTGGTGGATTTTCAGAAGTGCTTTTAAGTCCAGTCCAGTCTCCACAGTAACTTTTCAGGCCTCAACTTAGGTTTGCAAACATAACTAAGGTGGTGTTTGCAAACTAGATTGCTTTTACAAAAATGAATTAAAGTGATTGTTGATATTAAATGAGAATTTGATAGTGTTTGAGAAAAAAGTGATTTTAACTCAATTATAAGTGCTTTTAGATATAGGGTGTTTGCAAAATAAAAAAAGCACTTCTTACCTAAATTACAAAAATACATTGTCTTTAAACATACAATTAGATATTGGTATATTTCGCTCCGATGGCTGACGGTAATTTGCGTAAATTTCTTTTCATCTAAACCCTTCAACTGATTGTTACCCATATGCAAAACGCCATTTTCCAAAATTTGGTCAATTTAGAATGGGTAAACAATTTACAATTTAATAGCTTTAAAATGGATAAACAGAAATTGGAAACGAAACTAACATATTTTTTTACAATTTATTTGATTTCCTATAGATAGAGCCGTTCTTCAGTTTTTACGGAGGGAGTGCGTGATTTTCTGTATTGGGTTGAAGGATTAAATGAATATTTTTAATGATAAATAAAATAAATAAAGTTCCATCTATTTTAAAAAAACCATCGGAATCTCAAAAGCAGCAAATAAGGTGATTCTCAGAAGTGCTTTTAAGCTCAGTCCATAATAGCTTTTCAGCACATTCATTGAGTTTGCAAACATAACTACTTATGAAAAGTGCTTTTATAAATTGATTTTGGGGGTGCAATCTAGTTTGCAAACACCCCCTAATTATGAAAAGTGATTTTGGAGATGTTGTTGGGTTTACAAACACCTTATTAGTAACTTTTGAGAATCAACTTTTAATTACTTTTCAGAAACTATTTTAATAGCCACCCATAAAATTACAAACACTCCCAAGTAAATTTTAAGAAATGATTTTGGACGTTCAAATGAGTTTTGCACCCTCTAATTCTAGCCCTTTGCAGAAAGCCCAAAAACCACTCGAGTTTCATTGAGGGCCCAATTTCAAAATACCCAGATCGTTTAAAATCTAGCCTCTTGCGTTGGAATTTCTGGAAATTCGAATGGTTTCTCTGTAACTCATACAGCACCTCTACGTCTTCTCGCATTCTTGTTGGCACGCCAAATAATCCCTCACTTCCCCAATCTTTTAGGGTTTTCTTTTAATTCTTGTTTAGGGCACGCAATTTCTTCAAAATATTGAGTGAAGAAGAAGGGGCGTGATTGTGATTCGCATGTAAAAAGGGCATGATAATCTCCAAAAACTTCCATTTAAACCGTCAATAAAGCCACAGAACAGAGAGATGCCGCTATTTATATCGGAGGAAGAATTTCGAAGGTGCTCGGATGATGCAGGGCTGTTGGCGGAGAAGGCAGACGCATTCATCCGTGAACTATACAATCAAATAGAAACGGTGAAGGCTGAGGCTGAAGCCGCTTCTATAACTCTCGAGCAGACATGTGCTCTCAACGAACAAAAATACGTTTCCCTCTCTACGGAGTACTCTTACCTCCAGTCGCAGCACTCAGAAGCCAATGCTACCCTCGAACTGCGCACTTCTGAACTCGGACAGCTCGAAGCTGAGAAGAAGCAACTCCTCCGTCAATCTGTAAGTGTTTTTTGGACTTAAACTTATATTGGTCGATTAGATAGATGTTGATTAACTTGTATATTTGTGTTCTCAAAAAGAATGAGAAAGATTGGGAGATAGAGAGGCTGACGAGGGCAGCTTCTGAACATCATAGATCGAAGAAGGAGTTGATGGAACTGTTAGAACAAAGGGATGTGGAACTCAGCGAGAAAAATGCCACCATCAAGAGTTATCTTGATAAAATTGTAAGTCAAGTGTTGGTCAACATTTTATTTGTCAGTTAATATGAATACTCTATCTTATCCCTTATTTGTGCTTTTTGATTTACAATTAGTGCATTAGATGCCTTGGAATGTGTCGCTTAACGTATGTTAGTCATTGATGCTGTGCATTTAGTTTGATTTTGACAAGTATTTTCTTTTATTTTTTTGCTCCTTGATGTGTTGATTGAGCTTTATTCTCCATCAATTATATAGCATTATAAATTTGTTTCCTGACCTTTTTGCTTTTAAGGTTAATTTGACAGAAAATGCTGCATCAAAAGATGCTCACCTGGCTGACCTTGATTCTGAAATGGGACAATTGCGTGCTACATCTGCTCGTCTTCTGCAGGTGAACTGGTTTTCTTTTTCTTTATTGTCTTTGGTGGTTTCAATTTTGACAAGCAAATTATTTAATATGTTTATCTTTTTTCTTTGTTTCTGTTTTCGTCATGTTTTAATTTCAAGAGCACTTGTTTTTCTCTTTTTATTTTTTATTTTCTGTTTTTGTTTTTGTATTTAAGATCTCTATTTCAATTAGTACATAGGCACGCTGATATTATGGATTATTACCGATTGCTGCACCATGATTCTTGCTCCAGAGTAAAAGGTCACTGATTTGTTCTTGGTTTTATTATAATGTTGTATTACTTGTAAACTAGAAATATATTTTAGGATTTTGTGTATGTAGCCGCCTGTAAAATTTACAAAGTGAAAATATCTTTTACTTGGCTTGTTATTGTTCCCTTGAGCATTTAGTTTTAGGATATGTTCACTGTAATGTAATGGCTGGGTGTTCCTTTCTTTCCTGGTGGACCTTGGTTGTGGAAATGTTCACATCATTCTTTTCTAATTGGAACCGAGCAGGAAAAGGAGCTTCTTGAGAGGCATAACTCATGGCTTAATGAGGAATTAACTGCGAAGGTTGATAGTCTAATACAGATACGCAAGGAAAAGGGAGAGCACGAGGCTGATATGTGTGCTAAGCTTGCAGATGTATGAATTAATTTCTTGTTCTCTTCAGAAATAAAACAGGACTTCAGTTCTATATAATTGCCAAATGTAAGTGCCCTTCACAAAATGCATTCTATGTGCTAATTTCAGGTTGAACAAAAATTTAAGGAGAGCTTTAGTTCTCTAAAGTTCCACAAGGACAGAGTAAGGGAGTTGGAGGACAAATTGGCATCCATGGAAAGAGTGCGTTTTTTGCGGGTTTTTTCGATTCTATGTTTACTCATATTCTTGTTTGATATTCATCCCTTTAATAATGTGGTATCTATTTTGTGTTTGTAGGATTTATTATCAACTAAGGATGCAGCTACGGCTGCGGAGCAGCGTTCCTCTGAGGAAATCAAAACAGTAAGTGTTGTCCTGTAATCATGCTTTTAAGTTGTCCCAAAATAAATGACCATCATTGCCTTAGTGTGTTCTGGATGGCTTTCTCCATATAATATGGTTTCAGTGGCTGAACTGCAATTTGTTTTGAAATAAAGTGATCAGCTTAAGGTCTGAATTCTGAAAAACAGTGTCTCCTTATCTTAACTTGTCTGTCTGTATGGTTAATATTTGATTGTCAGCTAGGTTATCGTATGATAGTCGGTTATGTATTTAATCTTAGTTATTCATTGGCACTTCTAGCACTTTAAGATGGGGTGTTCCTTCATAACTCTTGAGTCTTTCAGTGTTGGTTGCTTTCTCCTTTCAAAAAATTCTCTGATTTAGTGATATTATACATGCATATAATTATAGATTCGCTGTATCCATGCCTTTGACTGCTGATTATGTGTAAATGTCTTTTACCTTCATAGGTAAACAAGCTCGTAGACTTATACAAGGAAAGATCAGAAGAATGGTCCAAGAAGGCAAGAGAACTTGAGGGAGTCATCAAGGCATTAGAAGTGAGTGCTGTTTATTCAAAGCTAGTTCGTGACGTCGTGCCCTAATTATGATTTATACATCTGGAATATCACACTTTATGTTGCCATATCTGAGCAGACTCACTTAAAGCAAGTTGAAAGTGAATACGAAGATAAGCTTGAAAAGGAAGTGTCTTTGAGGAAGGATGTGGAAAAGGTACTTATATCTGTTGTGATTATTTGGTTCTTTAGTAGTGTTTCGCCTGTCTTTTTTTTTAATCAAAGTTTCATGCTATCTAAACAATTTAAAATCATTAACATGTGTGCATATAGTATATGAATTGAGTCTTTGAAAACAATTAATCTATCTTTTGTGTTCTTTTAAAATTCTTCGAATGATGCCCAGCTTGTACTTGGTACTCCTGTGGTCATGTTATTATATGGGGAGAGCAGTAGATGATCCCTTGTTGTCCAGTCTCTATTATATCCTTACTTCATTATTTTTCCTTCACAAAATTATTCAATTACCTTGATATTTAAAGATCTCGAGATCACAGGTATTGGAGCTGGAAATAATTCTTTTCAACTCTTTATTTTTGTTCTCTGGAATAACTCAGGTAGGTGCGTGTTTCTATGATCAGGATATAACCAAACATGAGCATAGACAGATCGATTGCTGCACATTCTCCATATCATTTTTCTTTCTGTTTCTTAATTGCTTCCTGCCCCTCCTCCCTATCTTTTTTCATCAGTTTTTTCTCCTCTTTCTAGAGCAGTTTTTTCCTCTCCTGTTTGAAAAGCAGAAGATTATATTGCCATTAGGTGTACCTGGTAATAGTTGCAGGAGCTGAACACGATATTCCATAAATTAACCCAATAACCCAAACTAAGGAATGGGAATGTTTTACAATCAGTGAACTAACATTTTTCCTTTGACAAGCATTGTTTTAATCAAGATTTAATACTAATTGCTTTTGCCTAAGGTGTTCCCTCTTGGAGCTACGGGATTTATGAGAAAAATGTCTCCCATTGTTAGTCTTAACCTTTAATTACGTTCATTTTGACCTTTTCCTTTTTATGACTTATTTGTTTTATAAATTTTCTTTTTCTTTCTTCCTTTCTTTGTATCTATCTATATTTTGTATTTATATATTTATTGTAGGAGGCTGCTGATTTGAAGGAGAAGCTTCAAAGTAGCAACTCGGAGTTGGAAAATTTGAAGAAAGGAAACGAGCTAACATATCTTCCTCTGAGTAGTTTTACAACTGCCCCGTGAGTAGCTTCACAACTTCAAATGCATTTTAATTGCAGATTTGACAGGCTAATTTTTTCAAGGTCTTTTGTTTTATTTGTTTCTTACAAAAAAAGGGTCTCTCTTGATTTAGTTTTGCCAATTAATATGGTTAGATAACTGAAGTTTGAACCATTATATTTTGTTACTATCATATGTTATGACCTCATTTCAGACAAATCCCTGGCACCGAAGAATAACTATTATTGCTTAACCCTTCCTAAAAGTTTGAATAGATTATACTCCCTCTGTCCCATAAAAAGGAGTCTTGTTTAAAAGAACCGTGTCTCAAAATAAAAGTCCTGTTTCTAATTTCAATGGCTCGTTTTCTTAGTCCAAGTAAAAAACTTAAATTTTTTATTTCACGCGTTACTTTTATATGATTGAATATGTCAAATGAGAAAAGGTGATGTAAGTGAGAATTGATGGTTTTTGGAGAGTTGTACCTTCATCAAACTGCTCATAAATAAAACAGTTGTACCTTTTCAAACATAACTCTTTTTATGGGACGAATGGAGTATTTTTCAAGTAGAGTTGCAACGTGAGTCTGCACTTATCCAATAGCGTTTCTTACTTTTAAGAACATGAGATACATGGACACAGCTGAAAAGGATTTAAATTAGAATCAGATTCATAGCTGTCTAGGAAACGAGGCGAGCAGAGGCCTTCTGGCGCCTGAGGCGCAAGGTGCGCCTGAGGCGTGCGCCTCTTGGACATAGTTAAATAAATGAATTCCAATTATTATTAGGCTAAAATAAACATTATTAAGCAAGCAAATAATTGCACACAAAAATAAAGAGCATAATTTCAAATTTGGCTGAAACCCTAAGTTACTAAAGCCCTAGAAGTGCTGGGCAGCGGGCTGCTGCTGCGGCCGGCGATGGCAGTCGGCAGCGGGCGGGTTGTCTTTCTCGGTTTTTCTCCATTCTCTAAAAGTCGAGCGTGTGTTGTATTTCGTTTTTTAATTTGGGCTGAAACCCTAAGTTACTAAAGCCCTAGACCTTGTTGTATCTTTTTCAAATTCGGGCTGAAACCCTAAGTTACTAAAAGCCCTAGAACTGCTAGATGACTAAATATTAGGAAAAGTGGGAACACCTTAAATGAAAAAACGTGTTTTTCAAGTAAAAAGGCTGTGGGAACAAAAGGCATGCCCGAGGCGCGCCTCTCCAGGCACCAGAGGCGCTGGGGGCGCAATTAGGCGCATGCCTTCGGAACAGCGCCGCCTCTTAAGAATGGAGGTGCACCCCCTGGAAAACCATGCCCCAGGCGCGCCTTTGACAGCTATGATAAGGATAAAGGGCATATCAAATGCCTACACACTAAGCATATAAAAAATGTATATTATTATTTATAATAACTAATGTCCTATAATTTTTTTTAGGGTAAACGATTATCAAATTATAGTACTTGTAATTATGTTAATTGTAAAAAAATTGTTAAATCAGTCCGGTTGTACGAGTAAAGCAGGAGAAGAAAGTGCTGAAGACAATGGGGTAGTGAGATGAACATGGTGGAGAGAGTGAGAGAGTTGAACTTGATTTTTCTCTGAACGAAGTTATGTAATTAGTATTAAATATTAACCCTATCTATCGAAAAGTCAGAAGTGCAACAGAGCACTAGCTGTACACTTATTTCTTAATAGGCAATGCTTATTATCACTGAACAACCGAATCCTAAGACATACAATTCATCTGTTTGCGCACTTTTATCTTCATTTCTGAATGGCTACATCCACTTTCTCTATGAAGAATCCAGCGCGTATCATGTGTCTTGACCTGTGTAGTGTTGTATCTACCTGAGTACTTCACCCAAAATATAGAGTCCAGGTAACATAGTTCTCAGTCTAAGTTATACTGATCTTAATATCGGGTTGAGGTTCATTTGCTTGTTGGTAAGCTGTAAGCTGGACGTCATGGTCTTTCACTAGCTGAGTTCTTGAGAAAATTTGGATACTTTGTCTCTTGTGTACTCGTGTTCTATTCTTGTTTTTATATTATCAAACATAGCTTGGAGTGTCATTATGCTACCAGCCTCTAAATTGGTTTGGCTATATACATACTTTGAAATTCAATGTCCCTGATTATCTAGGTGCGGAAAAAATCGTGTAAATTTGCTGGGAGGGGAGAGGGGTACATGAAACTCGTAGGAAATTATGCCCAACCAACTGACAGAAACCATGACACTCTTGTCTGTTCTGATTGATGATAAACACTGTTTCACCATGTGATCTAATTGTATGATTCTATTTTTTATGCACTGTTGCTCCTGGATAAACCAAATAAATGTAATAGCTGTCTGCAGCTTGCCTTTTAGAAGTTATATTCATCTCTGAGCTGTATTTGTGTTCTTACTTCTATTTTATTTTAGATTGCTAAACTCTGTTGATGCTGATGGAATGGTTGAGGATGATCGAGCAATTGTACCTACGATTCCAGCTGGTGTTTCTGGAACTGCATTAGCAGCTTCACTGCTTAGGGATGGATGGAGTGTGAGTTGTATATTTGTTCCTATAACTCTTGTAATCTATCTCAGGAAATAAGCTATAAAATGTTTTCTATTCTAGTTTTTTCAGGGGAAGGGGCAACAAAATAAATTATCAGTTAACTGTATTTTGTTTGCTGCTATTTCTCATCATTCTGCAACTTAACATATTTTTTTTCTTCTATATTATTTGTGAAGCTGGCTAAAATTTATGCCAAATATCAAGAAGCTGTTGATGCACTACGCCATGAACAATTGGGGAGAAAACAATCTCAAGCTATCTTGGAGCGTGTATGTTTTGTGGAACCATCATTTCCCTGCTAAGTTACCAAGCGACAAATATTTGTGCTGCTAATTTTGAATTCTTTTAGATCTATTGCCTCATGTAAACCTTTGCTTAGCCACAATATGTCTGATCATATTTTGTGAGTTTGTTTTTTGAATTGATCATGGCTCTTCTTTTCCTTAATCAAGCTGTTCATTACCTGTTTCCTTATGAAACTTTTTGTATCTGAAAAAACTTTTCCGTCATTTTAGTTGTTGATTGCTAATGGTGTTAAAAAGTGTAAGATTGAGTCTAGGAAGTGGCCACTACCTTTGTATTGTACTTGAGTTTCGGGTTTGAAGATGTAGAGAAGAACTCTGTTGTGCTTTTGCAGCTGCCAAGACTTGTGTTGCCTTTAACTACTTGCAACAATTTTTTGCCTATGAGAGATATTTAAGATAAATCTTATGGTTCATGTTCTTATGCTTTGAATTAGAAAGGTTTTCATGTATTGTTATAAGTGATTGTTCCAACATGATGGTTTCCTATCGTTGTGTGTAGCATTGCTGAAGTTTTGATGTATATCTGTAGGTATTTTACGAAATAGAAGAAAAAGCAGGAGTCATCATGGATGAAAGAGGTATATGCTTCCTGTTCTGTTGGATTTGGTAGAATTACCTACAAAACCTCTTCTAGCAAACTAGAGTTAGATTGACTTTTTTTCGTGCTAGGGTTGATCCCCAATTCTGTTCTCTCCCCCCAAACACACACGCAAAAGCGCAGACATGTTAGTTTTATCATCTGCTCAACACTGCGCATGTGTGATAATTTCACATAATCTTACAAGTAGAGTGATGATGTTTGTATTGGATAAGGTTAAATTATTGCATCACCGACTTGGTAATAAGCTGGGAGAAAATGGAGAAAGTACTATCTGATTTTCTACTGGCAGATACTAGTATGAAGAAGTTTTATATTGCTGTTTTAGGTCTTACACATGTTCATTGTGTTGCACAATGTGAGATCTGGTGCACTGTGTCTTTTCTTGTTCGCGGTGAACCTCCTGTTCTTCTAAAACAATATTCAAGTAGGAAGAAATGTTGGTAAATCAGACTAGTTTCCATTGATAAGGGCATTGCATGTGCTGGTATTCTGTCTTCAAATTTACTTGCACATGGTTGAAAGCTCAGGAAAACCAGTGGAATTGTTCATCTAAGAATTGTCTTTTTGCAGAGGAACATGAAAGACTAGTTGATGCTTACTCCGCTTTAGATCAAAAACTGCAGCAGACGCTATCAGAACGCTCTGCTCTGGAGATTACCATTCAGGAACTGAAGGTTTGTCTTGTTTCCGGTTCTTAAATTTGTGTGAAGTATAGAACAATGGGCTTTGTGGAGCACTTTACCTGCATATTTTATATTCAGGCTAGCTTAAAACGGCAGGAACGTGACTATGATGTTGCTCAGAAGGAGATTAGTGACCTCCAGAAGCAGGTGTTGTTTTTATATCTTGATTTAAAATGTGAAAATGTTATGTTATACAGGAAGCTTTGCTAACAGATATTTGGATTTCTTACTTCCATGATTATTTGGCTTTTAATGCTGCCTTTTCAGTGAGTCGCCAGGTGTGAATAATTTTACCTCTTAGACCTACTCTTGTTCTTGTCTTAGGTGGCTGTCCTATTAAAGGAGTGTCGAGATGTTCAGTTGCGTTGTGGGTCAGTTGCTCGTAATCATGATGATGAGCCCAATACTGGTTCCACTGTGGCATTAGGCACTGAACTTACTGCTGATAATATTATATCTGACCGTCTGGTATATGTTTGCATCTTCCTTTCTCTTGTGTTCAACTCTATGCAAATCCTACCTTGAAAAAAATAAAACATCTGATAAGCGTTTATTTTTTTGCCTGTGCAGTTGACCTTAAAGGATATAAATGGATTGGTTGAACAGAATGTCAAGCTCCGGAGTCTGGTTCGCAGCCTTTCTGACCAGATTGATGAGAAAGAAGCAGAGTTGAAGGCAATAGCAAGTTTCTGTTGAAGTATCAGTATGTTATTTCTTTTTCTGCAATATTAAACTCACATGTCTTGTTTAAAAATTCAGGATAGATATGAGAAGGAGCTTCAAATGCGTACTGATGAGACTGCATCTAAAGTTAATGTGGTATTGCAGAGAGCAGAGGAACAAACACGCATGATTGAGTCACTTCATACCTCTGTAAGATTCTTCACGTGCTGAGTGTGTGCATCTGGTGATTTCTGTTGTCCAAGTAAAGCATTTCAATAGTTGATGCAAATTTGTTATCTGTATGGGAACAGGTGGCCATGTACAAGAAATTGTATGAAGAGGAACAAAAACGTCGCTCATATCCTAGTTATCCTCTGGAAACAATTGCAGGTTCCTGTTTTCATTGATTCTTGGGCTACATTCTATCCGAAATTGTTTTTATCCTTTCTATTAATTGCAAGTTAATCTTGTTTCATCTTTTATAATATGATTTGTCATGATTTTGGTTAATGTATCAAACACTAAAAGAATGTCTTATAGCTCTCTGTTGATGAATGTTCACAGTGCTGATTAGTTAAGTTGGAAGTTGCAAAGTAGAATATTAAGTGTTGAAATCTCAAATACATGGAGAACTCACATTGCTAGTGATTATTGAGAAACACATAGTGTAGGGACCGGATAATCAGGATTCAGGGTTTTGAGTTTTAATGACCATTACCATGTTGTTTTAAATTATATAGAATAATGTGAACAAGTTCAAATGTCTGAAAGGATTTGAAACCAGGCATAATAAAATTGTCCATAATTCCCGGATTTATCTGAGATCGAATTATTTGGCTTGCGGGTACAACAAGTGAAAGCGGCCTAACAAATTCTATAGAGTTATATCATTCTCATATGCTAAGGTGGGTGTTTTCGTATGGAGTAAAAACGGAGCTATGAATTTCTTATGCTTGCTGGGTTTCTGAATTGTGCTTTCACATATTATACATGCTAAAGCTCAACATACCGTCATTTGCATTAGCTTGGGTATTAAGTACTATCCGAAGTGTATATGGTTATCTCCCATGTGTATCTGTGGCAACAGTTGGAATTTGAATTTGCCATAATATGATAAATATCATTTCTTGTTTACTTTCAAAGAATAGTATCTCCTCCATCATATACCAGACATTTATTTACCCCCATTGTTTTTAAAAATCTCCACTTGTTTTTGGTACGTGTGTGTCTGTGTGTGCTGTTTTGTTGTTTTTCATTGGCTGGATCTTATGATGGTTGTTCTATTTGGTAACTTATTTGCTAAATGTGCTTATGTAAGTGGGATTTTGATCTTGCAGAGCAAGGAAGCAGGGAGGTTGTGCTTTTACAAGATAGTAGTCAAGTATGTGACAAAAATCTTCTAAGCAGAAGTATGTGTGTATATTGTGGCTCTTATCCATTCATCTTCTTTATATATGTGAATTTATAGGATACATCAAGGAAGGTGCAAGAACAGGCTTTTGAGCGTTTGAAGAATCTTGAAGAAAAACTAGTGAAATATGAGTAAGCTATACATGCGAAGTTTGATTTTCTTTTTATACGATGAATTTCCGTTTACTCTCGAACAATCAATTTCAAAGAATGTTTATTGACTAATGCGTGAGGAATTCCACTGATGAAGTAAGTAACCTTGAGGTAAAGCACGAGCAAGTGTCACGATATCAGTGCCACTTCAAGGTCGTTCCCGGGGGTGCTAGATGTACATGTCAGTAGTGGACAGGAGAGCTGATAACTGAATGTGTTTAGTTTGTTGGTCACAGTAGAAAATCATGATCGGCTTTTGCCTCGCTTTTTCCAAACAAATGAAAATCTATTCATTGATTTTTAGCTGTCATTTTGTGATTTCATTACTGCGTCTGAGTATTCAGATCATAAACTTGTTCCACATCGATGTTGATGACTTGATGTAGTTATGCAATGCTGATGTCTTTTATGGTGCTTCGTTTGTTTAGTTTTTCAAGATGTAGTGGTTACTTTTGTCTCTCAAATCGATGGAGCTAATGTTGTACTTGTGTTGATAGATTTGATTGTGCGATTAAGTTCTTTTTGAAGGAACATGACTTCAGCCTTATTCTATTAACTGAGGCTTGTATTTTCTGTTCTTTTCTAGGAATGACATAATTTCATTGCGATCTGAGCGTGACAAGTTAGCACTGGAAGCTCAATATGCAGTGGAAAAACTCGCTAGATTTATGAAAGAGTTTGATAATCAGGTTGGCATGTTTGGAGCTCTCCTTTGTTCTCTGGCTTTTAATCTTTTAAATGGACTCAGATACTGAAAATTTGTGTACTGTTTGAGATTTATTTTGATTTAACCTATCATCATGTTTTTTGGTCATTCTAGAGAGAAGAACATAATGGAGTTGCAGCTAGGAATGTTGAGTTCTCCCAATTAATAATTGACTACCAAAAGAAGCTCCGTGAAAGTGCTGAGTCTTTGAATGCTGCAAATGAACGTTCTTCACAGTTAACTATGGAGGTAGTTTTCGTCCTGCTTTAATTATGAGACTTCTAAGGTTGTGTTTGGATGGAGGTTTTGGAAATCAAGTTGATTTCAAATGGATTGATCTAAAGTCCTTTTTATTTGGAAATCCATTCATTCAATTCCTTGTTTGGATGTTTGAATTATAATAAGTGGATTTGAATTGCTTTAACTTTTTTTTGTTAGAAAGAATGATAATAAAGAGTAGTCTCTGTGTGTGTGTAAAGTGTTTGTAGTGTACGTGTGAAGTGCATGTGTGAAGTTTGCGTCTAGTGTATGCGTGTAGTATGTGAAGTGTTTGTTGTATGTGTAGTGTGTGAGATGTGTGTTAAGTGTGTGTGTAGTGTGTGAGATGTGTGTTAAGCGTGTGTAGTGTGTTTTTGCACCCGTGAAGTGTGTGTGTGTGGTGTGAAGTGTGTAGTGTGGCATGTGTGTGATTATGTGGTTATATACATCTCTGAGAGAGTGAGGATTTATTTCAAAATGACTAAAGTTTTAGGAAGGATTTCAAATCCATAAAAAATGAACTAGAGATTTAGGAGGGATTTAATGTCCGTTAATTCGATTTTTCTTCCAAACAAGAGTGGATTTGATTGGGGATTTCAAATCCATCCCTCAATTTCAATGCCAAAGCCCTCCATCCAAACACAACCTAAGATTCTTACAATAATTGTAACGGGAAATGCTTTATCTTTCTCTAGGTGTCGATCTTGAAGCATGAAATGGAAATATTGCAAAATGCTGAAAAGAGAGCTTCTGATGAAGTTCGTAGTTTGTCGGAGAGAGTTCACCGTCTACAGGTGTTCATCGTTGCTTTTAAGTTTTGATGACCGATAATAATTTGGATACATTTTGTTTCAGCATTTTAATTATGATTTCATCCTCGTTCAGGCCAGTTTGGATACCATACAGAGCACTGAAGAAGTGCGCGAGGTAGCTATTATTTTGCTAATTTGTTTTTCCTCTCAAGTTAGTAATTTCTCCTCTTAACCATTAATATTTTGATGGTTTAGGAGGCTAGAGGTATTGAGAAGAGAAGGCTAGAGGAACATATTAACAAAGTTGAGGTACTTCAATTGTGATTTTGTTGATCAAACTTGTGGAAGTAAACATTTTTACTCTGATTTGTACCATATTGAAGCTTTGGTATCATTTCTTTAGATTTTGAAAATGGATATGTGTCCAAACATTTAGCTTTTCTTCTGTTGGTACTTATCATGAAGTGCTTACTGCAGAGAGAATGGGCCGAGGCAAAAAGGGAACTTCAGGCAGAACGAGATAATTTCCGAAATCTTAGTCTTCAGCGTGAAAGTAATTTAAAGGATGCCCTTAGACAAGTTGATGAATTGCATAAGGAATTGGCAAATGCTTCGCAGTCTGTAGCAAATGCTGAGTCCAGGGCTGCAGTTGCGGAGGTTCTTATTCTGAAACTTTTTTCTATTGTACTAATAATAATTGTTAGGTGACATCTACTTTGTTGACTTCTACTTCTTGGCATTTGAGCAAGTAGTCTTTCTAACTGGTTCTATTATTTTTTCCAGGCTCGTTGCTCTGATTTGGAGAAGATTTTAGAATCTGCAAGGGTGAAGGTTTGCTCTAGGCCTTTCTTATGCTACTGATCCAACTCTTACCATTCCCCTCGCCCAAGAAAAAGGGAAAGAAAATAGTTAAAAACAACTACCATAAGTACATTGCTTTAAATTAGAAAAGCATGCATATTCTCAAGCTGTGTTTATCATGTTTTCGGCATTCACAATAGCAAATATATCTATACCGGTTAGTCTTATGTGCTCCCCTATTCAAAAATAATGTGCAAGTTCAAGACTTGGATCTTGTCTTTCCTCCCTAGATTGTGTTTGGAAGAATACCTTTTATTTTCACAAGCAGTTGAGTGTTCCTTCAATGATTGTTTATTCTTGTTCTGATTGACTATCTTGCAATATTCTGCAGGATCATGATGGCGCTGAAGGTGGTCCATCTTCTTCTTCTGAAAAGGTAAATCTAGTATATTTGCTGAGTTGATTAGTGTCCATGCCCAACATTTCGTATTGTTATTTCACACTCTTTCTCAATATTTAAAAAAAGAAATTGTGACTATGAAAGGACACTTGCGTTCTGTATCCCTTGCTCTATCCTAGTACTCTGAGACTATATATATTCATATTTCATTTTTTGGCTTTTCTGGCTCAATCTTTACGTTTTTCTAGACTGGGTTCCTAAGCATTAGACAGATTGCTCGGTATATTACTGGCAAAGAGGCAGTGACGTATGGTCATTGTAGTATAGTACTACTCTTAGGATTCCTGAGTTAAATCTAGGATGGTGATCCCATTTTTCTTTTGACTGGAAAATGTGAACTCATTGGTTATTTTCTTAAGGTGATATTTGCCCACTTTTTTACTATGTATACTTTTGAAAATGTAGCACGAGCAGTTCATGTTAGCATCCACATTAATAGAATTTGCATCAAATCTTTAGGTATAATGCCAGCCTGTTGTGTGGACTCTTTTTATTTTCTGAATGCAAGCGTCACATTTCCTTTAATTCATGTGTCCAGTGGGCTTCCAACGCTTAAATTATGCTTGCTTGAAAATTTTGCATGGCAGTATTTATCTTAGGTAGGATCAGGAGATTTATGTGCGCCCCCTCTTCACCCCCAATGCATCCAAAGTACATTTAACAAATTTTATTGTTGTAAATTGTACTATCTCAAACATTAACGGAGCCTTTCATTTGTGAATGTTCTTGAGTTACTACTGTAGAAGTAAGTCACGTGGCTAGGCCGTTTGAGATTCATCTGTTTTGAATCTTTTTTTGAACTTCTGCTTCTGATAGTTTGTGAGAAAGTACTTTATATAATGACATGTGCTTCAGATATTGGCAAGCTTCCAGAATGAAATTGAGAAATTAAGAGAGGAAGCAGAGGCTAGCAAAAATCACATGCTCCAGGTACGGAAAATACTTGTGTGTTTAGATTCGGTCTTCATAGTGCTAAATTTCTTTTGTCTTTCAGTACAAGAGCATAGCTCAGGTGAATGAAGACGCACTCAAGCAAATGGAATTGACTCATGAGAATTTCAGAAATGAGGTACTTTTCGTATGTTATTACTGTCTGTGCTATATGGTTAAAAAATCTAACTTTTAGTTGCAATTTTGCTTTGTAGGCGGATGAAGTTAAGAGATCACTAGAAAATGAGCTTAATTCACTCAGGGAGCGTCTTAATGAACTTGAGAGTGAATGTAAATTGAAAACCGAGGAGGCAATTTGTGCAACTGCTGGAAAAGAAGAGGCTCTTGCTGGTGCGTTATCTGAAATTGCCAGTGTGAAGGATCATTATTCTGTTAAGATGTAAGTCTTTTATGTACCACATTCAACTACTGAAGTTTTACGGACATGTACCTTTAGAATGTTTTGGATGGAATAAGAAGGTTAAGTTAAAAGATGATGAAGTTAATTATGATGCTACATTGATTTGAGGTGTAGTAATAGTCTATTTAATCTCTTTTTAAGTTGGAGGGAGCTTATCATTGCTGTAATTTAGGGTAAATTTGAAGGGAATTACTAATTGACATCAAAAGGAGTTGTTCTTGGATGATTTCAGGTTAGTTGCTTATAAGTGCAGAGATATAGTGCTTACCCAATAGTTCTGTTTTTTTGTTTTTTGTTTATATGTTGAGGTATGTTGGGGATGATACATTACCAATTCCATGGAAGTAACATTTCATTGCCGTAGAGATATTGACTCATGATTGGCATTATCGAAGACTTCCATTTTTTATTTGACATTATTAAATTTTGATTCAAGTAAAATCTGTTTGATTTTCTAATATCTTCTTTGCTAGATTATCTAATGTTTGTTATTTTTCTTGTACTGCCTTAGGTCACAGATTTCTATGATGGAAGCAAGAATCTCAGCGTTGCAAGAAGATTTGGATAGGGAGCACAAAAAATGGCGAACAGCTCAAGACAATTATGAAAGACAGGTATTTTACGACCTCTTGTATAAATTATTTGTAATGATCATTAAAGTAACACAGGTTAGCCCAAGTAATTGAGGTTAGCACAATTGATATTAAGAGATTAGAGCAGTAAATAGGTATTCTAATAAATATTGTCATTTGCATGGGAATATGAAATATTCTTTATATTAATGAGCTTAGTTGCTTCTTGATAAAGGATTGAAATGCAACTTGGTGGACAACATTCTTGTTCATCATGATATCTGTATTAATATCTGTGTGTATGAATGCGCTCGCCCAGACATGATGAACAATGTGAATGTTCTGGTCCTTTTCGATTTGAGGGAAAGAGCTTTTAATTGGTTTTGCAGTCTATGTTTCTTCGAGTAACAGTGTATTATCCTTAAGTTACCCCTGTCGTGGGCATGCTTGTGTTTGACCACACTGTTTCTTCATCCAGGTTATTTTACAATCAGACACTATTCAGGAGTTGACAAAAACATCGGAAGCCTTGTCTTCAGTGCAGCAAGAGGCATCTGAGCTCCGTAAAGTGGTCGATGTACTTAAAACCGAAAACGTATTACTCTTCTCTATTTATTCCTTTTTGTTCTAGTGTCTTGCAGAAGTAGTAGGAGTTGGATGCACTTTATTTCATCTTGTCTATGTGACATTGGTCGTAGTGTTTAGGTCCCAGCTTTAGGTATTTCTGGGTTGGGGAATGGAATTTCTGCAAATTTATGTCGATTGAAAATGCTATTTATAGTTGATGTGTGAAGATATTCCCAAGTATTGGTGGGAAAAGCCACAAGGGATTCTTAGGTTCCGGTTTGGGGTTTTCTTTTGAGAGTAGCTAAAAAGAACCACCAGTATACATACCTAAAAATATGGGAGGAAAGTAATAGTAAAATGCACTACTTCCACCTCATAAATTGATTGAACAGACTGACTTTTAGATATATATATATATATAATCATAGATATAGACAATCCACCTTTAATTAGCACATGTCTGCATAAAATCACAATGTAATACGATGAAGCAAGTTTAAAGTTTTTTCGCTTTCAATAATAGAAGCTATGGAGCCTAAAATTGTTAAACATTTGTTGCTGGATGATCTGGAAGTAATGCCATTTGCATTTTCTTTCATTATTTCATGTATGTTCCCATGATATGTATTGTTCTGCAGTTTATCCTTGAAAATGTTTGTAGGATCTTTGATATTTCAATTGCTTATCTTTACAGAGTGAGCTGAAGCTGAAGTGGGAGACAGAAAAGTTAGCAATAGAAGTTTATAAGAGTGAGGCTGACAAGAAATACAGTGAAGTGGATGAGCTGAATAAGATTTTGCACAGCCGGCTCGAGGCCTTCCACATAAGATTAGCTGAGAAGGAAAGAGGAATTGCTTCTGGGAGCAGTTTAAATAATCTTGCGGATGATGATGGGTTGCAAAATGTTGTGAATTATCTGCGGAGGTCAAAGGAAATAGCTGAAACAGAGATCTCTTTATTGAAGCGAGAAAATCTTCGTTTGCGATCTCAGCTGGAGTCTGCTTTGAAGTCGGTTGAGACTGCAGAAACATCACTTCAGACAGAGCGAGCAAAATCTCGAGCATCAGTGCTTTCTGAGGAAGAATTTAAATCTCTTCAACTGCAGCTCAGAGAGCTAAATCTACTTCGTGAAAGTAATGTGCAGCTCAGAGAGGAAAACCGGCATAATTTTGAAGAATGCCAGAGACTTCGTGAAGAATTTCAGAATGTTCAGGGTGAAACTGAAAATTTGAAGAAGCTCCTAAAAGACAGAGACAGTGAGTTGGAAACCTACAGAAAAGAAGTTGAAAACCTAAAGACAGAAAAAGTGGATCTTGAAAAGAGAATTGATGAATTGGTGGAGAAGTGCAAGGATGTTGATATGGACGATTATAATCGCCTCAAAGAATCTTTCCAGCAGATGCAGATGAATTTGAGAGAGAGAGGCGCTCAGTTTGAGGAAACTAAGAAACTTCTATCAGAAAAGCAGGAGACAGTCTCAGTTTTAGAGCGGGACGTTGCCAGAAGCAGAATGGAACTAAATGAAAGGGAGACCAGGGTTAATGACCTCTTGCAAACTGAGGCTTCTTTGAAATCTGAGGTTGAAAAATATAAGCGATCACTTCCTCACTTACGGAGAAAGTCTGAAAGCTTGGCAAAAGAAAAAGAGAATATGAGTAAAGAGATCCAAGCCCTGTCCAAACAGTTGGAGGAGGCTAAACAAGTGAAAACAAATATAGGGGACTCTGTTGGGGAGCAGGCTCTGAGGGAAAAAGATGTCAGAATACAAATGCTGGAGAAAATGCTTGAGAAACATAGAGATGATCTGAAAAAAGAGAAGGATGATCTGAAGAAAGAGAAGGAGGATCATAATAGAGAAAAAGAAGAAAGGGAGAAAATGGGGAAAACAATTATTGACTTACGCGAGAAAGTCAATAATCAAAAGAGAAAGCTATTGGATGAGCTGAGAAAGCATAAACAAGCTGTTCAAACGCTTCAAGATGAAGTTGATAAGTTGAAGAGCTCTGGAAGCACTCGTTCTGAAGGAATATCTATGGTCCAAGATTTTCCCACTATGTTGGATGATCTTGCTTCTTCGTATTTCCAGGCTGTGGAGAATTTAGAACGGGTTGCACAACCAGTTTGTGGTGATCTTGATTCTGCCACCACCAATGCTCCGTCTCTAGATAACACAGGCACGTCATCTGTTCAAACCCAAGCTGTGCCTGCTGCCAATGTTCCTTCAACGAGAGTAAATGTGGATAAGGATAAAAGGGTTGTTTCAACAAAGGCAAACATTAAAACTGGGAGGAAGTTGGTACGCCCTAGTATTATAAAACCAAAGGAATCTCAGGGTGATGTGGAGATGTCAGAAGCAGATGAGTCTAAAATGGGATTGCCATCTCATACTTCTACGGAGAATCAAGCAAGTGTAACTGTACCCACAACCACGTCACTCCGGAAACGTCCATCAGCATCATTTTCTTCTGAGATCCAAGAGGAGACGCCTGCCTCAGAGGAAACAGGCTCCGATGTGCCAACACCTCTGCTGAAAAAGCCCAAAGCATCAGAGAGCATTCAGGAAGGTGGCGAAGAGCCACCTGTTGCTCCTGTGAAGCCTTCTGAAGAAGTGGCTGTTGAGGACTCATCAGATGACGTGGCACAACAGAGTAATGATAAGGATGAAGCTGTTGATACTGAAAAGGATGAGTTTGAAACTGGAGGGGAGGAAATGGAAGAGCCGGCTGGAGATGAACCAGTTCAGGTTGAGCAGCTGAGTGAGACGGTCGATGTTGTAGATGAGAAGTCGGACAAACCTAGTGAAATTATGCTATCTGATGATCAATTGAGGGATCAAACTGAACAGGATATTCAGCGTATAGTTTCAGAATCAGGTGGTGATAGAGAAGAGGGAGAGCTGGTTGCAGATTTTGCTGATAATGATGGTGATAGCAATTTATCTAATGAAATGGGGCCCATAGAAACTGGAGAGTTTCATGCTGAACAATCAGTAGACTCTGAGAAATCACCGAGTACCGAACAAGCGTTGGAGATCGGTGAGATTGATCCACAGACACCGGAGGAAGAGAACATGACTGAGAACGTATTTGACAGCTCAGATAAAGTTAATGATGGTGCAGACCCAAATGCAGAAATGGAGCAGGTCGGTGGGTCTTCCAGCGTCACTGCTGAAGAACCATCATCTAGCTCTACTGTTGATGTTGGGCCTTCTGAACAAGGTGGGTCCACTCCCACGCAGGACGCAGGAGGGAAACCGGTATCCCCTCTGAGTACGAGATCAAGGACCATCAATCTAGCGGGTAGGGCAAGTGAAAATGCACGTCTTAGACAGGCTGGAATGGTTGCTTCTTCTTTACCAACCAGAGCTCGTGGCAGAGCTATTCGTGGTCGTGGTGCAAGGGGTGGCCGCACTGGACGTGGGCCATCACCTGGTTAGGGAGGCAGTGCTTATTCTGAGGACTTTGATTGGAGTGCTTGTCAATGACTGAGATATATGGTTTTGATGCACTTAACATTAAGCATTTTTCTCTTTTTTACTTTTTCTTTTGGCTGCTCTACATGGATTTACGTATTTGAATCTTCTGATTGGCAAGTTCTATTCTACCCCTTTGGGTAGTACCCAGGTGGATCACCACCATACACGTGGTGCGAGATATAAGTCGTACACCAAATGTTTGGAGAAGAATCCACTTGATACTATCAAAATGGATAGTAAAAGATGGAGATAATCAATTATTCTGCCGCTGAAAATAGGAAACCAATTCATTTAGAAATAACATGCCTTTTTTTCTCACAATGTTACGTTGAATGGTGCGAGTTATCTCCTAAGCGGTTCTCAACTTTCTTTACTAAGTTGATTTTTTCTCTTTCCTTTCTATTATATAGTTTTAAAGTTGAATAACATTTTCTTTTCATATTAATTAAATTTTGAAAATGTAATATTGAATCTAAACTGGGAGATCTAATCTCATGAATTGAATTATTTGTTTGTTTTAGATAGGTGCTTTTTTTTGCATGTTTTATTGTTTGTGATACTATATGTATGACTGTCAAATAGTGTATTTTTTATATATACCTAACTTATATTTTTTTATAAGTTAAGAGGTTTTTAACGTTTTCGTTCATACGTCCTTTTTTTATGAAAATATACTAAACTAATGCTCTACGGTCTTCCATTTTAATATTCACAATGCATATAGATAATAAAAAATCAAGGTAAAATATAAAATGCTTTTGTTTTTACATTGATTATGATATATTTAGGTATCTAGTTTGATTTTATACAAAATACAAATGTGAGATTGATTGAAAACATTGATTATGATACATTTTTTTAATAATTTTGTATTGTTTGAATTATTTATATGAACAAATTTTGATAAAATAGCCTAAATTTGTCTGGTTAACACTTCAATTTAAAAGGAAAACTTGGTTTAATTAGTCAAAGTGATTTATTGATTGAATTAGTTTAATTTTCTTTTTGAAAATAAATTATACTTCTTCCGTTCACAAATAAATGTCATTTTAGATTTTCAGGTGAAATTTAAGGGATTGAGGGACACTTTTCCATATTTCTCTCCACCAATTTTGTTATTACCATAATCTTTTCTCCATACCTTATTTATATAATATCAAAACATTTGTATGGAAATTCCTTAGATTTAGCTAATGACAATGTTGGAAGAAATAGGTAAAAATAGCTAGAATGATACTCTTTTATGAAAAAATATTTTTTCCTATAATGACACTTATTTATGAACGGGGGGAGTATTAGCTAGCTAGGAAATTGTGTCTAAAGAGATTTGAATATAACTTTGTATTTGATTGCAACAATTACCATTACCAATGATTATTGAAACATAACAAAGTTGGATAGTTCAAGTGGTAGAGCATCCACTATCTAGGTTAATTATTTCAATTACACGAATATATAATTTTATTAATATATCATCATAAATATTACAAAACGTGTAGTGAACCGGTGTAAAATTAGTTTAAATAAAAATTTAAGATGGATACAATTTTGTTTTCTAAATTTTTATTTTGATGTATAATATTTCTAATTAATTATCTTATTTCTAAATTTAATTTAATTTTAAATGAACATTAAAGGTGTGTTTGCTTAGGGCTGGGGAGAGCCAAATTTGGCTGAGGGAGTTAATGAGTGTGCTTTATTGAGATTTGACCTCCTAAATCTACTGAAGCAAACCTTAAGCAAACACACCCGAAATAATTAACATTGAATGTTATATATACCTAGAATATGGAATACTCCCTCCGTCCCGGCTTAACCTGCCTAGGTTGATCGGGCACGGAGGTTAAGAAAAAACAGATTTTGTGGAATCTTTGACTTTTTGAAAGGTGGAGATTGAGAATGGAGATTGTGAGAGAAATTTGCCATTTATGGGACTGACAGGTTAAGGTGAGACAAACCAAAATGGCCAGTAGGCAGGTTAAGCTGGCTGGGACGGAGGTAGTATAGTTTTCTGTGTTGAATTATTTATTTTCATTTTGATATATGTGTTGTATTTAGAAAAGAAATAGTTCATTGATTCTCATATGGATTTGAGCTACAATTATGTCATAATTTTTGTACAGAATATATCACAATTTAATTTATAGAATTTATGGTTTCACCTTAATATTCTTTTAGTTTGTGTAAGATTGGGCTTTAAAAGTCGCTTCAAATGTTGAGCAATGTATTAGTTACCAGACATAAGTTTTGGAAGAATGATAATATAAACAAACTATATTTCAAATTGATTTAAGTAAAACACTAATATACAAACTTTGCGTATTATTTTTTAAGCAAAGGCAAGAATCTCATTACTTAAATAATAATCATAAGCACAAGATTTTCGATTCAAACAATAATATCATGCTCCATTCAAATAGATGGGTAGACAAAAGAGAAAGAAAAAAGAAAAACGAGTCTAAGTGATATTTACCCGAAGAACACCTCGTTCTGTGACTGCATACACGCAAGCAATGAATCGGAAAAACACCACTACAAAATCGAACAATTACACAACATAAGCCATCTAGAACAAAAAAACGAAAGAAAAACTAAAAATGTACCAACGAAAGGTAGGCGGTGAAAAGAGCAGAACGACCGACAGAAGTCGCACGTCGGTGAGGAAAATCTCAAGGCAAGAGAAATTCTAACGAAGAGGAAAAACAAGGCTAAATTAAATACGGGCAGAATATGACCGACGACAAATATCGTCGACCATTAAAGATGCAAGAGCGAGAAAACGATTTCTTATTTTTTGTTTGTTTTTGTTTTTGTAACTGCTGCAGAGAAAAAGAAAAAAAAAGACAAACTTTGCGTATTGATTATACATTGGATATGCTACTCTAGACGTGATTTATAACAGACAAAAGTTTAAAAATATAAAGATAACATTACAAACAATTATACTCATAAGATCTATTAGAAAACGAGGTATTGTGATTTCTTTTTATTTGTTGCTTTACATGTTTTTTTTGTTTATTTATTTTTTTTCTTCTAAAAATAGGGGTGTCAATTCCTGAACTGACTTGATAATCTGAATGCAATCCATATGAATTTGCTAAGAAAAACTCGAGACTAACTCGACGAGGACATAATTAACCGATTAGAATGTAAAATCAACAATTTATCTTAAATTATAATAATATTGTGTTTCAAATAATTTTGATGTATAACGAAAAGCAACCTCGAGCCGAACACTAATTTAAACTGATAATTTGAATTGTCACTCCTCGCTGGGAGATTTACAAAACATAAAAAAGTAAAAGAAATGCACATTTGTTGAACTGTAGAACATGTTTATTCTGGACATTATACTAGTGATCGGACATCTTTGGTGATTTGATAGAAAAACCAATCTATAAACCTATTCGGACTCTTTTTTCCATATGTATTTATATTTTGTACCTCTTAAATATTTTTCCCACATTTTTTATTGAAAAGTATATTTCATTCTTAGCATTTTCAATACATATTTGATGTACGTGAAAATACTCGTTTTTATCGTATATTCGGGTTTAACGTCCTTGTATGATTTCATGCACTTTTTGGGGTTTTTTTTAGTGATATTTTGATGGATAGGAAAATAAGAAAAACCAAGAAGGCCAATAGCACCTGTTCCTCACTCCGCCCAAAAATCGAGGTACAAAGGGGCCGAATCTAGTCCGGCTAATTCGGATTGAAGATCATCAAGCCGGGACAAAATTCATGGAGGGTTCGGGTCGAGAAAACGAGAGGAAAGACTCTAAAAAGATGACGAATGAAAACAGCGTATGGCAGGGAGCATTAAACGTCCGACTATCGAATGCTTGGCATTGGGAGGGACAGTCAGCGGCCGTACCGACCTTTACTGGTACGATATGCATGGTCGGTTCGGGCTATTCTCGGTCGGGCGCTGCACATTCATTTTTCAGCCATATCTCCCTCGCCTGACATTCGATTGAGGCGATTCAAGATGCTATATGAAGATAAGATGATCTACAAATTTCTAGTTGGGGTCAAGAGCCAATTCCGGACGAGGCAGCCTCAGGATCGTCGAAAAGGTTGAGACGAGAACAATTGAAGGGCTCGACTCAGTAACTTAAAGTCCTTTGCACTCTAATTTGTAAAATGAAACTCATACCCTTGCTAAAGGGTTAAATTATGCAGTTTTGTATTAGTCTTGTTAACTAGGAAAGGTTGGAACTCTATAAATACCCCCTTCCTTAATTTCATTTGATAACTTATGCTTTACTTTTGCTTTCTAATATCATATTCTTTTGTAATAGTTTAGTTTTCAGGTTTTTAGACTAGGGTTTCTCCTCTTCAAGGAGAACTTGGGTTGGTGGATTTTGAGGAAATCTCTCCAATGGAGTGACAACCTTGAAAATTACTGAAGATTCTCAAGATTTTCATCATTATTGAGCATTTCTTTCATTATTCTCTCTCTACTTGTATTTTAATTGTGCACTTGCTTGATAATGTTGATGTTTGGGTTATTCTCGATGATTTGTGTGTAATTTCCACGGTTTCCCGAAGCTAGGGAGTAGCCCAAGCTTCGGGTTGATGTTTTTTGAATTGCTTGTTAGATTTGATGTGGGCTTTGGTAACCTAGGATTTAGGTCTAATTAATTTGTATCGATTTCCACAATCTCATATTTAAGTTCATATGCTTCGTCTGTAGCTCGATTTTCGGTAGCTTAAAAGACGATTTTATTTGGTTGCACATTTGGGGAGATCATAGTTCGGCACCTAGGCTTGAGAGTTTCTAACTATTCGGGACTCACCCGAACTAGACCCCAAATGAGGTTAGGGATTAATAACTACAGCTTTGACTTTGTGGGTGAGGGATTAATTTCGGATAATTAGGACTTAATCGATAGAAGGGAGATCCAGGGGGAAGAAGATTTATCGAGAGGAGGAGTATTGCCTAGGGTACACTGATTGGGATAGACGAAATTGAATTAGTTTCAAGTGTAGTTCTTTACATCCCCACACTGATCTTTATCGCGGGAGAAGTCAACCTAGTTTCTTCTAGTCTTACGTAATTGTGACCCACAGGGCCTGGGATTGATCTAGTGTTCTAATTCGTGTAGGTAGTCTTCATTGAACCCTGTATACTTACCAATTATATGGGGATACTGACACCTCAACCATTATCCTAGGGTTATGCTTACTTGGGACACCAATTAAGTAGGAATCCATCCACAATAAACCCATTGTTGTTTCTAGCAATCGTCATTCAAACATCAATTCCATTTGCTTCGGGTGAAACCAATGATTTCGGGGAACTATATTCCATCATTTACCTTTTTTCTATTGTTATTGCGATTTTAGTGATAATTGATATCCAAATTTTCAATTAGCTAAACTTACTCTTTATTACTGACTTGGTTAATTCACACGGAAGTGATACTTTTACTATCTCTGTTTACCCGTACACTTGTGGTGTAAAAGAAGTCATTTCCTAATTTTATTATTTAGAAAGGATTTTCAACGTAAGTTCATGCTGTTGTTGCTGGGGAGGATTATCTTCCCGTATAATTATCCGGGCCATCTATATTCCGTGAGATTTAGCATTATTTTCTTGTATTGACTTTATTTTATTAGTTGTTAATTAATTTATGTTTGGAGGTACCAATCTTGCATGAGAAGGACAAGAAGTGTAGATACTACACTTGTTGATCCCGATCTCGAAATAGTTCGCACCTTTAGAAGGAAAATTAGAAGATTGATTGCCAACGAGAGAGGCCAAGGAGACGAAGAAGTAAACATGGCAAACCGTGAACAAAACCATCGACCTCAAAAAGAATTGGAGGAGGCCGTTCCTCATTCTACCTTGCAAGATTATGCCGCCCCCAACAACCATGGGACGTATTCAAGCATTGTTTGACCAAGAGTTCTAGCGAATTCTTTCGAGCTCAAATCTGGTCTTCTCCAAATTATCCAGGCCAAGCAATTTGTGGGGCAACCGAGTGAAGACCCTTATCTTCATGTGTCAACCTTTTTACAAATATGTGACACACTAAAGAAAATAGAGTGCCCCCAGAAGCAATTCGGTTGGGGCTCTTTCCTTTTTTCACTCCGGAAAGTGTGGTTAAACTCGCTCCCCGTTGGTTCAATTACCTCATGGGACAACTTGTAGGCTAAATTTCTGCAAAAAATCTTCCCACCAAGCAAGACCGTCTAATTACGTCTCTGAATCACAACATTTTTCTCAAGAATTAGACGAGTCCTTATTTGAGGCATGGGAGCGGTTTAAGGAAGGGTTGAGAAGTTGCACTCACCATGGACTGGAGAGGTGGGTGCTCCTTGATATATTTTAAATGGGCTCACATACCACAAGTCCATGACCGAAGCGCCATCGCCACCGCATCGAGGGGTTGCCTAATGAACAAGGGCACCGAGGAAGCAGTCGAACTCATAGAGACCATGGCTGCCAACAATAACCAGTGGAACAAGTTACATGGAAATCCAAATTCCTCCTCTAACGCCCAATGAGATTTCAAGATATGCATCAAAGACACTCTACATTTGATAGTGTCCTAACTCGAGGTTCTTACCAAAAACGTTTAACACTATAAAATCCGTGAGTACTACTTCTTTTCCATCAGCCCAATCCCTCAATTCGAATTCTTGTGATATTTGTGGTATAGAGGGACATTCGGCCAATGAGTGTACCATTTTGGCTCAAATTGAAAAAGTCAATTTTCTTGAGAGGGCGAGGAAAGGTGAGTGGAAACACTCGATACATACAAGCTTGGTTGCAAAAATAACTTGGCATTTTTTTAGGCCAATGCCCAAACACATTGAATCCTCCCCAATAGCAATACTATCAAAATCAAGCTTATTCATCTTCCCAAAACCCTCCGAGCTTTCCTCCGAGAAATGAAAATCAAAACCCCCTAGAAGGAATGAAACAGATGTGCATATTGAGGAAAGTAAGGCCCAAGCCAAGAAGGATAGGAATGATATGAATGCCAAGTTTGAAACCCTCATGAGCCACAAAAAAATGATTGAACAACACCTCCTCAAGCAACCTAGTGGGTCATCTGGGCAAACGGGTAGCCTCCCAAAGCAACTCGAGTACAAAATGAAATACAAGCCCAATAAGGACTCAAGTTTGTGGGTAGAAGAATGAGAGTGAGGGAAGTTTGGCCAAGAAGGAGAGAGATAGACTTGAAATTGTTGATGATTAGAAGAATGATGTGAAAGGAAAATGAGTTCTAGAGGAAGGGGATGATGTAGGAAGTGGAAGTCTTGAGGGCATTAATAAAGCATCTTTCCCACCACCTATCCCAACCCCTCATGTGAGCTCTTTACAAAATGTCATGATGTTGAGTGAGATGAATGAAAAGAAGAAATGAATGATCTCAAGATGGGCGTGAATTGTGAAATTTTTCTCTCCAATGTACCTTCAAAGGGCAAAGCCCTTCCTAATGGAGAAGATCTGCAAAACATCATTTCCTTTTCAAAGGACTTGAAAGAGTTTTTCTTTGAAAAGTGAGGAGCTACAAGCTTTTGAGACCCTTCCAAAATTGAAAGAAAATGAAAGTGTGATAGATGAAGGATCACTCAAAAGCTTGGAGATCTAGGATGCTTCCCCATCTCTTGTACAATTAGAGAAAATGTTTTCAACAGTGCCTTGTGTGACCTTGGAATGAGTGTCAACACTACGAGTTTCAAATATTTTGAAAATCTTGGTCTAGAAAATTTGACCCTCACTAAGATGTCTCTCAAGTTTACCGCCTCACGAGAGGCAAAGCCAAACAGACTAGCAAATGATGTAATAGTGGAAGTGGAACGGTCTAAATTATCGAATGATATTATCATTCTAGACGTTGAACATGGACTCACATTCCCAATAATACTTGAGAGACCTTTTCTAGAAAGTGCGGGAGCACTCATAGATGTGAAAGCTGATCGGATGGTATTTAACACCAAGGATGAAAACTTGAAATTTTAATTGACCAAAACAAAGCATCCCAATGTCAATATCGGCCAAAAATTCCTTCACAAGCCCAAAGCATCGCCGGGAGTGGAAGAGGAATTTGAAGAACTCACGGTTTTTGAACAAAAACTTTTCAAGTGAATGATGATGGAATCAATTGAAAGAAAATGAACAAAGGTTGTGAGAAGATTGTAACCGGAAAAGGGGAAAATCCCATTTTTGAACCCCCATAATTGTTTAAAAGTTCGGGTCAAACTAGGGACCTAAAAGAAGCGCACTTGAGAGGCATCCCAAACATCTTACGCATTGTTTTCAATAAAAGTAGTTTCCTTGTGAATTTGTCGTCTTTTTTTGAGATGATTTGTAGCTTCGGAAGGCCAAAATGTGAAGAGAAGGTTGATGAAAGAAAATTCATGCTGAGGCCCGAATTTTTTTGAAAATTTCGGTTTCTATTTTTTTTTTCCGGACGTCAAACTTGATATTTGAAGAAAAATGAAGATTTCTTTTTGGATTTTTTCAGCTCAAGGCCCTACAGTTGCGCCGCCACCCCCCCTTCCCCCCCCCCTTCACCATACATTTCCTTGTTTTACTTCTCTCTCTAGAAAGTGAGTCTCCTACTTCACTCTAAAATATCTAAATTTTGCTACTTTAATTTTCAAATTGCTCATTAACCGCTTGAAGTTAGCTTGTGACCTTCGGAGGGATTGCTATCTGGAGCAAGGGGATCATTTTGCACCAATAATTTTTTGGCAAAACTCGCTTGAGTCCCGCGCCGAAATTCTAAGGTAAAATGTCGGCTCCTTATGTTTTTTAAGCTAGTTTTTTACTTTCTTGCTTATTCCCCTTGAAATCCCTTAGAGTACACTTTGCATAAACGGGCTACATTTTCCCCTCCCCCGAATTGCATTCCTAGTTTTTTTTTTTTTTTTTTTTTTTTTGTGTGCTTATTGTCGCTTTTGAGATTGTAGGAAAATTTAAAAATGGAGGGGAATAAGGGTGAAAAGAGAAAAGGGAAATCGAAGAAATCCCCTAACAAGGGGGGAACAAGAAAGAAAGCCAAGGGTAAAAGGGTTGTTCGAGTGGATTCTTGGAGGAATGGAAAACATATAAGGGCATTGCATAAGATTCTTCAAATTTTGTGCTTCGTAGGAATGAAGACAAAGACATCTTCTTGATACTGAGCAATAAAACCATTGCTTGTTTCAAATTCACCCGTGTAAGAGAATAGAGAACTGTGCCATTTGGATAAAAAGTCCAAGAATTTGGATTTGTTCGAGCTTCTTACGACGATAAAGCCAACCTATATGGAGAAGACAGTCAAATCCTTTAGCACCCTTCAGGCGACGGAGGTTGAAAGAGGAATGACAAGAGGAGACATTCACTTTATTGCAATGGTAAGAGTTTTTCAATGACAATAAGGGAGTTCGAAAATAAATTGGGCATACGAGAAGAGGTGAACACTAGAAAGTACATAATGACTATATAGCCGATATTTTTTTGGAGAGCTTGAAGGGAGAGAAGAAATTTGAGTCGGGCCGCTCTTCCTATCTACTCATCAACGACAAAGTCGTTAGATGTTTGTTTCAAATTTTAACCTATGAGTTATTATTCCTTTCCCAAATTCCTTCTTTGCACGGATAATGTAAGATTATGATTTATGTTTTTCTTAATAATTAGTTGATATGAAAATGGGATGAATTGTGAGCATTTCTTCAATATGTGGATAGTTGGGAGCAACACCCTTGCGTGCACTGGATTTTATTTGTTGATTATTTCATGCTTCGAAATTCTTTGCACATGTGATTTACCTCTATGTTGATGCACTTGGGTGTGTGCTTAGCCCAAGTTTGTGGGGAGAGGGGTGATTTGTTGCTTTATATGCTTTAAAGGATGTTCCTCATATTTGACTGCTCGTAATTTTGACCTCTGTCATATTGCCATGATTGCATTTCTCTAGTATTTCATTTGTGGATTAAATAAGTGCTTAACATGCTTGCTATTGAGTTGATTTTTGAAGGATGAGGAGAAAGAATTGGAAGTGTCCTGTGCGTTGAAATTTCACAAATTAAATTCTCTAAAAATTAAGCATAAAACACTAGGGATTCCTTGTCTAACAATGGGTCGATACGATTTATGAAGTAAAGGAACATTTTGGCATAGTAAATAGGATTGTAAGTGTAAATAAAATAACTTAGCCCGGAGTTGTGTTGCTTGTGACCATTGCTGAAATTCTAAAACACACACGACATGATTAAGGACGAACTTGTGAAAATAAATTGAATAGACTTTGGGTGGAAAAAAACGAAGGAGGTGTAGGAGGAGCTATAAGGTGGATTGGGTTACCGGGTGAAGTCATTGCATTTCATTGTTTGTAGTAAATTCTAGTTAACTCTTGTGTACTCTAACATTGAGTTGAGCGTGAAAATGAAAAAAATATATGTTGTATGAAACATAGAAAAAAAGAATAGAAAGCTCAAAATAGAGAATCGAGTGTTGAAATAGTTGAAAAACTTATGGAACTCAAAAAGGGTACTGTTGCCTTAAAGAACAAAAACTAGAATAGTACTTCTATTTCTTTTACACTTAGCCCAATGGAAAAATGAATAATTGGGAGATAAAAGTGAAAATCGGTTGGCTTGAGGGAGAAAGGAGCTACATCACCTACACCGAGTGAGTTGACGTCTTCCTAAAAAAACCGAGTCAAACCACCTGGAGTCGAGAACTTTGAGAAAATAATGAGTTGTCCAAGATCACTTCACATATGCACATCATGGAGTTGGAGTGAGTGTTCTTAGCACGTGGGGGATGTTACTAAGTGTAATTAAAATACTACTTACTTTCCTAACTCATCTGCCTACATAAAAAGTGGAAAATGCTCAATAAAAAGAGAAATTCATACTACAGGCTTCCAATTGCTTCCTAGATTCCTTTTTGTTTGTGCTGAACTGTCTAATTTTCTCGGGGACGAGCAAATACTAAGTATGTCGGGATGATAAACATGAAAATGCTCATTTTTCTCATATTATTGACGTTCAAATTCTTGTGTGAATTGCGAGTATCTATCATATTTTAGTGCAATTTCATGTTCTTATCGTCCTTTTGGTATGACTTGATGTAATTCCCAGTCGGCCGTTGCATATTTATTTTTCGGTGGTGTTTCCCTCGTTCGACGTTCGATTGAGGCGATTCAAGATGTTATCGAAGATAAGATGAAGATCTACAACTTCCCAGTTGGGTTCGAGAGGCGGTGTGAGACGAGGCAACCTTAGAATCATCGAGAAGGTCGAGACAAGGGCAAATGAGGGGCTCGACTAAACAACTAAAAGACCCTTGCCCTCTGATTTATATAGTGACACTCATACCCTAACTAAACGGTTAAAAGGTTGGAACTCTATAAATAATCCCTCCTTCATTTCATTTGATAACTTATGCTTTACTTTTGCTTTCTATATTAAATTCTCTTGTAATAGTTTAGTTTTCATATTGTTAGACTAGGGTATTCTCCTCTTCAAGGAGAAAACTAGGGTTCTTAGTGGATTTTTGGGAAATCTCTCCAAGGAAGTGACAACCTTGTCATCATTATGGATAATTTCTTTCCCTTTTCTCTTTGTACTTTTATTTTGATTATGTTCTTGCTTGATAATGTTGATATTTGGGTTATTTTCGATGAGTTGCGAGTAGTTTCCATTGTTTCTCGAAGATATGGAGTAGCCCAAGCTTCAAGGTTGATGGTTATAGAATTGATTGTTGGATTTGATGTGGGTTTTGGTAATCTAGGGTTTCGGTCTAATTAATTTGTACCGATTTCCACGTAATCTCTAGTTAAGTTCACAGGCTTGATCAGTAGCTCGACTTTCGGTAGCATAAAGTCGATTTTGTTTGGTTGTGCATTTGGAGAGATGATAGTTCGTCCCTTAGGCTTGGGAGTTTCTACAATTCGAGGCTCATCCAAACTAGACCCTAAATGAGCTTAAGAATTAATAACCACGCCTTAGACTTTGCAGGTGAGGGATTCATTATGGATAATTAGATTAATTAGGACTTAATTGGTAAAAAGGAGAACCTGGGGGGGAGAAGCTTTACCTATAGGAGGAGTAATGCCTAAGGTACGCCGATTGGGATGGATGAAATTGAATTAGTTGCGTGTGTAGTTATTTACACACCCACGCCGGTCATTAGCATGGGAGAAATCGATCTAGTTCCTTGTAGTCTAACATATAACTGAGACCTTCTAGGCCCGGGGTTGATTTAGTGTTCAAATTCGTGTAGGTAGTCTACATTGGACCCCGTATACTTACCAATTCTAGGGGGATAAGAACTCCCCAACCATTATCCTAGGGTTATGCTTAGTCGGGACGCCAATTAAGTAGGAATCCATCTATAATAAACCCATTGTTATTTCTAGCAATCATCATTCAAACATCAATTCCATTTGCTTCGGGTGAAACTGATAGTTTCGGAGAAATATTTTCCATCATTTACCTTATTTCTATTGTTATTGCGATTTTAGTCATAACTAGTTCTTCACCCTTGCAAAATGCACGGATGTTGAAGTTTTTATTATTATTATAAAATTTAATATTGATATTTTTCATCATATCAACTATAGTCATAATAAAAAGAGGTTGCATATTAATTTTATTGAACGATAAATTCTATTTACAATATTATGTCTTGGTATTCTCATGTTCCTCGTGAGTCGCAATGCAATGCGATCATCCCACAAATAAGACAAAATTATAGTAGGGTGGACGACATACTGTCTTGAACCCATTGGTATAACGAGGATAATTTGCTTAAACTCTCCTCTGAGAACAACTATATTCCCACCAAAGGGTAGATAATAAGTTTGCAATTCACTTAATTGCATGACATCTTTGAGAATTTTATCCAAATTTTGAATGCAGTGTCTATGAACTATGAGAGCTTAATCCTAAACAAATCTATATTTAAACATATAATTTTTTTTATTAATCGGATATCGGGGTTGAAAAAATTGATTGAATTTAGAAAACAATAAGATACTAAGTAATTCGCAAAAAAATGAAACTAGTGATAGTTTCATTTTGCAAATCTAATCAAGTAACATTGAACAATTATAAAATTTCAAACACGTTCAAAATAGTTCATATATAAAAAACAATGAAATATATTCATATGGTATAAATTCGACTTCACTAAAAAAAAAAATCAAAAAATTTTTCTTCATCTACGACTCTGGAATTGCAATTAGTCACATCCTTGAACCTATATTGTTGACTGAAATCTTCTAATCCATTTTTCAATTTTTTTTTTTTTTTCTGTTTTATTCTTTAAACAAAATTCTCAATTTGGTCTTTAATCAACCGTGACTTATCACCATCTTCAGCATTGTCCAAACAACAAATAATCTCACCATTGTCTTGATCAACATCTTACATATTGATGTCTACAAATATCAAATAAATAAATAAAAAAAACGATCAGTAAAGCATATTGAAAATTTGAGAAACGCACATATCATTACTAATACCTGTTGAAGTTAGGTGTTCTTGAAGATGAGAAGAAATTGCAATTTGACTATCTTTCACACAATAATTTGGATGATCCAGAAAAGATAATGACAAAGAAATTGTTTCCACCCTCATACATGAAGAGAACAACATCACTATCAACCAATTCATTTTCATTTGCAAACTTTTTCCATCCAAAAGTGAACAAATACTGATCAACAATGTTCTCAATCAAAACCAACCAAATTTCTCTATCTATATTCTCCAATGCAAAATAATTTGGAATTTTAACCTCCAAACATTCTCCAATTTTCTTTGGCATCAAAACAGACTGAAAAATAAAATAAAAATAAATACAAAATAAATATAGCCTGAAAGTTAAAGATGTATTAATTAAAAGAACAAATCTGTTTAAACCAATGACGAATCACACATTGCTAATATTCTTTTATATTACCTGATTTCCAAGAACTTCATGCTGATTAAAAATCACGTAGAATGACCTTTTTTATCTGGAACATCTACCACACGGCACACACCCATCATGATCATGTATATAAACATGTAATATAGATAAGGAAGAGTCATATTTGATAAATAAGTAATAACCATCATTCAATGCATTCTCGTCTATAAATTGTCTCCAACCTTTACTCAAATAAGTTTTCTCATCTTCATCCAATCTAATTTCCATATCCCACTTCCTATTTTTATTTGTTTCAAGAGTACATCTCTTGTTTAAATTTCCATGCAAAACCTCCACAAATCCAGTTGGAAACTCCTACAAAAATTAAAATATATTGATTTAACAATAAACAATTCATTATATCCAGTTAAAATGCATAATCAAAGTTCATGTTATTAATTTTACATACCAGCTTGTCATAGCATGAACAATGGGTAGAAACTGTGCAGAAATATAGATATTTCCATAAAGCTAATAATAAACAAAATCATAAATTCAGTTTGAAGGTAAAAACATATCATCAAACTTAAAAAACCCTAAAATTAAACAAAGCACATGTGCATAAATGATCATAACTAAAAATTATATTCTTACAAATAAATCTAAAAATTGTACGAACATCAAACAATGTACACAACTACAATAATTTATTAAACAAAATAAACTAAACTGTAAAAATAAGGAGAGACAATTTACAATTAAAAAGAAAAAGACATTTACCTATGTTCGCACATGTCGATCTACGTCTGGCCATTGGTTCGTCTAAAGATTGAAAACTGATAATAATAAATAATAAAAATGTTCGCAATGCACCTAAAAGAAATAGTTGTTTTGTTATAAAATTTAGATGGATGATATATATATATATATACATATATTTTTATATAATATATATATATATATATATATATATATTATATAAAAATATATGTATAAAAATATATGTATATATATATATATATATATATGTGATTTTGCGTTACTCAAGGATGGTAATGGATTGGAACTTATATGATATTTAAATACTATAAAAATGGAAAATTAACAAAATAAAAATCATAAATGTGATAATTTCGAAATGAGTAAATTATTTAATAAATAACATTGTTGTTTTATTGATTTATAACACACATAAACTAAATTAAATATATCTTCAAATCTTCTGATTAAACATTATAAGTTACAAATTAATGCTTTATGAAGAAGAAATAATTATATTATTATTTTTTCTTAGATAATGATGTAATATCTATTTCTAAAATTCAATAAAAAAGAACAAAAATCTAGGACTAATTAGTATATGAAAGACTACAGAAAATTCAAAATGTTAACTTAAATATGTTTGAATATTGTTTTATTCAATACAAAATTACTAATAATAACATATTTTATATAAATATGATTGAGTATTAAATGAAAAGAGTTGTTAATGATTGGAACTTAAATTGTATTTAGATAAATAAATAAAATAAATAAAGTCAACAAAAAAACTTGAATTCATATGACAAAATAATCGTATAACTTACTTAATAACTAAGGATGTTAAATTGTTGTTTTACAACACACATAATTTAAATTGAGCATATATTACAATCTTCCATTTAAATGTTTTATGGAGATGATATAATTATACTATTATTTATTCTTAGATCAATTTGTTATAAAGTCACAAAACCAACGTTAGAAATAAATGCTTTATAGAGAGGATATAATTATACTATTACTTTTTCTTAGACCAGTTTATCTCTAAAAGTTAATAAAAAGAAAAAGAATCTAGGAAAAACTACTACTCAAGACATATAATTATGTATATTAGAAAACTCGAAACATTTGCTTAACGATTTTCATTAAATATTCTAAGTTTCAAGGGAAAAACATATCATCAAATTATAGAAAGAAAAAAGAAAAACCCTAAAATTAAACAGACCACATGTGCATAAATAATCATAACTAAAAATTATCTTACAAATAAATTTAAAAATTGTACGAACATCAATTAATATACACAACTACAATACTTTATTAAACGAAATAAACTAAACTGTAAAAATAAGGAGAAAAAAATTACAATTAAAAAAAAAGACCTTTACCTATGTTCGCACATATCGATCTACGTTCGGCCACTGATTCCTCTAAAGTTTCAAAACAGATAATATGAATCAATAAAAATGTTATTATTTTTGCAATGCACCTAAGAGAGAGAGAGTTGTTTTGTTTTAAAACTTTGCTGGATGATATATATATATATATATATATATATATATATATATATATATATATATATATATATATATATATATATATAGATGAAGATTATGCGTTTGTCAAGGATTTTAATGGATTGAAACCTGTATGATATTTAAATACTATAAAAAAGGAAACAAATAATTAACAAAATGAAAATCAAAGATTTGATAAAATTTCGAAAGGTGTAAATTATTTAATAAATAATAATTTTTTTTTCTCGATTTACAACACACATAACCTATATTAAATATATTCTCAAATTTTCTGATTAAACATTATAAGTTACAAATTAATGCTTTATGGAGAAGATATAATTATACTATTATTTATTCTTAGAGATAGATAGAATGATGTAATATCTATCTCTAAAAGTCAATAAAAAGAACAAAAATCTTGGAGCAATTACTAATTAAGACATATAATTTTGTATATAAAGAATTATAGAAAATTCAAAATTTTAACTTAAATATGTTTGAATATTGTTTTATTCAGTACAAAATTACTAATAGTAACATATTTTTATATAAATATGATTGAATATCCAATGGAAAGGGTTTAGATTGAAACTTAAATGATATTTAAATAAAATAAAAAATAAAAAATCATAAAGCCAACAAAAAAACTTGATTTGATATGACAAAATAATCATATAACTTACTTAATAACTAAGGATGTTACGTTGTTGTTTCACAACACACATAATTTAAATTAAATATAAATATCAATCTTCCACTTAATGCTTTATGGAGAGGATATAATTATACTATAATTTTTTCTTATATCAATTTATTACAAAGTCACTATTACATGTTAGAAATCAATGCTTTATGGAGAGAATATAATTTTACTATTATTTTTTCATAGATCAATTTATTTAATGTCTATTTCTAAAAGTTAATAACAAGAAGAAGATTCTAGGAAAAATTACTACTCAATACATATAATTATGTATATCCAGGATTATAGAAAATTCGAAACATTTGCTTAAATTTTATCATTAAATATTCTAAGTTTTATTACTAAACAAAACAATGTGCCTTAAGATTGAACTAACGACAAACAATCATTACATAAATTGCTACTGAAAATATCAATATTAAAAAAATAAACATTAACATTCAATGATGCTTTAAACAATAAGTTCGTAGAATCTAAAACTTTGAGCTTAAATTCGACATCCAAAATTATTTCAGTTGTCACAAAAAAATACTCCAAGCTTTCGCATAGAACAACTGAATCTCCGTCCTTTATAACACCAACCTTGACAGTAACTTCATCCAAAATAGTACTTGAATCTCTTTTTCCAACACCAAAATTAATGAAATTTACCATTGTGGAATGATCTGTATAGGTAAATGAATCTTATTAAAACATAGTATAATCATTAATAAATTGTATAATATTTCCTGCAAATATTAAGGTTAGAGTTTTACCATTTTTGGAGTCTGACCAATATTTTTCAGCATACACATTCGGTAACAGAGTATTCTATTTGTTGACCGACTCTCCACAATTAAAGGAGTACAAATCATAACATTTCTAAGTAAATGATTGTAACACCCCAAAATTAAAAGCAACTGACATTCTTGTTGGCATTTTAAGTATTTGAAGTTTATTTTATTTTAAAGATTTTTAAATCCTTTATCCAAATGTTGATGCTAATGATGTTTCAAGAAACAAAGTATTTTTACTTAAGTTTACAGGAGGAACTATCAAGAGGATCGAGCTCACTCGTATCACTTGTCCGACATGAGACAGTAAGGTACAAAAGATAGGAGATGTTAAAATGTATTTTAATTTTGTTTAGTGTACGAGTACAATTTACTTTAGGACCTACGGGTAAAATTGTATGTGTATTATAATTAATTATTTATATGACTATACGTGAATCTTTGTATACGTATAATATAATAAAATATTTTTATGACCCTTACCCTAAGTTTTAGTGTAATTTTTGGAACATATGAAAAAAAAAGTTGTACTAATTAACTAGCTATCATCCTACTTGATACATTATTTATCTTGTTACATAAACAGCCTATTACAAAAATAGTAAACATTAGTAAAATAATATTTATTACCATGATATTAGTATTACATTGTACCTTGGTGTTATATGTTTATCTTATATATAATATACCTTATATTGTATTAATGACATATTAAGGATAATATTTATATAAATACCAACTCACACCCATCATATACGTAGATACATATATTTCCATGCTTAATAAGTTAGCTTAAGTTAATAGTTAAACGATAGACTTAAAGTAGTCTACCTCTTACACCATATATACTTTGATATCACATTATGAAGCATGAGGAGCCACTAATCCCACATCGACAAAGTCACTTGATATACACATCTATTAATAGTAAGTAGATATCATTTTTATGGAAATAAGAAATAAAGAGATACATACTAGTATGTGTTTCTAAAGGGATTCCTTTACTTAGGAGATCCTAAGTAGTTTATTTTTTCGATGGTGTTCGAAGGTTCGGTATTTCTAACGGAGTTGGGCGGTTTGGTGTTTTAAGGAGTCATTATTTTAGTATCTATTTTAAGGTAGGTCTTCTTTAATAATTTTCATATATTATTTTTGTAATTTACATAGATTTAGAAATTTAATTATTTTGTTAATTTATGTTAAGTAGGTGATAGATATTGTGCATATTAGTTAGTACACATGATTCAGTGTTTTTATATGATTGATTGTCATTTATCGATTTTGCTACATGATACACAACCGGTATACGTATGTTAGCTAAATGTGTATTTACAGTTTAGATATTTTTTATTGATTATTTATGAGTTTTATGTAATTTTAAATATTATATAAACGAAAAATATATTGTCTAAATGTATGAACTTTATTTGAGTACATTGTTTTGTCAAAATTCATGTTCAACATACAACTTTGAAAACGTATATAAAATTATTTACTTAATATTTTCGAAACCTATTATACTATGTTATAACATAAAAAGTTAGAAGTTTATAATTAAAATTTGAGAGATTTTTATGTATATAATTTATAGTAAATTTTACAAGACAGGCTGATCAGAAGACGTAAATTATGAGTTTGATCTCTAGTAAAAGCTTTTTACATAAAAAAGTACTTTTCGAGTTTTGACATAATGTTTTAGTATATTAAATTTTATATATATTAATGTGTAAGTATGCAAATTACTATTTTATTAAATGTATAAGTATAAGTCTACATATGCACTAGTTAAATATATAAGCTAAAACTATGATAAATATAATAAGTTATGAGGAAAGAATAATATAGAAAGCTATAAGACTAAGTGTCTCAAATCGGCGAGTGCAGTACGAGTTGGATCGGATAACCTTGGAGCTTCTTCAAAGCAATTCAATCAAAGAATATCAACATCAGCCAAAGAAAGTTTTCATGAAAAGTGGGTAACTATGTAGCATTTATAAAATTGAATTTGTATTGTGATTTATATGTTCGCCTTCGGGCTTAAGATTACTCTTAAGTCGTGAGATGGGCTTTTGAGTAAGACTTTTGAGTCGTAAGATTGACTCATAAGTCGAATGCTTTCGAGTCGTAGGATTGCCTCTTAAGTGATCTAAACAATATGACTTCGAGTCGTAAGATGAACTCTTAGTCAGACTTTTGAGTCGTAAGGTTGGCTCCTTAGTCAAAGACTTGTGTCGTAAGATCGGCACCTAAGTCAAGGATCTATTTATTATGATGCATATTCATTTAGTGTAACTGCTTACAGAGTTTTCCCACTGGGTTCACATAACTCATGATGCTATGCTTAAATTATTTTCAGGACCAACGGATGGCAGAGGATCTAGCTAGCACGGACAAGTTCCCATAAGAAGCATAAAGAGTAAAGTAAATTCATTTGGAGTTAAGTATCAAAGTAATAGTCTTTAATTTACATTAATCGATTAAAGTTGCAAGTGTTTTATAATATATTCAAAATTTAATAAAAGTTATTGGATTTTAAAGTAATAAATATTGTATCTTTTCAATATTTCTAAGTTAGAAGTTTTTACTACTTATAATATTATAAAAATATATTAGGGATTTTGACTCAAAGATGTGGCTATATAAGAGTTAGCTTTTATGTAAAGAATAGATTTAATTAATTATCAAGAAATTTTTCTAACTCGTATTTTTAATAAAAGGTCTTCCGCTGATAAATATTTTGAAAATAGAAGTATAAGTTTTAGTGGCAATCATTCATCTGCTTGCCGGGTTGGAGTGCTACAATGATGAAGCTCTCTTAACTTGCACATTCCTCGTACATATTCTATGGTCAATTATTAAAAAAAAATATGTTTTCCAAATGAGTTCAAAATAAATTTTTATACCTTTGTTAAAAGTAATAAGAGTGTCAGAATCTTTGTAGATATTCTTCTTTGAACACATAACAGACGTAAGTATGTCAACATAAATGACCATAGAATTCTCAATAGTGAAAACAATTAAATCACATGATTTTAAATTATTAAATAGAACAAAAGGAAACCATCTCTGTCTAAGATACACTCTACCTTCGTGTCCATAACAGCTTGAACATAGCATTCCTCGCCATATTCATTTTTCAAAGTGTAACAATTTGGAAGAATCCCTTTTATTATTGGATCGTACGCTACGCTGCAATAATTTTACGAATAAACAACATTAAAAATATTTAATAAAAAAACAAAAAAACAAAATTAATAATAATACATATCTTTAAAATTTACTTACACATTGGTTTTCGTCACAACCATTTTTCGGAAAGTATGATTGATACAACCTATAAAAGTTTTCCTTTCGAATGAAATTACCGTCAGTAGATTTTTATTTTTATTTTTATTTATTTTATATTTAATATAAATTTAAAGAAAATTGGATGAAGATGTTTAAATAATAAGTTGTAGGTATTTATTTATGGAAATTGCTTGTTATATATCCTAATTAATTAAGGTAGATGAACAATGTCAATTATTACAAAATTAATGATGACAATAATTCCATATAAATTTAATTAATTATGTACTTTTTCATCGACTTACTACAAATGATGATCATAATTGTAGAAAATATATCCATCAAAATATAATTTTGAATTAAATGTGATACCCAAATGTTAGATGATTTTTTATTTTGGTTTTTGGTTTTTTCTTTTTGTTTAAATTTTACGTTTCAATTAAGTTAACATTTACTCCCTCCGTCCCAGCCTAATTGGCTAACTTGTCATATTTGTTTATCCCAACCAAATTGTCCTAGCTCATAAATAGTAAATTCTCTCACAATCTCCACCCTCAATATCTCCACTCTTAATCTTCACATTTGAAAAAGTCAAAGATTCCACAAAATTTATTTTTCCTTAGTCTCCGTGCCCGACCAAAGTTGGCCAATTAGGCCGGGACGGAGGGAGTACAATTTTTTTAACACAAAAATAATTAAACTTGTTTATTTATAGTAAATAAGCCAGATTAAGAGTACATTTCCTTTATTTTAATATAAATTATAAGTGTAATTAATAATTTAAAAGGTTAATTTTAATAAATTGTTAAACAAAATGCAATTATGAAATATACATTTAAGTAAAAAAATGGATACAATTCTGGTAGGTGCATTGTGCATCATTATTGAAATCTCATTATTTTCACTAATGATTTTTTATGTTTAAATTAAAACGGTAACAAATCTGTTAGTGTCATTTATCCATTGATTGTCTTCATTATATTTGGCTTTATAATTAAAGTGATTCATGACATCAAAATTTACAAAAAATATGGCGAAATAGTAACTATAAATTAAATAAAATGGATTGCATCAATGGAAGAAATAAAAATACATTTATAAAAATGTGCAAAAGAACTATTGTAGTTCAACATTGTATAATAAAAAAAAAAGGACTTCAAATATTGATTGAAATGGTGATAGAAATCCTATCCTCGGAAATCGTCCCTAAAAGGTTAAGCTGAAAAAAAATAATAATAAAAAAGTTAGTAACAAATATTGTAAAGAAATATTATAATTAAAAAATAAACTTAAATCATTCTATAACGGAAAAATAAAAAATACTCGGAACATGCCAATTTCCAAAATAAACGGTCTTCATCACTAAATCGTCAGTATTGTAATACAAAATTATTTATTTTCAGCATATGAAACGACAATACAGTCGTGTATTTCAATATCAATGTCACAAACCAACTCTTCCCAATCCCTATTGAAGAATAATTTTCCTTCTTTTCTTTTTAAAAGAACATCCCAACTTCTAGTTTCTCCATATACAAATATCTTGCAAGTCTTATCAGAAATATGATTGATATGTCTCACAAATTTATTGGGTATTTTCTGCATAGACAATAATCATAAAGTTAATATATTTTTTTTTTATAAAAAACAATTTTTTTATTAATGGGTAAAATATTTTTAATGATAAAGAACACGCATAAATTTAAATATTACCGATTCATGACACTGATTGTGCTCTGGGAATTGATCTTAGGAAAATTATCAAAATCGAGCTTACATTCATTTTCAACAATGTTGCTTAATGAACTGCATGGATGAATAATCTATCATAATATGTAATACAAAAATGTTTTAACTTTATTTTATAGAATGTTAATTTAGATTATAAATGCATAAAGTATAAGAAATGAGCGTTACCTTCTTGACATTAGAAGAATGTTCACTATAATACAACTTGATATCGTTGGAGAGTGATGAGAATTGTATAATTCATTTAATTTATAAAAAATAGATTATATTTTTGAAGTTAGATTAGTTATAGTTTGATTACAAATCATCTTACTAATTAGCGCATTTTAATAATACAATTAAAGATTATATTAATTCATAATGGTAAGCAAATCAGATTATTTAGAATAAAACTAAAAATTATTCAAAATCAATAAATTCAAAAAAAATATTGGATTTAACATATATAAAAAAAGATAGAAAACAATTTATGAAAATAAAGTGAACGATTTTTATAGAAAATAATATTTTAAAGATTTGTTGCAAATATTGTAGTGTATAAAGACTATAGAGGAAAATAATTAAACTTTTTGATCCATTGTAATCAAAATTCCTGTTACTAAAGTCAAATATATTGATTTTAGTTAAGAATATACATCTCTTCGACTATCAAGTGTTATATATAACAATTTTTTAATACCAAATTAGATGATACAATGTTTGAATGATAATAATAATTCTGGAAGAAAAAACTTATAAACAATATAAAATATTTTTATTTGAATGGGTATAAGTGTTGTTTTAATTTGTTACATATACTTTTTATATGTACGAAAAATATCAAATTGATAATAATTATAATCAATATTAATTAGCAATCAAGTCTATTAAAATAAGTAAAATATCATTGTGCATACGAACAAAATATATGGATTGACTATTAAGATGGGAAAATATCTATTCAATCATTCACAAAATTAGATGATACTTACCATTTAGGATGATAATAATCTCATATAATAAGCAAACTAATTATTCCATCAATTAAGAAGAATTTATATTGAATTTCATGATAACAGGACTTTAAAGCCAACATGACAAAATAATTAATATTTATAGTATTTTTAAGTTAATAATTTAAATTAAATTATCGATTTCATTGATTTATTTATATATATTTGAAATTGTATAGAATTTTTTGATATTTTTTTATTAGTTAAATACATCAATATATTTGACTATGAAATTTTGTAAATCCCTTAAGTTGGATGACAATAATCTGGAAAAAATATGTCATCTATATTGAGATAATTAAAAAAATTCTCAAATACCCAATATAACATTTGATAAAAGAAAATTTATAGATGAAATAAACAAATAATTAATATGTAAGAAATAAAAAATAAAAAATTATATAAATTCTTTTTATTTGACAAATATTTAAGTTGTCATCTTATTTTTTTATAAATATATTGTATGCACGAAAAAATCTCAAATAGAAAATGATTCAAATTTATATTAATTGCTAATTAAGTTTATTTATAATAAGTAAAATCTCATTGGAAGTAGAAACAAAATATATGAATTGACTATTAAGATGGAAAAAATATATTCAATCATTCTCAATATTAGATGATACTTATATTTAAGATGACAATAATCCCAGTTAACAGTTTTTATGAACAAATAATATATAAAATTTGATAAAAGATTCTTTATAGATAACATTAAATCAATTGAATTAATACGCAAGAAATAAAACATAATAAATTTTATAAATGTTTTTATTTGAATGGATTTAATTTTTATTTTAAAATTTTACTAATGAAAAATTCAATGTCCAAAATCTGGAAAAAATTAGAAAAAAAAAAAATAATACTCCCTCCGTTCCATATTAATTGACGTTTTGAAATGTTTTTCTCTTTTCCAATTAATTAACTTTTTACATATTTTTCAATGATTCTACCCATTTTCTCCTTGGATTCAATCCTAAAATATCTCTATTTCTCAATCTATCGGAGATATTTTGATTTGGTCAAATATTTAGCTGGGGGTATATCTGTCAAAATATCCAATCTTTAATTCTTTCCTTTTATCCTAAAACGTCAATTAATATGAAAGGGAGGGAGTAATAAACAACCATTCTATTTATAGCATGATTATAAGAAGGCATTATTCTTGATTATAAGTAACCTTTACTAATGAAAACTTAAATGTCCAAAAACTGAAAAAATTTAAAGGTCACATCATTAAATAAACACAAAATATTATGAAGACTTGTGAAACAAAATTTAAATAATAAACTATTAAGTTATAAAAAAAAAGTCACAATAGGAGTGCAAAATTTTATTATTAAATACTTCTTAAAATTTCATAAAATTGTACAACTAAAGCATAGATAAAAATACATATGCCATAACTTTTAATAGCTTGTATTGACATATCAAGTACAACTTCTCAAGATTTGGAAAAACATGTAATTATATTGTCAATTAATTATCTCTTTATGCCACGTCTAATCCTAGATGTAATTAATTATATATCATTTTTATGTTAATCATGTTATTGAAAAGGTAAGTTCTGACAAAAAAAAAAAAAAAAAAAAAAAAAGTTTGAAATTTCAATCTCAATACTAATATAATGCTTCTCTTTAAAAGGAAGATTTGTTAGTTCCTAATTCTGCAGTCAACTTTCTGCTAATAAGTTAATGTAATATTTGATATATTTACCAATTTGAAATTATATTTAGTTTGTATCCGATTTGATTATTACTTAAAAAATACATGAATGAGATATATTGTATATAAATTAATAAACTTAATAGCTCTTAATAAGATAAATTAATTGGTATAAAATTTCAAAGTATATCCAACTTATTTGCCGATTTGAATATCAATTAAAAACTATATTGATGAGATATATATTGATGTTGTTGCAAAAATTTGATATGTATGAAGACTTGCTAAAAGAAAATAATTAAAAGTAACTTTATAGATCCAATAAACAAATAACATATGATATAAATGACAAATGCAATATATATTACCTATTAGGTAGCTATGTTTCAAATTCAGACCTGATAATTAAATACATAAAGAATTGTAATGTATTATTGAATAAAAAAATGTTATATGTAAGCTTATATGACAACCAACAATGACACTTTCTTAAAGTGAAAATTTTAAAGTTTGGGAGAAGTTATTATGTGGATTTTGAAAATTGTCTTTGGATGGAAGATTTAAAGTATGCTAATTGATTGAGTTTACTATTTTTCTAAATTGCAAATATAATCAATACATCATCATCATCATCATCATCATCATCATCATCATCATCATCATCATCAATAATAATAATAATAATAATAATAATAATAATAATAATAATAATAATAATAATAATAATAGCTATATATATCGTTGCCAATAATAAATATCATTACACTTGTATATGCTAGTACTTATTTGAAGGATTCAAATATTTTGAGGTACTAATTTATAAGATAAATACCTTATATTAATTGACTTAAGTTTTGCATATTCAATTGATAGACTATCCGTATGTTAATTTACAAAATCTTGATAATTTATTTAGAACAAAATGACGACTTTAATAACGATGCTGATTATTGCTATTTGCTACAACGGAAGAAGATTAAACAACAAAGCACAATATTACAAAAATAATAATGAAACAACTTATCATGGTGAGAAACATCTTTTTACAATATAAATATAAAAACAAATATTAATGAACAATTCTCATAATAAAAAAAATTCCATTGGTGTCCCACCAGAAGATGCCCAAATTAAAACATTACCAACCACCATTCACTGGCCACCATTGCATAAATCTTAAACCAATAATGATAAATTATCAGGTCATGTAAAAATTAAGAATCCCTCAAATAAGCACATTAAGAATGTCACAACACCCAGCGCAATTTCCGAGCTAATAATGGATGTGGTTAAGTATCGTTGGTACGACACAAAAATATGCAACATACAGATCCAAAAAATTGCTGAAGCAAAAATATAATAAAAACGATAATGGTTCTATAAAATATTTTACCTTTGGTTGAAGATCGTACGAATTGATATTAATAATCTACAAAACAAAATACATGAACGATAATAAAAATTAGAAGATTAACAAATCAACGATTAAATTTAAAAAAAAAAAACCAAGAATTTGGCGAAACAAAAAGAACATTTCAAATGAGAGGATGTTGAAGAAGAAAAGAATTGAAGGACATAGAAGAAGAAAAGAATTGGATGACATCACAAATGCTTTGCAGTCTTATTTATAGTGGAGATTATTAAATTTTTAGGGTTGTAAATTAGGTATATTTGACTAAAATTAAATGATGGCCCACTTCTTCTAAATTTAAAAAACCAATTAATGTGATGGGTATGCAAAAATGGAATAATTTGACTTTTGTAGCATTAATTTACCGACTAATTGATTTGTAATCATAATTGGACATCATTTTAATATTTATTAATAATAATAGACGAATAATTGTGCGACACATGTCCTTCCCGATTGGGTAATGAAAAATGGGCGGGAAATGAAAAAATTGTCAATAATGGCAAAGATATATATATATATATAATAATGATATAGAACCCACTGGTGGGTTCTCTTATAGAGCCCACCTGTTGATATGTTCTGCCACCCCACACACCACTAGCTAAAACACGCTAAAAAAAACACGCTACATTTATTTTTCATTTTTTACGGAATCCTTTATCGTATTCTACTAAAAAAATCAATTTTTCCACTATACAAGATCTTTTTCTTCCCAAAATTTATTTTATCAATTTTTTTTTCTTCTCTCATCTCTCCCAACATCTTAATATTAAATTTTAATAAATTTTGAAATATATCATATTGATGGATAATAATAAACAAAGAGAAGATACATAATCCAGAATTCCAATATAATTGAATAAGAATGAGAAAATAAATATTTTATGGACAATTATTCTTATATAAAATCTTTTATTAGTTTAGTTCATCAATTTTTTATGTCTATTAAGATATAAATAAAAATTCAACTTTATTTATATAAATGAGCTCATTATATGGAATATTGAAGATTATTGGATATAAATTTGAAAGTTTTGAGTTCATCTATATCTATTAAATTTCTAAATCCAAATCCAACTCTATTTATATCAATGAGCTTATTTTATGGACTATGCATATTCAGTTCATCCTAAATAAATTGTATTTTCTATATCTTTTTTAAAATTTATTTCTAATAGAGGGTATTTTGTAGGTAAATTAATAAAATATTTTATATAAGAATAATCCTCAACAAATGTTTTGTTTCTCAATCATATTAAATGATATTGGATTATAAATTATGTATCTTCTCTTTATTTATTATTATGAATCAATGTGATCTAAAATTTATGATAATTTAATATAAAGATTTTGGTGTAATTTAATATGAAGATTTTGGTAGAGATGAGAGAAGCAAAAGAAACAGGTAAAAAAAATTTAGAAAAAGAATTCGACATATTAGAAAAAGTTAATTTTCTAAAATAAGATACGAGGAAGAAATTCGTGGAAAAATAAAACATATATGTAGCAAGTTTTTGTTAGTGGAAAAAAAATTAATTTTCTGGAGTAAGAGCCAGGAGTGAATAAGAAATATATGTAGCGTTTTGTTATTAGTGGGTGAGTGTGAGCTGGTGGAAACCCAATAATAAAATTATTTTGGGAAGAAAAGAATGCATAGTGAAATTTTGACTTTCTAGAGAGAAGAAAAAAAAAAATTGATAAAATAAATTTTGGAAAGAAAAAAATTCTTGTATAGCGGAAAAAACTGATTTTTTTTAGTAGAATACGATAAAGGATTCCGCAAAAAATAAAAAATAAATATAGCGTGTTTTTGTTAGTGGTGAAAATTGATTTTCAGAGTAAGATGTAAGGAAATAATAAAAAAAATATATAGCGTGTTTTAGTTAGTGGTGTGAGTGTGAGGTGGCAGAACATATCAACAGTTGGGCTCTATTTGAAAACCCACCGTTGGGTTCCATATCATTATTTTGTGTGTGTGTATATATATATATATATATATATATATATATTAGCTAAACTTACTCTTCATTAATTTTTTTTTCTTTGAACGATAGTTTTATTGATAAAAGCCTCCGAAGAGGAGTACACAAAGGTACATGCCGTAGCCAAATGACTATGGATATTCCAAAAGAAAATCCCGGAGCACCATTCCTAATGTATGAGCTCTGACTGACCCGTCTCCAGAAAAGGAGAAAATCCACTCCCACCCGAGGAGACTCGAACGTTCCCGAAATGGGAAACAAGAACAAGAACATCAAATCAAATCTAGCCTGCACTGGTGCGAAACACCCTACATCTAAATACGATTCTAACATCAACACCAAATCTAGGCTGCACTGGTGCAAAAGCACCCTACATCTAAATATGGAACAAAAAAAAAAAAAAAAAGTAACACACAATAAAAATAATTAAAACCGAATCGCTGCAGCATTCATGCCACAAAGCTCCGTCCACCACAATCTTCTTGCACAGCAAGGCCTTCCAAGCATCTTCCAGCTTTATATTTCCATTTGAAAAAATAAGATCATGAACACTTCGTAGGATAAAGGGAGTAACTGGGAAGGGGGAACATCAAAATCGAAGGGTGGGGATACGGAGGACTCTCCGGCGACCCAAGGGTCGCCGGAAAGTGACAACTCAGAGCAGGGGGGGGAGGGGGGGTAAGAAAACAGACCGGCAAAGAGGGAGGGGGAGAGAAAGTAGATCTAGATCCCCTTTTAGAGAGAGAAAGTAAGAGAGAGGGGAGAGCAAACACAATTGCACCACTAATCAAGGGGCCTCGGTCAAAACTTACTCTTCATTAATGACTTGGTTAATTCACAAGGAAATCCTCCCCGTGATTTTTTTCTTTTACTACCTCTATCTGCCCCGTACACTTGCGATGTAAAAGAAGTCCTTTCCTAATTTCATTATTTAGAAAGGATTTTTGAGACAAGTTCAATATCACAATAATTTAATTCTATTTTTATATTAAAAAAAATGATTTAAGACCCATGTTGCATACACACACAAAAAAAGAGAAAAAAGAAAAATCAATATGTTTAATCTTTAACACATTATATGCTTAATTCCATTTGGACTATATTTTTATTTAAGCTTTTCTAAATCACCTTTCAAATTTCAACGCGGCCAACAGTTTCCTGTAATAGTTTTGTATGCTATAAGTCAAGATCAATCACTATTTAATGTTGGTCTCTTCTTGCAAAATTTAATTTCTAGTCTCAAACAATTAGATGTTATTCAAGAGCTACGAATAGACATAGTTTATTGATTCTCATATGTGACAAAGAGAAAGAACATAGTAATTTTTCATTTTTTTTATAAAATACACACTTGGCACAATGAGGCAAGATGTCATCTAATAAAACCATGGTAATTTTGATACACACGAATTTATATATATATATATATATATATATATATATATATATATATATATATATATGCGCTAAAAACACACCCACACAAAGACATTATAGGCTAGCGATGTGAACTTCAAGATTAGATGAGGTATTTTAGAATATGTAATTTGCAATTCAATGCATTTTTTTTTTTATACTTTGAATTATGCACCTATTTTATTTGCAACTTTGTTATACTATTATTACAAGCTTTAACTTATTTTTTTCCTCATATTGATATGATAATAGGAGTGGTATTAATAATACGCATACACCATTCATTGGGATATGTCCTAAGAGGCAGAAGATAATTTATGATTATATAAAAACATGATGATTGGCAAAAATTACGATGATGTTATTTTCCCGTCCAAACTGTCCTGTATTATTATTGGTCATTAAAAACTAAAAAAAATTATAACTTATTACTTAAATTTACTCATTTTAGAATTTTCTTCTCTTATTCGGTGCAGAATAAATAAAGCTAGCATGCTTTGTGTCACACTAGTTAGCATGTGTCTGCCAAGCAAGCCTTAATTAGCTGAGTGGCCAAATCCCCTTTTTTTATATAAAAACTAACACATTATTTTGATTATTCTCTATCATTTCAAGGAAAATGTGATGTTTAATATTGAAATTAATACAAAATGCAACCAGGGTTTATTTGTCCCATTATCTTTGTATGGGCTGTTGCAAGCAGGGTTTAGTGGCAGAGGCACTTGGGGTGCCGGCAGAGGCAGAGGCGGAGGCTCCACTAGCTGCGGATCTTTGCAAAGGCGAATGGAGATGGAAACCAACTTGAAACTCGGAGGCCTAATTGACGACTCTGATTTGGCCAGAAATCTAACTGGCACCATTTTTTCCTACAGAAATGGATAGATGGTGATGATTATCTATTTCATCATATCCTCCATGGTGGAAGAAAAAATCTGAACCCTTTCTTTTTTTGCTATGCTTTTAAGGAGGGTTTTGAAGTTGATGAAATTAAATGGTTCTATAAAACGGGTCACACTTGAATGATCATAGTCTGAATTTATCCAGAAATACATGGGTGTTTGAGGAATTTCATAGGTCATCGGGTTAAGTCGATGTTTTCACAATTGTTGTATTCTAGTTTATCAATTGAAAAATACTCGTTGAGTCGTTTGTAAAAGAAAAATCTTTTTTATGAACCGTAGATATACTCAACAAAAGTTGAGTCATGTAATCGTTGAAGACCTTGTGCATAACACAACACTTGAGTCATGTAATCGTCGAAGACCTTATGCGTAGTTTGAAGTGAGGTCTAATTAGCTTAAAGAACTACAAAGAACATAGTTTTTCCTTTTGGACTTGACCCGATGAGAAAAGGAAAAAATCGAAAAATAAAAACAAAATAGTTAGCTCGAGGGAGAAAGCCGCATCACCCACACGGGGTGAGTGCGTGGCGTCTTCCAAGAAAAAAAAAAAAAAATCGAGCCGAACCACCTTTAGTTAAGGATTTTGAAGCATAATGGGTCGTCAAAGAATAACACAGTCTAGCACGTTTTGGGATTGAAGTGAGGGTTTTTAGTGTGCACGTTATAGGGTATTGGGGGAAATAAAAAGTCACTTGTTTTTCTAAGTCTTATGCCTTTTAGGTCCCTTTCTTGTATATTAATTCCCTTGAAGTTAAATGTTAAGACATGATTTGGTGAATCGAAAAGTTTGGAAAAATGCTTAACCAAACAGAGAATTCAATGTGGAGGACTTCCAATAACTCTAAATCTTGTTTTCATGTGCTTAACTAATAAATTTTCTCGAGGACGAGCAAGGATTAAGTTTGGGGGGACGATGAACGTCAAAATGAACGTTTTGTACATGTATTTCACATTCATATCTCATTGTGAATTGCATTCATTTGATGTGTTTAGGTCCAATATCATGTAAAAGTGTATTTCTGAATCGATATACCTTATTTGTATGATATGATGCACTTATGAGCATTTTTAAGTCATATTTTGTAAGTTAGAAAATCCCGAGATCCAAAAAAAGTGTCCCCACATACCCCGTCCGTTCTGGCACACATTCTGAAGGTACAAACTGTCCTAAATTCAGCAAGAGCTTAGGTCAAACAGAAGTTCATCGAGTCAAGAATAAAAATCGTGAAAGGACTAGGAAGTGAAAACAAGCGGAAGAGGCCCAAAATATGATGGAAGATGAATGTGCATTAAGAAGGAAGAAGACGAAGCCCGATACCCGGCCAGTAACGCCACCGCTACCGGTGGAGGACTAGTATCATGAAGAACTACCCTTCGTCCATACTGGTATACAATCCCACATGCGCCCTGACTCGATCTATTCCACTTTTTTTGGTTATATCTTCTCGACTGATGTCATAATTCAGTGATGCAAAATTCTACGGAAAGCTGGCGTCGAGATCTAAAACTTTTTAAACGGAGTAAAGAGTCGATTCCAAGTCGACTGTTCTCAAAATCTCTTAGAAGTCCGACCCACTAATGTCTCAATACGCCGACCCTACTAAACTTTCAACCAACGCTCTTCACTTGTTCTTTTACCTTTCTATCCTCACTTTAAGGGTACTTCTACAGATTTTCATTTGCCTTTTCAGATTTCTAGGGTTTGGTATCTATATTTATACTCCACCCCTTCACTTGTATCATCTTAGCTTTTAGTTTTAATTCTTGTTCTTAGTTGTCCTTCTTAGCTATGGTTTCTCTCCTACTTCAAGGGAGAAAGGCATTTTTAGTCGAAAACTTGGAGATTGCTTAAGCATTTTCTTTCCTTCTTTCGGTTATTCACGTTTATGCATTACTTTTGCTTAGTGATTTTGTGCTTCATGTTTTCTTGGATGATGAGTGCATATTATGCTTGTTTCCTGATGTTAGGGAGTAACCCAAATATCGGGACTGACGTATTGTTGATGTATTGCTCGATTAATTGTGGATATTAATAAATCTAGGATTCTTAGATTTAACTAGTGTGTATTATTTAATCGTATCTTTGAAGTTGGTCATTCTTGGGGATGCAAGGTATTAAAATTTATGGATCGTTGTTTGTATTGTTTGGGCTCAACTATTCTAATACTGGAAACTAACTAGTTAAACTCTTGGTATCGTAAAGGAGACCCACAAGAGAAACTATGGTATGAAGAGGGGGTAGCGTTTAGTTAAGCCTTGTTGCTATAAACGTGATTTCATTGTGCACCATTTTAACATTAATGCTCCCACACCGGTTTATAACGTGAGAGACGGTAGTGTATCCAAGTTTCACGTAATAAAGATTAACTAAACCCGCATTTTATACTTAATTGTATTATGAATGTGTTGGTGTTCATCGCAGGACTTTGTCATACGCTCCAATACCTCTATAATTAATTGATTGCAGAGAGGAGATAATATCCTAAACCATTAGCGCAGTATTCTGCCCACATGCTTACCCATCCTAATCAAAGCAATAACCCACTTCAAGTAGGAGTCAATGACCAGATTATATAGCCAACTTTGTAATGCACCAATAGTTCGTTTCACAAAGCCAAACCTTCCAATAACGTAGATTTCCCCACTTCACGTACTTGCCTCGATCCAGCTAGCATAACATGCACCTCTTCATCCCAAACAATAAAATCAAACCCTATGATCCATCCTTAAAGACCGCAATGTCGGAGTTCAACTTGTAAAAGCTCACCGGTGGAGGCTGGCACTGATCATAACCCTACGTCCCCATCACTGTTACTCTACTGCATTAACTCGCCACTAGCTAACTTGTTACACAACCTCATTGCAGCATTCAAAACGTGCGCAAGCTGCGCCACTTCTTCTTCTCAACACCACCTATTTCGGGCAATCCACAAATTCCTTGCCATTGTAGCCAACAATACATGCCCTTCTCCTGGCAGAATCTTCATTAATAACAATAGAAAGTTTCTAACAGTAGAACTATGATGCGATGCCATATTGAACCAAATCGGGGTAATCTTCCAAACCTCGACCACTAAGGAACAATAGAGAATGACATGCATTGTAGTCTCTATGGCATCCCCACAGACCCTACAAATTGGAACAGTGGAAAAACTCCATAGGATGATATTAGGCAACGAGTTCATACACGCATGCCGGAGGAAGTATTAATCTTAGGAGGGACTTTAATCACCTATAAACACTTACAACCTTTATTGTCCAATCTCGGTTGAGACACACTACGTTTAAGCTCCAAGAAATGTCCCAATGCAAGATGATATGTCAACTTTACTACAATGTCTCCCAATTATGAGAGTTCAGATTTATCTGCCTGGTCGTCGACGAATGCTCAAAGTAATAACCATGATCCTATGTGCCTCTCCTTCACCAAAAAAAGTCTAAACCATCTCTTGACACCATCTCCACCCATCTGGTTTGAAGAGATCCACCACCGTTGCATCTTGCAACATGCTGGGAAATACTCGTAGGCTTTGACATGTCATTCACCCCTACCCATCTATCATGCAATAGCTGTATAAATCTTTCGTCACCCCACTCAGCTAGCCACCCTTTCGTTAACCAGTTGTCTCTCTCCCAATATGCTTCGCCAAAGATAACTCAGTTCATATCCCACCCCGCCTCTTCGAAAGAGCTACTAAGGAAACACTTTCCTTTTGAAAATTCTGCCATAATAGAGTTGCTATTATTTAATAAGCGCCAATATTGTTTTGCCACATCGCCACATAAAAAATGATACATCTTCTGGAATCCTAACCCTCCTCTATTCTTTACCCTAGCCATCCTATGTCTTCCGACCCAATGTATCTACCTCTACCCCTCCTTAGATCCCCGATTACATCGCGCCACTACCCATTTAATACCCAACACATCTCATTCGGGAAGAGAAAAAAACTCATAATGTAATCTGGAATAGTTTGCACCATCGTTTTCAACAACACTTCTCGGCCAACCTTTTAAAAGATCATCTTTTCCACCCTTTAAGCCGTCCCACAATCCTCTCCATCACACACGGGGAAACTAGCTTCTTAGATCTACCAATCATTATCAGAAAACCAAGATATTTAGCATAGTGAACCACAATCCATACCCCAAAAGGAGCTTCAAACCCGTCCGCTGCGCTCCACTAATACAACAATTGCATGACAATTCAAATTTCTCAAAATTTATGCGTTGGCCTAAAGTATTTAGATATATAATTCATTTGACTCACTCGGTAGAAGAGAACGCTATCATTAGCAAAGAGCAAATTGTGAAATGGAAGGCACAAATCTTGCCACCTTAACTCCATGAATAGTCCATTTTGCTTAACCCGTCACAATAACACAGAGAAACCCTCTAGACAAATAAAAAACAAATATGGAGAAAGAGGGTCTCTTCGTTGGAGACGTCGCTGAGAAGTAAAAGCATCACAATCAACATTGTTCACCATAAGAGAATATTAAGCCGATGACATACATCACATGATAAGGTCAATAATAGAAATATGAAAGCCAAGTCTATATAGCATTCTACATAAAAACAATCATTCATACTTATCGTAAGCTTTACCCATATTCAATTTCAAAGCTAAATGACCTCTCCTACCCACCTTCTTCATACAATGAAAAGTTTCGAATGCAATCATAGCATTGTCCGGTATTAACCTGCCCAGAATAAAGACACTTTACTACTAGGAAATAACATGGGGAAGAAGTTCTTACATCTATTTGTAATGTTTTTCATGATGACATGGATACTAACATTTCCCAGACTTAGGGGGCGGAAATCTTTCAAACTAACCAGTGTCTTAACTTTAGGAAGAAGAATAATTCATGTGCGAATTAACAAAGCAAGATGATATTATTATTCAAAATATCAAGATAGTAGACACGAGACTAGACCAAATAATGTGCCAAAAACGTGAAAGAACAAAGCGGCATACCATCGGGTCCTGGAGCTTTCGTCGAATGCATCTATTTCAAGACTCGTTGAACCTCCTCCGTAGTATAAGGCATTAGCAACTGCACTTCATCTCCCCCAAGACTCAAGACTCGATAGACTCAATAACCCCATGCATATTACCTAGCCCTTCTGAAGTAAACAACTCCACATAATAGTCGTGCAACACCCTAGTAATCTGAACATTTGTATCAGGCTACTCCCCATCAACCCTCTGAATTTTCTCAATTGTGTTCATTTCCTCCTCTACAAAAGAAGCCATAATCTGATCCCCATCCCAGGTACCACTTGTTTCTTCAATCTCCAACAACTTATCTAATTGCTCTTGGTTCTTTTCCAGTGCCTTATTTCTCGCCACCGTAGGGGCGCTAGATTGCACCGCTGCCACACTCTCTTTATTTTTCTAAATTTTCCGACTAACATTCCTAAACTCTGTTTTGTTCCACATAGCTAACGTCTCTCTACACCGCTTCACGAGGTCCGCGAAAGCTAAACCGTTTGCTGTTTCCCATCCTAATTTTACCATATCCCCACACAGTTCATAGGTGAGCCACATGTTCTCAAACAAAAAGTATTCATTCGTCGAGCTGATCTTTCAAATGAGTGATTCTATGTCCCATAATTCATCAAGATCAGCTATGATCTGAATGAACACGGGGCAAGTGAAAGATCTACCATCTAGTATACTCTTCCCTCCAAGCATCATTTGCTACAAATCTGTCTAACGCGCCCGAATGTAGTAATTATCGAGTTGGACACTCGACAATGTGTACCGACTGCCCACAACGTCCAAATCCTAGAGACAACAACATGCTAAAGCTTGTTGAAACTGGCTCATACACTTGGGGTGGCGAGTTATGCCCCCTAGCTTTTCATCGGACCATAAAATCTCGTTGAAATCTCTCATGCATAACCAAGGAAAAATTCATCCACCCTAATTGCACGCAACAATTGCCATGTTCTCCACCGGTGTCGTCATTCAAGCCATTCATACACCTTAGAACAATGCCACTAAAAGATTTCTCCCTCCACCAACACATCAAACGAGATATGATTTGTCGAAAAAGAAGTTAGACTTAAATGGAAGGAAAGCTTCCAAAGCAAACATAACCCACCCCGTCATCCACTGCCCTCCCCCTACAGTCAATCGAAAAAAACCTATCAAACTTCAAACTCTGCATGTTCAATTACTGCATTTGAGTACATTCCAATTTTGTTTCCAAGAGAAAAACTATACCTAGATTTTCAAGAATGAAAAGATATACAATTTTAATAAGTGAAAAGCTTGAATTGTGAAACAAAACCAAGTTTGATGGGATAAAAAAATAGATCTAGTTAGGGACCTACAATTGCCTGCAGCAGACTCAGGGCAAGGGCCAGTCTCCAACAACTTGCAATGGTGGTCTTACATCGGTCTGCAGTGTCGTGTGATTGTGGCCGATCAGTGGTATCCAGCGAGGCAACGTGCCTCTTTGAAGAACCCTAGTTTTTCTTTTTCATCGATAACTCTAATTTAATTAATACATAGATGTATTGTTTTTTAACTTTTAAACTATTTTAATACATGAGCTCCCTAAAAAAATTTAATACATGGGCACAACTATTCACGTCAGCCTTTTCTTGAGTACACTTATTCTTAAGCTTTGTACAACTTCTTTAAAATCCTAATTGTTTTAATTATTATTCTTGACCCAATAAACATTCTTAAAATATTCGCTCAACATCGGAAAAACACATCATAATGTGTTCAATTGAGACTGGTCGAACATTTTATTAATTAATTAACATATATGATGTAAGGTCTCATCGACTTATGACACAAATGTAGAGTGTCACTGATTTTAAGTTCAGGACACTTTTAAAAGAGCATCATTAAATTGAGAAATATATTGATATTTTTTTTCCTGCAAGTGTCCTTATTTTCCATAAGTTAAATACACAAAAAGCTTTAAGAAATTATACTTTCTAGGCATTCTAATAAAATGTAATATTAAAATAGTGTGACTATATTTTATGACACAAAATGTAGAGCATCATTGATTTTATGACATAAAAAATAAAGTGCTATCGGTCACGACAAGATGTATATCGTTAATAATAGACACAAAATATAAAGTGTCATATATCTTATGATGGAAATTGTAAAGGGCCGCTAATTTTATGACACAAAATTAAAGAGTGATGGACCTTTTAATGAAAAATGTAAAAGAATTAATCACTAATTAAATGACTCAAAAAAGGTCATCGATATTATGACGCAAATAGTAAAGCATCGATGATTTTCCTGGCACAAATATAAAGAATCACCGACTTCAAGACTCAAGAAATAAAATGTCACTACCAACACTATGACACAAGACATAGAGTGTCATTGATTTTTCGATATAAAATTTAAAGTGTAATTAAAATTATGACACTTTATAAGAGTATCACTAAATTGCTAAATATATTGACATTTTTTTTTTTGTGAGTGCTGTTACTTTCCAAAATTAAATACACTTTTAAATAGCGTCATTAAGTCATATATTTTCGTAACAATTTTAATTAAATGTTATTAAGTACTAAAAAAAGGTCATCGATATTATGACGCAAATAGTAAAGCATCGATGATTTCCTGGCACAAATATAAAGAATCACCAACTTCAAGACTCGAGAAATAAAATGTCACTACCAACACTATGACACAAGACATAGAGTGTCATTGATTTTTCGATACAAATTTTAAAGTGTAATTAAAATTATGACATTTTATAAGAGTATCACTAAATTGCTAAATATATTGACATTTTTTTTTGTGAGTGCTGTTACTTTCCAAAATTAAATACACTTTTAAATAGCGTCATTAAGTAATATATTTTCATAACAATTTTAACTAAATGTTATTAAGTATCGATTTCTTGTGACACTTTTAAAAAGCATTAATTAGTGTCACTATCAGACCTTTTCTTGTAGTGATTTCATATTGTTTGTTTAGTTTCTTGTATTTTTTTATGCGTTGGGTGGTTGAATTCATAAATGCACCCACAACTTAGAACAAGTGATCTTAAGTCACCTTGGAATAGAGATTCGTGGATTTTTTTTGTTTTGTTTGGGTTTTAGATTATGAATATTAGAAAAAACAGGTAACTATTTATTCGTGTTTCATTTCTAGTTCACCTCTACACTTATTTCCATTCTACTCGTGAAACCTTTTTTCATAATGACCAAAATTGGTAGATGAGCAAAATGAAAATAAGTGAAAATGCAGACACTAATAAGAAAAGAGTTTTTGGAGTCAACAAGTAACGTAACAACAACTTATAAGATGTCGTGAAAGACACATCATTAATTAGAGATACCATGTCATTATTAATACGTCAGTCTTTCACAAATAATATATTTAAGAATTGAAACTGTAAAAGTTAGACTTAAATAATTTTCCAACAACTAGTTTAAGGATGGTAATAGACTAGGTTTAACTTTTTCCAAGACCCGTCCCTCATGAAAAGAAAAGATTCGTAACCCGCTTCGTTCGCCTTCTCAGAAAACCAACCAACCCCGATTCGCGGGTTAACAACCCCCCACCAACCTAGTGTTTTTGTTTTTCCTAATACGTGCAATGTTGTTGTCACTATCTTTTAATATAAAGATTTTAGAAATAAAATATAATATAAAATATACACTATTGAATAAAAAAAATATTCAAAATGAGTAAGTAAATTTTCAAACTGAATCAAACACAATAATACAAGCCAAAACAATAAAAAAAAAAAAAAGACGTTTATATGGATAGTAAAATTAATAGTAAATGAAATATATTACTATCATAAATAAAAAATATGTAAAATATTCATATAAGTAATACATATGGACCGATTAAGGGTGAGTTTAGCTAAACCAACTACTCAATTTAATTCGAAAATACCCGTTTGGTCGGGTTGGAACCCATCTTGTAACTCGCTTAATTGGGTTTTACCCGTCTCACACTAAGCGGGTTTAGTGTAGATTCAAATTTTAACCCGATTTATTACTATCCCTAAACTAATTGTGTGTAAAAGCAGTTTAAAAATAACGTTACGTAATTTGTAGAACGTTTTGTACGACAAATCATCATATAGATTTATTACTAATGTTTTACTGAAGACCTTTTATATTGTAGGGAGGCTCAAAATAATAATAAGAAAAATGTTAAGGTCCGAAACCAAAATAAGCGTGTAGTTAATTAATTTGCAGAGGGTTTTGTACAAGTTAATATAGATTTTATTTTTTAATGTTTGACTGAAGACATTTCATGTTGCAGGAAGATGCCTAAAATGATGCTCCTTCCGTCTCGACTTAATTTTCCTACTTTGATCGGTACGGAGATTAAGAAAAAATAAATTTTGTGAAATCTTAACTTTCTTAAAGATGAAGATTGAGGGTGAAGATTTTGAGGGTAGAAATTATGAGAAAAATTTACCATTTATAGACTAAAAAGTTAAATTGGGACAAACCGAAAAAGAAAGTAGGAAAGTTAGAGCAGAACGGAGGTAGTAACAAGAAAAATGTTAAGGTCCGAAACTAAAATAAATGTCTAAAATATAAGAATAAATATGACTAAGAAAAAAAAAAAAAAGAAAAACGAAAGTTTGGGCGACCAAATAAAATATAATTATTAAAGGTGGTATAAATAACAAAGACACTTTGAGAATAACAGCTCAATATCTTCTTGGCCCTCACCATCTTTTGTGTTTCATTTCTTTTTTCTTTTCTTATTTTGAGCTAGACATAATTTTCTATAGTATATTGAAAAATAATAAATATGAAACATAAAAGAAATTAATAATAAATATGAAACATAAAAGAAATTAAATCAATATACATTTGATCTTCTTTCTCAAACGTATTAATATTATAACTTGTTTTTAACATGGCATATCAATTTTATATTTTTTCATGATCTTCAGTTGTAGATTCATATTGCATTTATAAATCAATATATCGACGAAATGTTTTTATTCAAAAAAGTATAGATTATATAGCATTTAATTAAATGACAGTGTATTTAATAATTTATTCGTAATGTTGAATCATTATTTTAAAACTTATAAATCTATAAATTTCAGATGATTTTTTCTTTTTTTTCAAATTAATATTATTGTAAAATTACTACTTTCGAAAACAACAACGATTTCATTAAGTTGAAATATATAAAAATAATCATTGTTATATGAAACATACTAATCTGATTATTTACATTAAATAAATTCATTACCCAAAGATATAAAATAAATTCAATAATAAAGATATTAAAATAAAGAAAAGGTCTGAGCAATTATTAAAAGTCTTACAGCAAATCCTATTTAATGTTCAAACTTCAAAGATACGCATTATCCTATATACTTTAGTTCTTATTTTAATATTTTATTTATTCCATATGATTGAAATAAATTCAATGAAGCTATTAATTATTTAATTCACATGGATAATACTAGTTTCTCTCTAACCGACATTCTATAAGTTTTTAATAGTCCACCATCCTCTCTATTTTTCACTAACCCGTTACCGATCAAGTTTTGACAGTTTAAGGCCCGCTTTATTCAAGATTTGAATGTGGAAAGAGTTGTTAATAAAATATTAATAATGAAACATAAAAAATAGGGGCATGTTTGGTTGGGGTTGGCCCAACCTCGAACCCAACCTCATGTTTCTTTGGGTTGATTTGACCAAACCGAGGTATTAGGATTTGACGGGGGGACATCAATCACAAATTCAAACACTACTTTAATCATTCTATCCATCATTAATAACTACATCTTACACATATCACATCACATTTTACAATTAGTAATTAAATATCACACTTCAACCACAACCTCAGCCACCCAACCAAACATCTCCAGCTACTTCTCCCAGCCAAGCCACCCCATCCCCAATCAAACATTGCCTAGAAATTTAGTCGCGTCATACCAAGCGGCTCCTAAGTATTAGTATTTGTTTCACTTAGAAGTATCATAGATTTTCTTAAAAGAAATTACTCACTATTCTAACTGAAAAATATTACATGTTACTCCAGTAATTAGAAATTTTATAATACTAGCAGTTTGGATTGTCGTGACAGTGTTGCATATAAAATTGGAGTACATTGTTTTGAGCTAAGTTTGAAAACGTTTTGATCAACTTTCAAACTTGATATTAGATTTTTAAAAAGATGTAGTTTTATGGGTGAAATATGATTGATGTGCAGTGCCACCCTTCTTTTTTGACTTTTCAATTCATTTTTCTTCCACGGATTAAGCTCGAAATCTGTGGCATGTGTTTATTTCTATTTCGTTGAAATTTGTGGTATGTGTTTGTTTTTTTCCCAATTTCTTTTTCAATCTAGATGACTTGGACACCACCGCTCCTGAATTCCAATTAAGATACGTCACTTCAACACCAAGATTATCATACTTTGCTAAGAGTTATGTTTTTAATACTCTTACTAAATAAGTTATTAAAACTGGCATATATATATATATAATACTCCCTTCGTCCCGGTCTAATTTTTCTACTTTAATCAGTCACGGAGATTAAGGATAAGCAGATTTTGTGGAATTTTTTACTTTTTTTAAAGATAGAGACTGGGGGTGAAGATTTTGAAGATGGAGATTGTGAGGAAAAATTGTCAAGTTGGCAAGTTAAGTTGTGACAAACCGAAAAGGAAAGTAGACAAGTCAAAGCCGAAAGGAGGTAGTACTATTTTATTTGTTACTAGCAATTTATCACGTGCGTTGCACGTGATTCCAATATTTTATTGAAATATTATATTATTATGTAGTTTTGATAAATATTATTTTCAAATAATATATTTTCTACAATTGATTTATATCATTGTTATTTAATTATAATTTTTAAAATTATTTTAGATATTATAATTTTCATATATATTGTAAAAACAACATAATGAAAAGATTCAATAAAATCTTTTAAGCGCTAAATATTTATGTGATCAATCTATGATTGTCATGATTTGATAGAAAAATTCATAACATATTCCTAATATTCTATAATTGGAAAGTAAAAATATCATAAAATAAAACTATAATACTTAAAAAAACTTATTAAAATAAAATAGATCCTTATACAAATAATATTGATATCTCGATATATTATATGTAATTTTAGTTATATTCGAGGAATACATAAAAATCTAAAATTTTATTTTTTTATTCTCATGTTCACTCTATTTTTTTTTCTCAAGAAAATGGACAAATAGGCCTTCCAAATTTTAATTCTAACTCAAATCAATACCTAAAACCATCATTTTGTCCAATAAACACCTAAACTTTTTCATTTTGGACCAACAAACACTTTAACTTTTTTTCTAACATATTGACATATTCGTCAACATTTTAAGTTAACACCATCAGTTTCTATTATTTAGTGTTGTGGACCCAATTCCGTTTGCAAAATTAGCCCACCTATTAAGTTGGATTTCTCCGACTTCTTCAGCTCGGTCGCCGCCTTCTCTCATCTTTCCTCCTTCGTGCTCTTCCTCATAGACCCATAAGTTATACACAAGGATGTAAATCTCGCGAGAAATCGGCGAAATCTCGCCGATTTCTCGCGAAAATTAAGCCAACGAGACAATATTGGGATGTTATCGTATTTTGTCATTTTATCGCCGAGATCTCGCGATAAATGGCGAGATATTGCCGATTTCTCGCCAAAATATCGTGAAATATCGTGAATCTCGCCCCTCAGCAAAATTTTTCAAATTTTGCCTAGACTTGAATTCGAACTTGAGACCTCTTGAATCAGGCTCCAAGCTTTAACCACTAGGCCAAGTCAACAACTTGTTATAATATCTACATAGCATTTATATAACCTATTTAGTAAAATCTACTTACAATAATATGTACCATAATTAGTTATTAAAATGAAAATTAGAAAAATAAAAACTAAGTTAAAATAATAATTGGGCATTTTTGTAAATATTTTGTTTTCTTTATAATCTTATGATGAAAAAATGTTATAATATTTAAATTTGTTATAACAATTTTAAAAATATTATGTTAAATTAGAGTTAAAAATTGTTATATTTCCTAATTTATTTGTATTTAATTTTTAATTAGTGTTGCCTTTGTATAAAAAATGTTATAGGTCAATCAAGAAAATTTGTTATATATTGTAAATATTCTCAATGCTTTTAACTTACATAATGTTGAAATAATTTTAATAAAGACTTTAATTTTCTTTCATAAATAGATAATATTTTTTAAATCAAAAAAGAAAACAATAAATCAAATTTTGTTTACAATACATTTTAGATAATAACTAAAAATTCATGTTAAATATTCTAAGAGAAAAGGATAAATCGAACGTATGTATTGTTTTTTATTTACCAACTAGTTGTATATGCGTAAATTGAGCTCAATTTTTAGATTAAATATTTGGATTTAAGTAGGTTTATAACAATCTATAAAATATCGTGATAAATTAAGTGTTTTAATACATTTTTTGGCATTTTTAAAAAAAAATCACCGATATTCCGATATTAATCGATATCTCACCGATATCTCCGTAAATTGAAAGACCGATATCTCCGCGAATACCGATATTTTCGTCCTTGGTTATACACCATCTCCTACTTCTTTGTGGGCCCTTCTCCCTGTTTCACCCTCTACAAATGGCTTCTCACCTTTGATCAAGATGAGAGTGATGAACTCTACTACTCTTCTTCTGATGATACTACTGGTATCGGCTCAAAAGACGAAGACTTTGACAATGGTATCTATTCCTTAAATTGTTTACCCCATCCAAACTGTTCCTTTTCTCCAAACATATCACCACCTTCTACTTGAACCATTGCTAACTAAAAACTAATTACGTTGAAGGGGATAAAATCTGACAAATAAATGATACACTTATTTTATAGGATACATGCAATAAAAGTAGGATAAGTTGAGATTATAAATTAAAAAATAGTACATGGGTATCGTATGAGATTTATGCAACGTGGAATAATTAAAACAATCAAGAGTCTCTTCTTTATATGTTGAGACCTACATATTACCCATATTATATATAAGTCTAAAAAAATTAAAATAATATGGATTGATACATATTCCCTCCGTCCCAGTTAACTTGTCCTACTTTCCATTTCGGTCTGTCCCACTTAACTTGTCACATCCATAAATGGCAATTAAAGGCAACAATCTCCACCTTCAAAATATCCACATTCAATCTCCACTTTTGAAAAAGTCAAAGATTCCACAAAATCTACTTCTCTTAACATCCGTGTCCGGTCAACTGTGACAAGTTAACCGAGACGTAGGGAGTATAACATATATGTATATAGGCCTGTGTGAGACGTGTGTGTTGGAACAAATTATAGCATATATATAAAAAATAAAATAATATAAATAAATTGGTATAAAGGCTTGCATTTGGCAATGTCCTAAAACATAATATTCAACCATTCTCTGATGTGTTGAAGACTACGGGTGCTCTATCCTCAGGATTCAACTGTGTATTCTTCTTCAAATTTCGCACTCTAAAATTTAAGAAGTCAGAACTTTGTACTTTATGTGTCTCTCTGATGCGGTGTATCTCCGATTCATTTTCATAATCCTTTTTGCTCACTCTATACTCTCTAATTTATAGAGACTTAAAAGGATCCTCAAACAGACACGACTAACCTCGTAGAAAACACACATCTGTTCGGTTGGAAACCAGTTGTCTAATTTAATAGTCGCATCTCTTGGTTTGTTTTTTTTTTTTTTAAAGACATATTGGTCTAGTAAGCCAATTTTAAAACCAAACAATATATATTAATTAATGTATGATTCAAACATAAAATATCCGACTGTGTGTGTTTTTAAGGGATATGATTTGTTTTTGTAGTATATATTTGTATATGGAAGAGATTTGAATGTTAATATATAAGACATAATAAAATCAAGATATTATGAAGGAAATTACATCACTAACCCTATACTAATTAATCTAAAAGGGATAAAATAGGCAAAACGAAAATTAGCTGAAACTTAAGGCACTTTTATATTAGTGTATAGATTAATTTCTTTATCTAATAGGTACTACTGAATTATCTAAAAATATTATTTATTTAAAAAACACCTAGTGCAACTGTTATACAAAAGAGACTGACTCTATATTCCATATACTGTGTGGTCTTTAATTTTATTTATTAAAGTGATTTTAATCTATACCTAAATAGCTGACTATAATGAAAATATTATATAATATTTCGGTTGTTACAGAAGTTAAATTAGAAAATTGGTCTCTTATTTATTTCTTGATACTTTAGGGATACAAGTATACGAAGTCTAATTTGACCAATTTTTTAATACTTATACCAATTAATGACGAGTCCTATATAAGGTTGAGAAAAGGTTTGTCCAATCTTGCACAAGCATAGTTATAATTGTTTTTCACACTTGTTAAGACAATTATGTCTTCAATAGATCCTAAGATTGATCCATATGGTTTTATGGGTCTCTCCATCCAACGTACACCAGATTTTTTTCCCACTACTCCTCCCTCTTTGGATCCAACCAATCCAATCCTCACAAAGGATATCCCCATCAATCAACATAACAAAACCTGGGCTCGCATCTATTTACCCTGGCGGGAATGCGTAACTGCCAAACTGCCACTCCTAGTTTATTACCATGGTGGAGGCTTCATCCTAGCCACTGCAGCCGCCTCCATCTTCCAGAAGTTCTGTTCCGACATCACCAACCAAATTCCAGCTGTGATGGTGTCGGTGGAGTACCGTCTTGGCCCGGAACACCGCCTGCCAGCCGCTTTTGACGATAGTTTGGAAGCTCTTCACTGGATTAGAACCACCGGCGAGGAGTGGCTGGCCAAATATGCAGATTTATCAAAGTGTTTTCTGATGGGAACTAGTGCCGGTGGGAATATAGTGTACCGTGTGGGCACCGACCAACTGATGCCTTTGAAGATCCAAGGGTTGATAATGCACCAGCCCTTCTTCGGAGGGGTGGAGAGGACCCCGTCGGAGATAAGATTGGTTGATGATAAGGTCGTGCCGCCACATGTGAATGATATAGTATGGAATCTAGCATTGCCAGTTGGGGTTGACCGTGACCACGAGTATTCTAATCCGGTAAAGGCGTTCAGATTAGAGGTTGCAGATAAGTTGAAGAAAGAAGGCGTGAAGATTTTGGTGACGGGGTACCATGGTGACCCGCTGGTAGATCGACAGATTGAAGTTGCCAAGATGTTAAAGGAGAATGGTGTGGATGTGACCGAGCAGTTTGGAGAAGGAGGATATCATGGAATTGAGTTCTTTGATGACTCTAAAGCTAACATCTTTTATAGTGTTCTAAAGAATTTTATTATTAATTGAGATGTTAATTTTTTCATATATTTCTTTTCCTTTCTTGTAATTATGAGTAAGTTGGTAGTTCTGAAGAAATGGTCATAGCGCATCAGGCCAAGACACTGGAAAACTATACCGAAAGGGTTTGATCAACTATGACTCGGTGTTCAACACCCTACCATCTAATACAACAAAAGGAAAAAAAAAAAAAAAAAAAAGCAATGTTTCCAGTTCATCATTTTCATAAGCCCTTGTGTCCAAATCTTCAAACTCAAGAAGATCATTAAGTTTTATGTATGCACATTTTAACCGACAATAATTCCATTATTAATCGAATTTATGGGTATTGCTTTTTGATTTATTAAGCACAACCTCACAAGGATTGTAGTATCAAACCTTTCTAAGAACGGCCTTCAGATGTGTTTGTAGGCTTGTGAGATTGGTGGCCATTTCAACTACATAATTCAGTTCCCCATTTTTCATTTCGAACACTCGATTTATCTCTTTCACCTGCCAATAATAAAACTTCAGATCAGATGAGAAGCATAACACTGAAAATTATAATGCAACTTTCATAAAACAACACCACCTATGTATCAGAGTTTGGACTTGGGTGACTAAATGTGAACATTAACAAAAAAATGAGCTAACAGCAATGAGAATGTTAAAATGGACATGCAAACACAATGAGTTAGATAAAATAAGAATTGAAGACATTATTCAGAAAGTATGATAAAATCAAGGAAACACATTTATACGGAGGAGGACCTTTAGATGCTCATTAAACCACATAACAGTAAAATTTCACTAAGCCAGATTGAAAGAGGAAGTGAAAGACCTATAAAGACTCAAAGAAACTATAAAAAAGATATGTTCCGTCTCAATCAAATATGATAGCATAAGAGGTGATCATTATGGCTGACGTAAATCATGTCTAAAGTTTTTGTCCAGTACTAATTTTGTGAAAAAGATGGGACCATTAACAATTTGTTACGGGAGGAAAAAGTTAATGGAGATCAACAGTGAGCAATCAGGGCAAGTGCACCGTTTTCCTAACCTTCCTCCAGTTAGCACCACGTAAGTAGATCAGAGCTAAGAGGTTTCCTTTAAACAATATGAAGATTTTGCTTAAGGCTAATAGATTTAGGCGTATCTGATACAACTACATTCACATGTTCAAACAATGGATAGTCCTATCAAACCACTGAAATACCAGAGCATCAAATGTACAAAGTGTTATTAAATGAAAAGCTGAAATAAACAAGCACAGATAGTCTTCTCCCCTAGTTTGTTTTATTATTCCAGCAAAGATACAAGATTGTGAATAAATTTAAAGTAATACTACCTTTTAAAAGATCAGGAACCGACGTACCGTATTACCAAACACTGAAACAGAGAAAAAATGTATGGGAGGTTGGAATTCAATGAACTAAAAAGGAAGAAGGTAGGTTGATTGCTTAAAATCGAACCAGGAAAGTTAGTCTCTCCGTGTGCAGGTACATCTAACTTCTAAAGAAAACAAATTCAACAAACATGCATAATTTGCTCTCTGCACAGCAGGGTTTAAAACCAATTAATTATGAATCGTCCCGAATCCCTAAAAGAACAGTTCAAAATGGAAACAAGTGAAATTACAAATCCATACCAATCCAAATAATTACAAATTGATTCACTACTATGGATTTCAATCTATCCTCCTACAAACCACACACAATTTTCAACGAGCCTACCTTGGAAGCATTCCCAACTAGTGCACTCTTTAGCTTCACACTTTTCTGTTCTGCATTGTATGTCCCTTTCTGAAATGTAAAGTAAATCAATAGCATAAGAATAGAAGCTACTTTTCTGAAAACAGATCGTACTAGAATTTATCTATCACTAAGAACTATAGGATTCTGCATACCAGTTATCACACACATCAAACAGCAAAGCATATTTCACACTGGAAACCTCCAACTAGATTGCAAAAGAACCTTCAAACTATGAATTGCAAGCTATATGGGTTTTTTCTTTCTCATTATACTACTAGCAAGAGAATCATTTCCGTGTAATTCTTCTTTCCTCTAATTTTCATATTTAAGATGGCAAATAATTGCAGAGGAACTATAAACATGGACAATATCATGACCCAAAAAATACTTGCACTCAGTTATAAAGCTATGATTCATGAGTAATATGGAGCATTCAGCAGACATGTTTTTTTTCTCATTTTTCTCTCTGAAATTTTTGGAAGGCAACAATAGTTCATTGGCAAACAACCGCATGAAAGAAAGAGAACATAAAGGAAAGTGGCATGAACATATATGCTATATTGGATCAGGAATTGATGATCAGACCTGTATTTCAACAAGGCCAGTGCTCTGAGCAATGACAACTTCAATGGTGCCATCGAGTTTAGGGCGCCAATACCCACTCTCGGAGTGCATTGGTTCGCCGCTGCTCAATTTCCATGTTTTGGAGGAATAAGCTACCACCGGCTATAAAATCAATAGGTAAACCTTAGAATTGTTCCACTAATTAAGAAAATCAAACGAGAGAATAATACCTTGTTTGGAGAGTGAGAAAATTGAAGCTCTTCGGTATAGTTGAAAGGGGAGATGGTGGGAAAACAGCCCTCTCCTTGTCCTCTCCATGTGCCCAGCAAGTATGACAGCGCCTCAACAGCCGGGTGGACGGCCGCTTGCGGCGGCGGTGAGGAGTTTCCGGCCATTTATGTTGCTTTGCTTTTGTTTGAATTTTCTGTTGCCGTTTTCGTCTTCTAAACAATTGTGTAATTGGTAGAAGAAACTCAGTAGCAATAGTGACCTTTATTTTCTAGGGTGTACATTACAATGTTCTATTTGCGTATTGGGGTGTGGTGTTTGGGGTTGACATTATAGTCAACTTGTACTATTTTTTTTTTTTATAGTTTAACTTTTTTACTGTAAAAATAGTCAAAGGTTATTTTGACCTTTTTTATTGCTAAGATTACCCATTTTCATTTACTTCACATGTTCCTCACTCACACATTAAACGTCAATTCTCATTTTCTCTGTAAAGAAAGTATCAGAACTTCACGAAGAAGGTGATTCAGAAGAGAGGTCAAACACGCTACGGTATGATGTTTGTTTTGTCTTTTAATATCAGTAAATTTAAAATTACTGTGTTGCAATAGGGGTGTTGGGGAAGGTGGATATGTTGTCTGGGTGAAATTAATTCTACACGATATAAAACTTCTTGTACACGATATAAAACGCCTAGTACACGATAACTACACGAGATATAAGTAATATTACACGATGAATAAACGACCTAGAAATGATGGTCCATAACTGTTTTGTACACGATATTGTTAACGCCATCATGCGCAAACGATAATTGTCCCTAATAGCAAACAATAAGTGTTAATAACTGTAAACGATATCGTGTACATGTAGATTTAATATATTACGTTGTTAAATGTTATTGTGTAGATGTGTAATATTTATCGTGTAGGTATATAAAATTACGTGTTTCATGTTTTTATATTTTCATATCATGTACAAATTAATAAATATCGTGTTCATGTATTATGTTGATATTGTTGACCCCTATTTATCATGTAGTATAATTTCCTTTTTTTTATCGATTATAAAGCCACATTTCTTTTTTTCTTTTCTTTTCTTTTTTTTTTTTTTTTGCAATGACCAGCATGAAAAATAGTTGTAGCAATAATTAGGAAAAGAAAATTTGATGAGAGAATTAATTATAATAATATAAGTTTAATAAATTTTATTAATCAATTTAAGTGCATTATTCATTGTAGGTTATAGTACTCAATTTAATTATTTTTTGCCAAACTTCTCCCTTATAATATAGATGAGTTGGAAAATGATTGTCATTCGGTTTGGCGGAGATTAGGAAAATCTTGAATATGTAGATGGGGAAGAAGAAATTATCCCAGTACCCCCGAATGGTATAAGCCATAAATCGCTAACATCTGGTTAATCGTGCTAGCAGATATGAATGAAGTTTGTTATGTCTTGCATTCCCTTGACGGCAACGACAGTCGAATAATTAAGTTAAAGATAAAGAATAACATTGACGTGGAGTATCTGTTGGAGTTAAACCCTAATCCTGTCATATTTATTACCTTAAAACAAATTCATGTCGGGGGAAGGAGGGGGGAGGATGTTATTGGATATAATCAGCCGAACCTGAATTATGTTGAATCTGTCGACAATTCTAGATACGGTGGTGGACATCCGTTTTACGCACATAAGCTAGGTCATTCATCAAGGAATATTGCGGGTCCTAGTTCAGTTCCATTATTCAACATGGACGCTAACCGGGCTGATGGAGGCATAAGTGATTAATTTATAGTTAATCTAGGAGATCTTGACCCCAATTTCTGTAACAACGTTCATGGGCAACGTGTTGGTGGGGCAATTTCTTCTGATGACGTAGTCGTTGGTGAATAAATACAGGAGCATTGAAAATTTTGTACGTTGTGGGAACAAGGAATACTACACAAAGTTTTATGGACTACTGTGGTTGTGGAAGTGAATCAATTCCAGATGCTTTTAATGATATGCCAACACAAGATAAAGGTGAACAAAACCACAATTATTCTTGCGATTTCAATAATCTCCCGACAGATGGGCTGCCCTTCAGGAAATGGTTTATACTTGCCATGCCTGATCAAACATCTCCGATTCGTGATGAATCTGCCTCAGTTGATTCTTCTACTGTTCTTATTGAGAGGGCCATTTTTGGAAAGCAAGCAAGAGTTGATTACAGCTATAGGTATTTACCATCTGCACAGTCAGGCGAAGTATAGGGTTAGTCGTTCGAGTATGATTCGGTACTAGATATCATGCAAATTGGAGAATTGCTCGTCATTTTACAAGCAAGTGAGTCTAGCGGGATATGGAGGGTGGCCAAAATAGTTGAGCACAATTGTCGATTGGACCCTAATCGCAGTGCACCTACCGGAATGTCGTCTAAGGTTCTTGGTGGTATTTTGAAAAGAATTTAAGATGTGAGGGAGCTACTTTGATCCCAAGGCAAATGATGCCTGAATTGCAAACTGAGCACTATTTTGAAATTAAATAACTTGGCATTGAAGGTGAAGCACATTGCTTATGCTTCAATATATAGGGATGTTCAGGGCTCGTTCCATCAAATCCTTTCCTATCTTCACGTACTGAAGAAAAGCAATCAGGGGACAGTTGTCGAGCACGAGGTAGACACTCAAGGGAGGTTTTTGTTCTGTCTTCTACGCCCTCGGAACGTGTAGGGCCGACTTTGGTTACGATAACAATAAGATATTCCCACTGGCATGCGGTTGCAGTGGAAAACAGTTTTCCTGGAGTCATCCACGGTCTATGTTGTTATCCTTTGAGATAAAATCTTGCTGCGTACGGACAACAGGTTGTTTCATTTTTTAAAATAGCAGCGTATGCATATAGGGTGGATGATTTTAATAAGTACATGGCCGCAATACCAAAGTTGTCAAACTCGCGATTTTACGTAGAATCGGTAGACTGCCTGTAAAATCGAATCGTAAAATCGTAAGATTTTACAACCTATATAAATAACCATACATATAGCATATTTTAGGTACAGTAAAGTGTATAACTATAAAAAGTGTTAAAATTGATAACACGTTATATTCAAATATCATGCATTGTCTACATAAGTTAATCAAACTAAAAACTAATGCATCACAAAATTCTCAATCATCAAAGTTCCAATAAACAAACAAGCTCAAGTCTCAATCATCAAGTCCCAATAAACAAGAAAGCTAACAAAGTTGGAAGTGATACAACATTAACATGACAACAATCTCGAATTCAATCCCATATTTCCATCCAATATCACTCCTACTTCCAGGTGCATTTTTCTTGGAAGGCTTCGATTTTGATGAACTTGACTTGATCATTCTAAAGCATAACAACTAACAAGGAAGAAAAAATTAATTAGCAAGAAAGAAAAAAATAATTTAAACTTGACTATACCAATTATCAAGATAAAGAAGAATGCAATTTAAGATTTTAAGTTTTAACTAATTTTATACTAATAAGCAATACACTAAATTAATTATACAATCAACCTTATTACACTGATATATTAAAAATTGATAAGTTGATAGTTACCAATTGTGTAGTTCTAATTACATGTCTACATTCTAATAAATAAATTACAAATAGAAATTAGGAGATTTAAATCAACTAAAGCCAAAATAAAGACTTCAAAGATTCTGTAGACATATTTTCATAATGCTTTGGTAATTAATTTTCTATTTCTCCTGTACTTTCTTAGCTAGTTGATGTAAATCATTTCTTGATATCCATATTCTTAGCTACTGCATCCAAATGGGTTGATTTACTTGTGCTACATACTAGTATTAATTCCAAGTAAAATAACCTTTCTTCAATGGCGGACACTGAATATTGCTAGTTTGCTACTTTATTTATATTTTGTATTAATTTATCAACTATTTTGTGTTAAATTAGTGGTACAAATTTGGGTAGAACAGCAAGAAATAAATAGCGAACTATACACTGAAAATCCAGATACTACAAATTCTCAATCTATGAAAACCCATTTCCTACAAATTGATACACCTCACTTCTAATTTAGATTCTGAAACACGTTGTCTTTAAATAGACAAAAAAATCTATTAAACCAGAAACAAAGTAACAAATAGATACAGAAAAAATAAAACACGAAACAGTATGTTAGAAAAATTATTGCGAAAAAAAAAAAATTAATGAATTTCGATGAAGCAACAACAATTAGAATATTGAATTTCTAATGTTGGGATGAGATCGAGGAACAAATGGAGCAATTCTATACTTTGTGCCGAATGAAGAACTGAAGAACGAAAGAATAGAAGCGGACGTACAATTCTTATTTCATTTTGCCCTAATTTCTTGTTCCAGATTTTTTTATTCTTATTAATTAATTTAAATTTCAAAATTATTTTGGGCTGATGGGTAGTTAATTTTAGTTAATGTAGGAGACCCCAATTCACTTGAAAATTAGTGGGCCGTCAATTTATAGGCTGAATTCTACAATAAGTGAACTCGGCCGATTTTACTGCTAAATCGCAATTTTACCAATTTTACCGACTTGAATCGTGAGTTTACCGCGATTTTGTATACGCGCTAACTCGTTCAATGCTTCTGGACTGTAAAAACGTAAAATCATATGCGTAGAGTCGCGATTTTGACAACCTTGAGCAATAGAAAACGCTTCTCCAAAGGCATTCCAAAATCTCTTTCAGAAAGGGTTTAATAGGTGGTCTCATTCGATGTGTCATGTTCGAAGGTTCGATGATCATGTAAGAATTATATCTATTATAATACTCTTGTAGAAAGTAATATAATTAATCATTTTCCCTAGGACCCTTCTTGGTTGTCATAATTTGTATCTTTATTAATTAACCCTAGAGATGGATCTATAAATTTATATAAACCCTAACATGCGCCTATAACACATAAGAGTTAAGGATTCGACCTGATAGTTGTTTACGCAAGAGGTCGATTTCTGATTGAATGATTTCTGACTCCCGTCTTAACCTTCTGGACTGTATCCCCTACTCAATCCTCAACGTCGGATGGACGCAAACCTCGAAGAATTCCAAGTGGGAAGGAACACCTTAAACCGCCACCGCCTACTCTCTCTTTCTCTTTATTCAGTGATCTTTTTGAATGTTAATTCCCTGTTTCACAGAATGAGAGACCATGTATTTATAATACATGGTTGAGTGTGGGCCAAGCCTGGTAGTTTAATTCCTTCTAGGATTAGGAATTTAATTCCTTATTAGGAATTTAATTCTCTATTCCTACTTGGAGTAAGAGTCTATATGGGCCAGTCCACGGATCAAATACAAGAAATAAAGATGGTCTAACTATGAATTAATTCTTCCTTGTTCAGCCCAGAACATAATTAATTCATAAATATTAATTCATTCCACTAGAGAATTAATACTGACTTACCCTTTATTCCCGAGTTGAGTCGGGGCTTGAATTAGACTTAATTAATTCCCGTATTTAAGATATCAATATCCATTAATTAATTAAAGCCTCTGACATCTTAAATCAATTAATTTCTTATTTATTCCTTAAGTAGTACCACTCAACCTTATTATTGTACCTGAACTTAATCAACCTGCAGGGTTTAGTACAATAAACATTTTGAGCTCTTTAAGGGGATATCATCATCTTAAACAGATACGGTTATTTAAATACAAATTACCAATTATTATATGCAAGTTGCTGTCACCCAAAATACATAGTATAAAAGTTATATCTTAACTCTTGCCCATAGTAAACCAAAGTGACACACAAATAAGCATTCATAACTGTAATCTTATTTAGGTTTTAGATTATTATAAGTCACTGGATCTCTAGTTCTTCACTAAGGTCAGGCAGAAGAACATATCTCACTGTGATCCTATCAATACGTAAATACGTACCAGTATAAGTAAATAGTCAAGATAAACTATTTCTACTTAATACTGCAGCCTAAACCAACAACTCGTCCTCAAGTTGTCTAAGCTGTGATTTACATTTTATATCTCTTTAAGTTTAACAAATCATATGATCTTCTGTGATCTTCAACACACCATAGGATCTACTTATTTGCAAGAGATATGGGGACACATACATAGTGAAAATGCAAATATAATCAGATAGGAGATAAACAGTGAATAACTGGAAACATTGTATATAAAAAGTTTTGCTTTCAGTATACAAATCCAACAGATCAAACATTGTGGAAAGCTTGAACAGCCGGATCTTGTGGGCAAGACCTGTATGCAAAATCCTCGAATACATTAGGAGCATTATCGAGACATGGTTTGTTGAGAGACGAGCCGCCACACATGCCATGACCGGGCCACTGACTAGAGACACTACTACCAGACTCCTTAAGAATGTTCAAGCGGATTCTAAATTTGCGGTTACCAATATTGACACATTAGTTTTCAAGATTGTGGACGATAGAAGGGTACATGGTGTGGATCTGACCAAAAAGTCATGTTCATGCAAGATGTTTGACCTCGATATGATCCCTTATACACACGCTACGACTGCAATCAGGTTTGTAGGATGTTTTGAAATACTGCACTTGTATTACTTTTGTATTGTACATGGTTCTACTTCTCATGAAATTGGATCCAAGAACGTAAGGCACGACCAAAACGACTATGTTGGAGATTGTTACTAGCTACAATTCTTGCAGAATATGTGGGGTGGGTTGATTTACCCAGTGCAAGACCCAAGTCAATGGAATGTCCCTCAAACTGTTAAGGTTAAGCCCTGTGAGCCCCCCCACAACCCTCGACAAGTTGGTCGCCCTAAGGAAAAGTGTTATCCTTCAAGGTCGAGTCTTCTACTCGGCGTAAACCCTAGGTTTACAGTCGATGTAAGGCCGAAGGTCATAATATATCAAAGTGTACTTGTGCATCCCCGCCCCGTTCTACGAGCGATGTAGATGAGGAAGTTGGCCAAGGGGGACATAAAAAGAGAAGGTGCAGTGTTTGCAAATCAAAAGATCATACTAAGCAAAAATGCCAGCACAAACCAGTGCCCCAAAAATGGAGCACATCGATAGACCTGAACAGTCATGCAGTACCGTGACGATGAATTAAGATTTGTGAGCTTTAATTGAATTAATTGATATAGCATGATTTACTCTACCATTATATTAATTAGCTTGATTTATCAAGTGATGGAGTATAGTTCGTGAAGAAATGACACACGACATGATGTACGACACATGTATTTACATGTATTCGTATCTTGCCAGTTGAATTATTTGTTATTTTACCGACATTTGAGACCTAGTATATGTTGTTATGAAACTCTTGTGTCTTTCGAACCACTATTTTGGATTTCGTTAAAGTTTAATTTAAGCCAACAACAACACCTAAGATCGAAATAAATGTCTGAGCGAACAACACAAAACAAGAACGATACACAGAGAATATTTTACTACATCACCACGCCATTAATTTTTATGGTCGTAACACTCGATGGCCCCTATTCATTTCGAACTAGTTGCAACATAAAATAAAAAGTCGGGGTCGTGAGGCTTTAGTTCAGTAACTTGAAAGATAATCGAGTCAAGTTCATAATATTCGGCAGAGAAGACAAGCGTCGAACCTACATTCAAGTAGTTGTCTTGAGTAAATTTCTTCCAACCAGTAACATCAAACCTTGGATTGATGTGGTCACTGTGGTATTGCAGTTGACATGTCTTATCCCATAATTTAAGGGTGGTCTCCACGGTGGCCCTAGGAAGTTTTTGAACAATGAAATGAGGAAGTTCCAGCCAATATTATTGATATCCGAGAAAAATATTACTTATTCGCTCATCCAGATACAAATCATTAGAAAACTTCAGTACTCATATGTTATTAATTTACCATGTGTCTGGCTTACCATTATGTAACTCGACATAACCTCCTTTTGTTCAAGCGATATTGCAAAATAGGGCTTCGGACGTTCACTGCGATGGCTATCATCATCACTCACGTCGTCAGACATTCTTAGTGATTTAACAAAAGTAACTAACCTGTTTACTAATGTCTCCTTATATAGTCAAATATAAGAAGATGGTCTTCTGTGTAGAGGCAGTGTTGTTGAGTGTGCAAATACAGCTGTATTCTGGAATAATGCATACCCGTGACAAGAAACTAAATTTTTCATAGTTAATTTAAGTTTCGATGACCTAATCGATGCCTTGAGATGTCCCATCAAATAAAAAGCAAATACATATATTATTAAATTGTATTGGGATGGTGTTGGAGAAATGAAATTAGTAGGACCAGATATGGTGAAGAAGCAGTGGAAGTGGTGGAGAAAGTTCGAGAGAGAATGAAGGTGGCGCAAGATCGACAAAAGTCTTACGCCGATAAACGTAGAAAGGATTTAGAGTTTGGTGTTGGCGAGAAGGTATTTTTGAAGGTCGCTCCATCTAAGGGAGTAGTTCGTTTTGGAAAACGAGGGAAGTTAAGGCCGAGGTACATAGGACCTTTCGAAATTCTAGCACGTATCGGGGATTTGGCATATCGTCTTGCTTTGCCACTGGAGTTTTCAGCGGTACATGATGTGTTTCATGTATCTATGTTAAGGAAGTACGTGCACGATCCTAGTCACGTAATTAATTATTCCAATCTCGAGAATAAAGACTTATCCTACGAGGAAATACCCGAAATAATTTTGGATAAGAAGGTGCATCAGCTTAGAAATAAAGATATTGTACTTGTTAAAGTACAATGGAGTCGGCATGGACCCGAAGAGGCTACGTAGGAACGTGAGGATGAGTTACATGCTAAGTATCCCGAATTCTATACACACGGTATGTCATGAATTTTCGAGGACGAATTTTTTTCCAACGGGGTTAGGATGTAACACCCCGAATTTTAATTGACATATTAGATATTAATCTATTATTTTTTCATGCATTTTAGATAAGCCTGATTTGTATTGGGCTAAGTCTCGTAGTTAATAAGCCCAATCCTAGTCTTTTGTGTAAAAGGCCCAATTTTAGTAATGGTCTTGAAGGCCCAATTTGGTTATAGAGATCCATATACATATTAATAAGGATTATTTATATTAAACAATATTTAAAATTTACTGAGTTATTTGAATCGTTGACTATGAAAAATTTATTACTCGAAATTAATGCTCATTGATTAATTTAGTGAATGATTTGACGTGGAAAAGTTGGAATATTAAAAAAAAATCGTTTGAAAATTTGTCTAAAATTTAGGGTTGTTACATTTATGTTAGTTAAAGATTATAATATCCCCATCGTCCACGCATGATTAGAAATATAATTTGTTAATAAGAAAACTTAAAAACAAATAATCAAATAAAGTAAACTAAATATTTTAGTTATTTAAGAAAAGAAAATTTGGATAATAATAAATTTTATAAGAAAATAATTTACTTACTTAAGAAAGTAATTTAGTTACTTAAGAAAATAATTTTAGATTAAAACTATTTCTCTGTGTAGCCAAAATCCAATATAAAAAGTTCAAATTCACAATGGCTATTCACATATAAGCCTACTAATCAAACATCAAATAATTGCTAACTTTAAATTTAATATTTTAAATAGATATATTCCATATAATTTAATATCAGTTGTTCTAGAGAAAATATAAGTATCAAATTTAAATATTGAGGTAATATATTTTCTTATACGTAAAAAATGAGTACGTAGGTTTAATATATACTCAGTAAAAATATTAAAAGTATTTGTGCATTTAGGATGAAAGAGAGAGAGAGAGAGAGCTACAAAAAAGAAAAAGCAGATCTCCAAAATGACAACTACTAAAGGAAGAAGATCTCTATGTTTTTCCGTCCATTATACGGGCACATATTTTATAAAAACAATGTAAATATTATCTCAAATTTTGAAAAATGAAAAATAATTTATTTTTACTATCCCTAAATGACTGTGATATTATACTAATAAATATATTTATAACATAAAACTAAGTTATTTAAAATAAATTATTTGACTAATAGTATAAAAAATCCTTTATAAAAATATATAATTAATAAATAATCATTAAATGATTTTTTAAGTACTTATTCAAATTTTATTTGCAGCTTAGACCTACTACCTAATCAAACTCAATTACATACACAAATCAACAAAATCCTCTCATATTCACCGTAGGTACATGTTAATGTGTTCACCATTTACTTATAATGATCTTGTCCTAATTTCGGATAATACAATTTACTTCTTTTTATGAGATTTCAATAAATCAGTCGTGCCCACGGTATGTGAGCGAGCCTGCAAATCTAATCTAAACATTGACAAACAGTTGCCTCTTATTGGAATTACTTATTACAAAATATGCAAAATAAATAACAAATTTAGGACCATAAAAAAGATTAATACGATCTATTATACACAAATAACGGGAAAAACAAGATAATAATATTTATTTTCATGTGCAATTCATTATTGTATTGTGTCACATCGATCACTGGGTCAATAAAATAGGATTAGTAGCTCAAATTAACATTGGTCTTCATGTGCGGTTCATATGTCAATTGAGCTCATGTATGAGATTTACGCTTAAATTGTCGAACAAAAAATGTGCGGCATGAATAAACTATAGTACAAAAAGTACATTTTTTAAAATAAATAATTATATTTATTTCACTATTTTTTAATATGTTAACCATTAATTTATTATAATTCTATGATTTGAATTTATTCATCTTTTAAATATTGTTCAAATCGTGGTTCTCAAAAAAAAAAAAAAAAATTGTTCAAATCGTGCATCACACGGGTACCATACTAGTTAGTAATTACAAAGCTATAGTTTCATGTTTTTGTTGGAAAGAAATATTTTTTATGGAAAGCAATATTGACCGTTGTTTATTCCGAGTAGTTTCCTTAACGTGTTTTGTCATGATAATTAATAAAAATTAAGGATAATTTCTTTTTTTATCTGCACCTAAGTACACAAATATTGAACCATGACCAACTCTGTGATAGAGTTTTCAAGAGTCGCGAACCAAAAGAGTTAAAAGATACATACTTGTGAGGGCGAAGTTAATAATTATAACAAAATGATAAAGTTATTTGCAAGACAGTATTTCGAAATATATGATTGGTGTTTCTTTTATACGAAACTTTCCAATGCAATTAATCATTTATTGTTGAAGGAACTTCATATTCATTTGCTTTTATTTTTATATAGTATGTTTTCGATTATTTAATATTTTTTCGCTTTTCTGTCACGCCCTTGCACTCTTTATTTATTTATTATTTGTATATTAATTATGTATTTCTACAAATTCAAATCGATAAAATTACACAATTTATTTATATATTTATAAAAATTTGATAATCGTGCATCGCACGGATGCTAAACTAATTGTAATTAATATTATAATTTTGAGAAACTTTAGAACTCCCACTTTTAAAAAACATAGTAGTATAATATTGATTTGGGGTGGGGGCAGAAGTAGAATGATGAAATTTATTACGTATTCTCATACAATCGTACTCAATTTGATGGAATTGTTTGGTCCTAAGTTTCCAATTGTTGTTCCTTTTCTGTCTTTCTAATTTCTCTCCTTCCCCGTCTCTTTTCTCTCTCTTGCCAACTTGTATTCTTATCCACATAAAAATTTATAACTTTTTCAATTTAATGTAATTGATGAAGTTTAGGACTCCAATTACGGTGGAGTCTATGAGATTTTAACCCGCTCCATTACATATATGTAATTGTACAAAAAAAATTAACTGCTATATAAAAAATGATATTATTTTTATCATAAATTCGCATAATCAAACCATAATTATTTAGTCATGCTTTAAAAATATCGTATGATTACACGTCTATAATTGAAATAGTTAAAATTTCGATGTCAGGTTCACGTAAGCAAATGGAGCAAAAAAGTTGCTTGATTAAAAAAAAAAAAAAAGAAATACTAAAAATAGTTTGATATTATATTAAAAAGATGATGGTGCAAGACGTGATTGTTTATTGAAGTAGAATATAGATACATGTTGGAGTTCCCTCTTTTTAATCTCTTTTCTTTAACTTCCCGCATTTTGCTCTCCTCACATTCTTACCAACAACCATAACGACAAATTAACAAACATGCATCAATCCTTGCACGTATTCCTATTCACAATTTCTTCTCCATTTCTTAATCCCTTTCTGCCATATCGAGTGAGTTCTTCGTATATCTTTTCCCATTATTCTATGTGCAATCATTTATGCTTTATTATACATATGCATTTCAAACCGAAGATTTGCACCAACAAATTCCTGTAACCTTACTATCAAAGACAATTTATCATTTTCTGTTTCCTCATTAACAAAATTACTTTTTTCATGTTAGTTTGTCCATGATCCAATATGAATGTGAGGGAATGCTATTAGCCAGCCAACTCATATACTGTGGCCTTTTTTATATCATATTCAAGATTTAGAATCAATTTTAATGTTTAGCTAAAAAAATTATGAGCTACGGTTCATAGTGAATGAGAATAAAATAATTGTACATGAAAAAATAGAGAATTTATATATGGGATTCAAACTCTTGAAACTAATGTTGTAAAAATCGATAGGTGATAGTTGGACGGTAAACTAGAACCTAACAACTAGTCAAGGCCTAAGCGGACCTACTAATTAGGTATAGTTAGACGGAGAGAAGTTGAGAAAAAAATATAGGTTGCCATGAAAGTCTAGGGCCTAGATAGGGCTTAGTCGAAGCTGGTTGGAATTTTTTGAAACAAAGCTTGAAACAATATGCTGTCTCTTTTGTTTTCCATATGCTCGTTATAAAGCTTGTTTACTCACTTGACAAAGAGCCATTTATTTATATTCCTTGTTTCTTGTTTTTCTTTTTTTAGTTCCATTTAGTTTTATAAAATTTTGAATTGGGTCGTTTATGTGTCATATAATAATTAAATGATGAGATAAGTTAGTAAGAAGCTATTTATTACAAATGTAGATGAATCAGACATTAGAAGACAATGGTTGCAAGATGGAGCAGGGTCCCAAAGGGTCAACAAAAGCCAGCTCAAATGTGAATCGGGTCGTCGGTGCCACACCCCTATCCATCGATTCAGCTCATAAACCACCAAAAGACAACAGAAGAAATGATCTCTTAACTCCAACGGGTACAAATTCGTACCCGTTGCCCACTCCTAGAGTAATAAACAATCCTGAATTTTTGAGTAAGAATACAAGCAATAGTGGCGATAGTGGAAGCGCACCGTTGAGGCCTCATACCGGTGGAGATGTGAGGTGGGAGGCTATCAATTCTGCAGACTCTCCTCTCGGTCTCACCAATTTTCGTCTCTTAAAAAGGATCGGATATGGAGATATCGGAAGTGTGTACCTTGTTCAACTGCGAGGAACCAACGCTTTCTTTGCCATGAAAGTTATGGATAAAGGGTCTCTGATAAGCAGAAATAAGGTGCTTAGAGCTCAAACCGAACGAGAGATTCTTGGACATCTTGACCATCCTTTCTTACCTACTTTGTATTCTCACTTTGAGACGGACAAATTTTATTGCTTGGTCATGGAGTACTGCAGTGGAGGTAACCTTCATTCTCTCAGGCAAAAGCAGCCCAATAAGTACTTTTCTGAGGAAGCTGCAAGGTAATTATCACCTTCTTCTTTTTGTTGCCCGGTTTTTGGATTCCATACTTCTTTCCTGTAATAATCACGTATTTGAACAGATTTTATGTATCAGAGGTGTTACTGGCACTGGAATATCTGCATATGCTAGGAATAGTTTACAGGGATCTAAAGCCAGAAAATGTTCTAGTACGAGAAGAGGGCCACATTATGCTCTCGGATTTCGACTTATCGCTACGTTGCTCTGTAAATCCAACACTCGTAAAATCTTCATCCGTCGATAATGTAAGCAACATCAACGGCGGGGTGATAGACGGACAACCCTCAGGGTTCCTTCCCTACTTCCTTCCGACAAAGAAAAACCGGAAAGCCAAGTCGGATTTTGGTTTGGGAGGGAACAGCGGGAACTCCCTCCCAGAACTAATGGCGGAGCCAACAAACGTACGGTCCATGTCCTTTGTTGGGACACACGAATATCTGGCTCCCGAGATAATTCGTGGTGAAGGGCACGGCAGTGCAGTAGACTGGTGGACGTTTGGCATTTTCTTGTATGAGTTGTTGCTGGGGATAACTCCCTTCAAAGGTTCTGGAAACCGGGCGACACTTCTAAATGTAGTAGAGCAACCTCTGAGGTTTCCGGAGAGCCCACAAATAAGTTTAACGGCGAAGGAACTCATAAAAGGGTTGCTGGTGAAGGAACCGCATAAGCGAATCGCGTTCAGGAGAGGGGCTACCGAGATAAAACAACACCCTTTCTTTGAGGGCCTCAATTGGGCATTGGTAAGAAGTGCCACTCCTCCTTTCATTCCGGAGCGTATAGATTTTTCCCAGTATTCGGAGAACAAGACTAGCACTGCAGATCAGGTCGACAAGACTAGCACTACAGATTCTTCCTATGTTCAATTTGAGTATTTTTAGGATTCCAATTCTTCAATTTTGTAGATAATACTACGTGTCCATTGCTAACATGTAAACGAGAGTTAGCTCCTTTTGTTCTATATTTTCATATATAAACTTTAAAGAATTGAGGAGTTTAAGGTAATGATTTGTTTAAATCTTGGGTTTCTTGAGGAAAAACAATTAAATAATATTTTGTTGGCTTGAGTGAAGCTGTTGATCTAATCTTTAATTATAGATGATGAACTGATGCACATCAATGTTTTGCTTACGAGTAATTTTGCTAGATAAATGCAAATGTTTCAAAATGTATTGCTATTAGTATAATAGTGTCTTAATTAGTTCAATCAATTCTATTCGGTGTGTAATTTTTTTCTTCATGCTTAATTGAGCATAGAATTATTTTGTGTTGATAAAATTACAGTGACAAAATTCTTCAATCTTCTAATTTCTCATTTATTTACGCGCATATTTAATATTATTAATACCGATGAATACCCAACATATACGAATATTTTGTTAATAGTATCCTCATAATTCCTGCAAAATGTAAAATTGTGTTTGTTCTTTCATTTATTCTTTATATGTATATTTTGTAATTTTAATTTCATAGTATATTGTAGAAATTCATGAAAATAAGGGTCATTATTAAGATAATGAATTTTTTCAGTAAAATAAATTTTAATTATATTTTAAAGTGTATGTTTGAAATGATCAATAATAATACATATAAATAAATATATAATTATACAGTCTCTAGGCTTAAAATATTATTTTTTTAAAGGAAACATAATTCGTAAGCGATATAGAATGTCGATCTAATAAGAATTTAGTCTAAGACTAACTAATAAACAATAACACTTATTAAGAATTATAATTAGAAGATTGTCCCGTTAAATTAACAGAATAATAGTATCAAATTATAGTATTCAAATATTATTTAAATTAAGAGTTAAAAAACTTTTCCAGCCTAAACTATGTCCGAATTATCAATTTAGTTCCTCAACTTCTTTTTCTATCACTTCAGTGTCTGACAACACGAAACTGTCATTTGCGATCCGTCGGCGACTTTTTCAGCCAAAAGTATATCGCGTGTCTAGCATGTGATACAATAGATATTTTCAATGATGCTTCAGTGCCTGAACTACATGAAACTGTCATTTTGCAACCCACCGATTGGCACAGTTTACAAATATTTTTTAGAATTGCGGGACCTTATGAAATCTTTTTAGATAAGTGAGGACCTGAAAAAATATTCGTGGATAATTGAAGGATTAAAATATGCATTTTGCCTTGAAATAGTTATTGGGTAGGAAAAAGAAAAAGGCAAAGAAAAAAGGACAAATTGATTAACAAATCACTTGAATAATTTCACTATAATTTTCGATCAATATTAATGTAAACTGGATTCGTGATGTTTTTGCTAATTTATTTTTAACATAATATTTCAAACAATCTAAAAATATTTAGATACTAGAAAAAAAATAAAGTGAACTAATAACCCTATTTTCTCCGAATATACATTTTTTCTTGAATAATCTAACTTTTTGTAATGATATTTAAACATCAACATATGTAACAGTTAAGCTAATAAAAGTTGTTTATATCAAAATTAAGCACTAGTTGCTATATATTTAATTAAGGTCTTACTAGTTTTACTAGTAAATCACCTGTGCAATGCACGACTATAATATATTTTATAAACGTAATAATAAAACAATATCCTAATTGTAATATTTATATGTATCATCAAATAAATAAATGCACAATTATTATGTGACAAAGTCTCATGTGCACCAATTGCATGGTGCAATCCGGGTGGATATCACGATTTATATATATACCTAAATTATGGATATCGTAAATAAATTAATCTCTGAATATATCACATATGCAAATTATGCAATGATATCAATCTTTAACCATTCACTTTTGATATATTTATTTATCTTATACAAATGTTAGATATTAGAAATAAAAGTTGATTAGTAAATCATTCAAAAAATTATAATTAAGAATCGTATCAAATCTAATGTAGATTATGTAAATCATGACAAGATCTGAATTAAAAAATTTAAATATTTAAATAATAAGAAATAGAAACATTGAATATTTAGATATTGAAAATAGTTTTCGTTCCTAAAATTCTAAGAAAATGACACTTGTCCCAAAATTCTAAGAGAATGACACTTATCCAAGTCGTTTCTCTTTTAGTATATAAGGGATACTACTACCTCCGTCCCGCTCTAACTTGTCTACTTTCCCTTTCAGTTTGTCCCAACTTAACTTGTCAACCCATAAATGACAAATTTTTCTCACAATCTCCACCCTCAATCTCGACCTTTAAAAGTAAAAAAATTCACAAAATCTATTTTTTCTTAACTTCCGTACCCAGTCAAAGTAGACAAGTTAGGCCGGGACGAAGGGAGTAATACATTTCTGTCCATGACCCGAATTGCACGGATCTTATAAGAGACCTCTTTGATGTAATTTAAAAGTAAATCTATATGTTGATATACAACATTAACGAAATACTAATGGATCTAAGTAGAAAAATAACAATCTGAGTGTTTTTAAATAATTAAAAATGTAAAAATAACTTAGAAAAAATAATTTCACGTTTTACATTGCATACACTTATACTGAAATTAATTTACAAATTTCTAAACATTTCCTGATATACAACACACGTTGTTTTATTAAAACTTTTATTTTCTTGATCATAAATAAGTATCTTCAGCTCTTTTCGGTTGGTGGCCCTTGAAACTGCAACATAAAATTGGCACTGACTGAAGACTGATTTTTTCAAGTACAAATCAACGTGCGATAACGACTTTCCTTGACTTCTTTTTATTGTGATGACATATCAAACAATTATAGCAAACTGTCTGCGTTGGAATTTAAAAGGCAACGTGGGGTCAGATGGTGCCAGAGAATAAATGGAATAATACCAATACCAAACAAAACTTTTCCTTTTAGAACATGAAACCAACTTTGGAATGACCAGTCTAGTACAATTCCACACACCGATGGAAGGATATATATTTCTCAAAAGCATGATTGGTGTCCCAACCTTCAAAGACAACTTATAATTAGTTTCCGAACATCGAATTTTGTTCAAGAATTCGGGTGTGTGAACCACACCCATCAGATTTCCACTAGAGTTGGATTTGCAAGCACTATCAGAGCTATAATGTATATTTGCATCATTTGCATATTTCTCTATCACGTGTTCATTAACTGTGCTTACCACATCAAGCGTTGGACATAAAATAACTCTCTCTTCTAGATATTTAGAATCATCCAATCTATTGCAAAAGTCAGGATACGTGCTATGAACAATAGATTCAACTTGGTCATCATGAAAATTCAGCTAAAGATCATCGGGAATCTCAATCTCTGCATTTCAGCTTAAATAATGGGGCTACACTTCCATTATGAGGACTCCTATCAACTTTTCCTCCCAGGGATGTAAATGCAAACATACGGTTATACGATCAGATATGCTCCAGAAAATGCTTGCTCTTTCTACTGCTACTAGAGAATAATTCAAGCAAACCTTCAGGTGGTGTCTTCGTTTCAGGTAACTACATTTTACCTTTCATACAACATAGAGAAAACTTTGGTTGTTTTGACCTGTATTCAGATTGCTAACGTTCGTTGTACCAAAACATTTTGCTTGAGAGCGTCGTTGAACGACTTATTGAGCAATGAAGTATAAAGAGGATTAAGCATCACGATGTTCTTTTTGGCTTATTCGGAGTCCCTATAGACCAGTAAAAAATATTACTGGTATTTTTATTTTGGCAGCCCGAAGTTTTTTTTTTTTTTTTTTTTTTTTTTTTGCGTTTTAAAATATGTATTTTTTAATGTTTTGATTTTTTTCCCTTTTATGTCTCACTTACCAGACAAGCCGTGGAAAAGCCAAAAAATAAAAGAGGCCTTATTTAATGAAAATGAAGTTTGTTAGGCAACTGTTGTGCACATATATTTTAGAATCCGACTAGTTCTGGTTTAGCTAATAACATCGGGTGCAAGCGCAATATTCCATCTAGAACTGAATGAAAGTGAGTACTAACTATGTTGCCTCCTTGCACGAAAAAGATAAATTAAGACATCGTAGCTGAGTGTGGTGAGCTAAAACAATCATGAATATTGCCACCTTTTTGCGAACGGTTACAAACCTAAAGTCACTAAGGCCCCCCGCATATTCTAGAACATAGCACAACCTACTTAACGTACTTCTATTCATTCTAAGCTTAAAATAACAGTTTGTGTCACTAAGCCCAAGCAATTCTGGGATCCTATCAACCATTTTGTAACGGATTACACGATCTGGTTTAGAACGTTCACCCTGTAGACGGACATGGCGGATGATAATGAGATTTAAAAGAAAGAGGGTTTGGAGGATAATCTCCTCTAGAACGATCAATAGTTTCACCCCACGCCGGCCTAATCTAGCCATGACGGACTGCAGTCACGACCCAAACATAAAGCATTAGAAATCCGATTCATTAATATTTACAAATTACAAAATATGGCAGACTTAGTTCTATACAACCATTGCTGACAGAATATGCGTACAATCTCTCGCCTTGAAAACAGTAGAGCAACAGATATTGCAGACGACAATTATGCAGAAAAAGTTTATTGTTAAGGAGTACTGTGTTCACACTGAGTCCATGACATTCGAGCAGTTTTATGCTATTTACATGGATATTCACAATATTTTATCCAAAATTGCAAAATTAATGCCAAAATCTATAAGCTATATGAATTCAAATCACTTTAGTCTGAAACCCAGAAACCAATAGACAGTGCACGGAAAAAAAGGGACATTATAATCAAGTTTTGGCTTTGGTGAACCCAAATCTAAGAGCAATATGCACATTTTATTACCAATGAGCACTTGCAAAATCATGTTACTTTGACCTATGTACATTGAGCTAGAACGACATATATGTTAAAGTATAACTAGTAGGTAGTGTACCTTCGTCTTAGAGCTAAACCATAGAATCCTAAGCAGGAGAAAAAAAGGAACAAAAAAAGAGGGAATTCTACGGATTAGATCTATACTGGAGACTTGTTCGGAAATAACACAAAGAAACAAAGGACGAAGGTTTCCGCGAAATCATTATCAAGAACAATAAGAAAAGTTCAGAGATTTTCACCTGTTGCTGAACTTCCGAATGCTGTGTCGAAAACCCTAGCCATGACTTCTACAAGTGAAGATATTTGTTGTGAAGATAGTGTTTGCGATAGGGTTCCTTAATGAGATGAGAAAAGGGTGCGATCGTAATTAAACGAACAATTAATTTTTTTGAAATGGGGGTGGATAGCATATTCAACCCCCGCATCGATTGTGCTATCATTAGAATTGCTTTTAATTTAACGGGCCCAGGGGTGTGGGAAAAAAGGAACCAAACTAGTTAAACGATGGGTTAGTGAGGCCTAACACGCCTATTATCGGCAACCAATCGCAGCCTACGAGTTTGACAGATAAATCACCAAACTTATTATCCGATCATTTTTTGCCGGAATTCTACACGTCACTTGCGCATGATAAGCTTTTAATGACTTCTTTTTGTACAAACAACATTTTTAATTAGTATGCTAAAATTGTAAAATTCTTGCACACCTTTCTTTTCCATAACAATATATTTGAAGCATCAATAGTTCTCTCCCAATATCTGGAACATCTATTGTTGCAGATGAGCGGCTCCTCTACCTACTAAAAAGCATGCTTGGACAAAAAAATCCTTAAAAATTTATAATGCGCAAGTCACATGTGGAATTCCGGCGAAAAATGATTGGAAAATAAGTTTGGTGGTTCTCCACCAAAACCAGTATAGTTTATATATACAGGTGCCACAAAAAAAAAAAAAAAAAAAGTTTAATGATTTATGTGCAATAACGTTGAGGGGATAATTGGATTGTCATGTCCCCATCCGGATGGAGCATTGTCCATCCCCAACGTACTTCATTTTACGGATAACCCATCCCTCCACATCCACACCCTATTACCTACATCACATTTTTCAATGTTCAATACACCTTTTACAATTTTCAATACACATCCTATCCTAAAAAATCCTTATACAACAATAGATTTTCACTATTTAAGTGGATGTACCATCCGAGAATGTGCCACAACAGAGGTGACACATGCCACTATATCCCAGCACAAGTATCCCGATCGTTTGGTGGGGTTGTTGTAATCTGTCAAGCCACTATATCCCAGCACAAGGGGGGATTGCTATAATCTATCAAGCTACGTCCTAACACACTTATCCCCTGATCGTTTGGTGAGATTGCGGTAACTAACCCATTATAGTATATAAAAAGTAAAATAAAATTTTACTCCTTTGAAATTTAATTTCCTTTTCTGCGCGTAAGGCATCCGGCCCTTGTTTCCTACAAGAAATGCCGACTCCTGGTAGCATATGGAGTAGTATATACTAACAAAACTTGACCAAATCTCATATACTGATTGATTGTAGTTCCAGTTACAAGAAGTGAACTCAATACTTTTGCTAATTTGAGCAGGAAGAATCTAGCGCCAATCGCCGATGGCTTTCCAGAAGATAAAAGTAGACAATCCTATCGTAGAGATGGACGGTGACTCCATTTTTCCCCCTTTCCTTAAAAACTTTGTTGTTGGTTGCCAAAATGGGTTATATTAGATGCGATTGAATAACAGTGTCTTAATATCTCGTAGTTGCAATTATTGATTAAACCCAGCAGAAAGAATTAGATGTCTATTCACCATTTGCAGTGCTGAAATTTTGTAGTTACAGTGGTCATGTTTCGTTTTTTCTTCTTCTTGGGGATTATAACTGTATAAGCCCTAGAGATTCTAGGCATTTATGATAAATTGATAGTTCTTTGGGAGTATCAGTTGAGATGGTGATCACCAAATTGTTGTGTTGTACCTATTATAATTGAAGGTCTTAATGTATTGTCGAAAACCATCTGAATAATGTATTTCTTCCTGAGGTCTTACTATAATTATCTTTCCTGATTACATTGTTTTACAAAGTTATTTTATAGTTTTACTGTGCTGGTTCCTTTTGGAGCTATTACTTGATTTCTTAGAGGAATTACACAAATGCACTCGATATCTGCAAATTCCTACTTTACTGTAACAATAATGGAGATCATGATCTGAATGCAGGTGATGAAATGACACGGGTAATTTGGAAATCCATCAAAGAAAAGGTACAATACTAGTTTTGCTTTCATCCTTGTGTGATCATCGTTCAGGAGTTGTAATGATTTTGCTTCATTTGCAGCTTATACTTCCATTCTTGGAGCTAGACATAAAGTATTTTGACCTTGGTCTTCCTCATCGAGATGCCACCGATGACAAGGTTACAATTGAAAGTGCAGAAGCGACCCTTAGGTATGCAATCTGTTTTTTCTTTTTTCTGTTTATACTTCATTTCGACGGAGGGAAATTTCCAATTATCTTTTCAGTTTTAAAATAAAGGACTTTGGGTGCCTATTAGTGAAGTCGCAAAACAAAAGGGTTTGTCAGCTGTCTAACTTTTTCTTTCATGATTGTGTAATTTATCTGATAAATAACTATGATTAGTTAATTTGTTATAGGTAATTGAAAGAAACATGCCATGCTATAGAATGTCAGCTATCTATTCTTAAAATTCAGAATGGAAGTTTCAATTTTTTATTTTGCAGATATATGAAGCTTATGCTTATTTTTTTTTTTAAAGTTTAATTCATTTATGTCTTAGGGTAATAATTCGACAAAGTATTCTGTGGGTATTACTTATCCTTGGATAATTTAGTTATCCTTCTCCTCCACCCCTGAAAATCAGACGATAAATGATTTCCCCTCATTTTATGCTTTTAAAATGATTGATTTCTCTTTTGTTGTGATGCATAAGAAGAGGTTAATGTTGTCAATTTCTGGTGTAGCTTGTCTATTTTTGTTTTGATTCAGCTGAGTGAAACTCAAAAATTATTGCTCGTTATCTGTTTACTTTAATGAATTGTAGGTACAACGTGGCAATCAAATGTGCAACCATTACCCCAGGTACACATTTCCCAGTTCAACTTTTTGCTTGATCTAACACCTGAAGAACAATTTTCTTTTTTACAATCATACTCTTGCATGTTTGGCTGAACATACAATTGAATTATTATTAATACACCACGCTTGACTTGTTTCAATCCATCTTTATCTGTTTGCCCTGTTTATACTTTAAGATTGATATTTTTTGTCTTACTTTGGCTAATTAAATAGATGAGGCCCGTGTTAAGGAGTTCAACTTGAAGCATATGTGGAGAAGTCCGAATGGGACCATTCGAAACATCTTAAATGGTTGACATAAAAACCTAAGAACTTTCTTGATTTGAATCTTTGATCTGTTCACAGTTGTGATTGGGGATGCGTATTTCACTTGCTGCAGGGACAGTATTTAGAGAACCAATCATATGCAAGAATGTCCCGCGGCTCGTCCCAGGTTCTTTTTATGAGTTATTTTGAACTATAACTGAGTTTATTTCCCATCTTTTTAATATTATGGGTGATTTCAATTCTTAGGTTGGACCAAACCAATATGCATTGGGAGACATGCTTTTGGTGACCAATATCGAGCTACGGATGTAGTTATTCAAGGAGCAGGAAAACTCAAAATGGTTTTCGGTATATTTTCTATGATCATCTACGTTTTTTAGTACTTAGGCGCAAATATAGGCTCGTAATCTGTACATGGCCGTAATGGAAATGACATAAGATACAATTTTCCAGTGCCAAATAGAGGTGATGAGAGCACAGAGCTGGAGGTATTCAACTTCACGGGGTCTGGTGGTGTTGCTCTGTCGATGTACAATACTGACGAGGTTTTAGTCTATAAATGTCTTTACCGTTGATTTCCTAGTCCTGTTTGTACTTTACAAATTGATAACAGTGATTGAATGAATGGACATTTGCGAAGTAGCTGAAGTTATCACTTGTCTTTGGGCAGACAAGTCCAGCTTGGCTGAACCTTAAGCAGCATTTCTTGTTAGTCTTGTCCTTTTTCTTTGTGGTTGCATTTGGATTGAGGGATTTGAATTGCAAGAATTTTGATAAATGGATTTCAAATCCACACAAGATAGAGTGAATTTAATATCCACGAAAATTCCTCGAGAATTAGTTCAAAATGAAAGTAATGGATTTCAAATCTATGGCAGTGCAAATTATCATCAGTAGATTCGCTATAATAGAATTGTTCTACAAATTCATCCTCAAATCCTTCAATCCATCTGCAATCTGTAGTTTTTGAGAATTGTATGGTCTAACTTACGTTACGGAAAAAGATTATAACTAGTTCTGGAAAGTAAAAGGGTCAAGAACTTACTAGTTTTATTTGCGCTGGTAGTTTTTTTCTTTTTTTTTTTTTCCACCTCTCTTCCCCTTGCCGAGCTGGATTACTAATCATGTTATTACATACCATCAATCTTATGCCTAGAGCCACTGCTAGTTTTGACTAACTCTAGATAATGTATATCGCTATTAGAGGACATTCAGAAATTCTTGTGTGAGCTGTATTTATGGATCATTATATTTTTGCTGATTAAGCTGCTCGTGGACCAAAATGCTTTTAGTATGTTCTAATGTATAAAAAAGGCACAATACACACAACATATCTCTCTTTAAGTTGTGCATGGTGAGGACAATAATGCACTTTAATTTGCTCAGTCTATTCGAGCTTTTGCTGAGGCCTCAATGAACACTGCCTACAAAAAACGGTGGCCACTCTATCTGAGCACCAAAAACACCATTCTTAAGAAGTATGATGGAAGGTAATTATGCCACCCCTGCCATTAACCGCATGGAATTCCCCTTTTTAAATTTTTACTATTTTCATTTTTCCAATTCCTGAAGGTTTATGGAGATCTTCCAAGAAGTTTATGATAAAGAATGGAGGTCAAAGTTCGAGTCTGCTGGGATCTGGTAAAAATAAGTTTCCGAAAGAGAGTTTGAATTCGAGGTTAAAATTCTTAATATTAATATAATCCTTCAACTCAATAGGTATGAACATCGTCTGATAGATGATATGGTCGCGTATGCACTAAAAAGTGAAGGAGGTTATGTCTGGGCATGCAAGAATTATGATGGAGACGTGCAAAGTGATTTTTTGGCCCAAGGTTCGCACACTTTTTACGTACATCTAGCTTTGCCCTTATTGGATGTAGTGCAGTAATTTGCTTTCTGTTGAATTATGACTAAGGTAATGAAATATTTTTTGGCAGGATTCGGGTCTCTAGGCTTGATGACATCAGTGCTAGTATGATCGCTATATCATTGATCTGGTCCTGTTCTTGTTTCTTGTACATTATTCTGGTTCCAATTTTTAGTATATTTGAATAGGTATGCCCAGATGGGAAGACCATTGAAGCAGAGGCAGCACATGGCACCGTTACACGCCATTACCGTGTTCATCAAAAAGGGGGTGAAACCAGCACAAATAGCATCGCTTCAATCTTTGCCTGGTCACGAGGGCTTGCACACAGGTAGATGGATATAGGTTTCTCGTTATGTTTTCTGCTTCAAACTTCAGTGCAGTTTACAGGGTTGTAAATGTTCTTTGGTGAAATTGGGATTGTATTTGGATGAATGGTTTTGAAACATTTTGTGTTATATTGGTTGAAAATGATATAATTATTCACACTTATTCATAAAAAAATTCGTTTCTTATCAAAATAAATATTGGTTGAAAATTATACTGCCTCCTCTCAGGAAAAGAATATTATTTTACAAATGTATATTTTATTATGTTTGGTCAATTTGATGATGACACAAACAACCATCTAAAAACTATAAATGCTTTCTTGTACGATATCTTTTATTGTTGATTTGGCTTATTCAATTATATATAACTTATTCGTGAAATTATTTTTTCTTTACTTTTTTGTTCTGTAAGTAGTAATTCGTGGCATTGACATGAAACTGTTTTTAAGACAATATATTTTGAAACATGACTTTCTGAGACAGAGGGAGTGATGTGTTTGATCGAGTAGTTTGGTGTTTGCTAATGTGTGCCACTTTTATAATACTTGTCTGGGAGATTGGTTTTTGGAAGTGTATGTTCTAGGTCCTTTTAGTAGTACCCGAGAAAGAAGAATTGGTTTCTCCGGGGAACACGAGACGATTTGAAAAGCTACCATTGATAATGAAAACGAACAAGCCCTTGGTGTACGTTTTTTTAATGTATTTCGTGTTGTTAATGCATATCAGGGCAAAGCTAGACGAGAATTCGAGACTCTTGGAGTTCACGTTGCAACTGGAAGGTGCCTGTATTGCAAGTGTCGAGTCTGGAAAGATGACCAAGGATCTTGCCATTCTTATCCATGGGCCTAAGTGAGTACAGTTGGTTGCTTACAGTTCCTTCTTTATAGTTATGCGTGCATTTCACGTTCATTTATTCTGTTGCAGGGTGTCCAGAGATCAGTATCTAAATACGGAAGAGTTTATTGACGCTGTTGCTGAGGAGTTGAGGGGTAGACTCTGGAAAAAGGCAAGGCTCTAGTATCTGTGTCTAGCATTGTACCAAATGTACTAATAAGAAGTGCAGAATATATAATGCCATAACTGATGGTTCTTCAAATGTGGAACTAGGAGTGGTTCAATATACATTTTTGTGAAAAACGTGTTGTTATACAGTCAAAGTAGCATTATGTCTAAACTTATATAGCATTGAAAGATCGTGTCTGTAGAGTGTTATTAGCAGCCATTATAATAAAACAATTTAAAACAGTGGAATTTGATCATAGAATAATTGAATGGGTTTGGCTGAATATGTTTGCTCAAGGTTCAGCTATAGTTGCCACCTACTTAGCCTACTGCAGTACTACATCTTGAATTATAAGAAGCCCACTAATTTCTTTTTATTTTCTGTCGTATGAGTGAATGCCAGTTTGTTTGTTTTTCTAAGAGAATTAGATTAAGATATTCGTAGTAGTTATTTCGTTTGTTTGTCGAGGAAATTCATTTTTAGTTCTGTATAGCAAATCTTGTTTAGTAAAAATTCTCTACGTTTGAAAATTTCAATTTTAGTCTCGTATGTTCCAAAAGTTGTCCAATTTAGGGACATTGATCATCGGCCGGAATTAGTCACATGTGATGAACATAACTAATAAATTTGGAAAAGATGAAGAAAAGAAGAAAAATAAAATAAAATATACCTCATATGGAAATTAAGGTTTAACATTTTCTTTTTTTCGGGCTAGCTACTAAAGTAATTTAATAATGTGAGATGTCATTTGAACAAATACTTGATACATGAACTTCAACATCAAAAAGCCCCAATTTATTAGTTTAATTTCGGCCAAAGTAGTCGCCGATGATGGTCAGTGTTCTTCAATTAGATAACTTTTAAAATTTACATGACTAAAATTAAAATTTTCTAACATACAATATTTTTTTCTAGATAAAGTCTAACACAGAGGACTATAAATGAATTTTTTCTTTGTTTGTTCACAAGCTATACTTGATTTCCACAAAAGCAATTGCTAAGTTCTAAGAGTATGGTTGCTGATTGAGAATTCACAATAAGCAAAATTTAAGTATGGTATACAATTTTCCTGTTGCCACTTGGGTTTTGTTGATCAGAGAAGCTAAATTGAGTCACATTTTGCGTACTCAGTGACTTGATAAATTAAACGGATCACGTATAGATACTTGTTGATTCGAGTAGTCGAATTTGGTCAAATGAAAGACTTGTTATCCAACAAGTGAATTCAGGTCAAATAGAAGATTTAATGATCCGAGAAGTCGAATCGAGTCAAATAGTTGGTGGTTGTTGATCCGAGAAGCCGAATTGGATCACGTTGTGCGTACTTAGTGACCTAATAAATCAAACGGATCAAGTTGGGGGTACTTGTTTATCCGAGAAGCGGAGTTGGGTGAAATGGAAAACTTGTTGATCCAACAAGTGAATTCGGGTCAAATAAAAGACTTAATGATCCGAGAAGTCGAACCGGGAGATTCACATTGTGTTCCAATGCGTTGGTTATTCTTAAATAAGCGTAATCTTAAATAGAGGATTCTATTTCTGTTGCCAATGCTAATGCAATTCTAATTAACCGAAACATTCTTGTCATATTAGATGATTGATGAAATGAATTGGATTTTTTCTTAATTTGAATTTATAAAGCAATTTTAGGTAAAAATATTGTATTTTTATAATTAGATGATTGATGATTGATTTGGATTTTTTCTAATACTTATTTTTACACATTTTATAATTATACTTCCTCCGTTTCATATTAATTGACTTTTTAGGATGAAAAATAAGAATTAAGGATGAAATATTTTGACAGATATACACTCAGCTAATTATTTATCTCACTTTTATGAATCCTAGAATCCCGCATCTTAAATAATTATCTTCCATCTTCTCTCTCAAGATTACAATGTTCTTTATTATCTTCCGTCTCCAACAATTATTTTTGGATAGATGTTTTGGTAAATTTTATTTTATTTTAGTTTTTCTTTTCTGCAGATTGACATTTTACCCTCACCAAGAGGAATAAAATCTGCTTAAATTCATAATCATCACGTAGATTGATTATATTTGTTCCGTTATCCTCCATCTTTATAATATATCTTTGAATCTCTATCTTTGGTCTTCACAAATGCACGTGTTGCACATGCTTTTGTGCTTTCGGTCTGCACAACGATGTCTGTCTTTGAATTTCTACCTTCTGTCTTCATATTTGTATTCATTGTGCTTTGGAGTCTTCTGTCTTCATATTTGTGTTCATGATGCTTTGGAGTATCACCATTTGTTATTGTTACCCTGTGTATATAATCTAAAATCATTGAAAGGTAAAAAAAAAAAATGGAGGGAAATACTTTAAGAAAAAAGATTATTTTTTCTTTGAATTCAATTTAAATTGTGAAATGAAGGAGATAGAGGAAATGAAGGAGCGGACAGGGGAAGAAAGTGCAAGAATGACTGGAAAAATAGGAATTTTTTTAATTCAATTTAAATTGTGGAATTAAGGAGAGTGAGGGACTGAAGGCATTGAATGAAGGAGGGAGAGGAAAAAAGGCGGGGAGAATGAACGGAAAGATTTTAGGGGGTAAAGACTTGACCAAATCACAATATCTGTGATAAATTGAAAATTATATATATTTTAGGATTGAACATAGGGAGAAAATTGGTAGATTTGATGAAAAATATCTAAAACGTCAATTAATTGAAAAAATAGAAGATTTAGCTATAAGGTCAATTAATATGGAATGGAGGGAGTACAATATAATGAAGGTCTTACACATACGTACTTTAAATGAAGGCATTATGCAATGGAACACTGAAATGCTCTAATACCAAAATATGTTTAAATAATAGACGTATTTTAATGATATACTCCCTCCATTTCATATTAATTGACGTTTTAGGATGAAAGGGAAGAATTAAGGATGAAATTTTTTGACAGATATATCCTTAGCGAAAGATTTGACTAAATCAAAATATCTCCTATAGATAGAAAAGTAGAGATATTTTAGGATTTAGCCAGGGAGAAAATTGGTAGAATTGGTGAAAAATATGTAAAACGTCAATTAATTTGAAAAGAAAAGAATATTCTAAAACGTCAAATAATATGGAACGGAGGAAGTATAAATATCGCATATATATATATATATATATATTTTTTTTTTTTTTTTTTTTGTGTTAGATGATCTGTATTTTATTTCAATATATGTGGTGAATTTGAGTAAAACTTTTGTGCACAAATGCATGGATCTAAGTTCATACAACGCGTTAATCGATCTAAATGAACTTTAAAATTTTGCTCAGTTGAAAAGTTTTTTTTCGCATCGACAACAAGCAGATGAAGGGATAATTTTTCTAGATAAAATAACATTTATCTATAAAACTTAATAATATGTTCTTTTTTAATTTATAAATTATGTGTTCTTATGGATGAAGTTGGATAGCTCAAGTGGCAGAGCATCTACTACCTAACCCTTTAATCTTGGGTTTGAGTCATTGTGAGGGAGGGGAGGGTTTTTTCTTTGTTCTTAGATTAGGAGTTTTTTTTTTTTAAAAATTATGTGTTCTTACAAGTCTTATATAAGTTTTCGAAGAACAAGATTTATATATATTATCCATTTATGACTAACAAATTGTATTAAACTATTTTTCAGTTGAATTACTTTTAAAGTATTAAATTTGGAAAATGTAGAACATTTTTAGCATAATGTAATACTTTTTCTTCTTGTGTATTTGTACTTTTATGTGTTCTTATCATATTTTACGTAAGTTTTCTCCATCAACAATATATAAAAGTACATCATATTTTGTATATCATAATCTACTTTTGAATATTAACATTTTGGAAAAAAAAAGTAATGCATTTTCTCAAAACAATATAATTTTCCTCGAAAAATATTGATGGTTGGAAGTTGTTGAATGTGCGAAATGAATGCTAATCTATTTAATTTTCTTTTTATTTGAGTGGGTTTTTTGAAGTTCATTGTAGTTAGGTCAATAAAAATTCGTAAATGTAACATATTTTTAAAGTTGGATATAACATATTACACATACACATATATATATATACACATATATATATATATATATATATGAGGATCTATGCATATGAGATATATAAATTCTTACAGATGCATCACATTGCATAGATGCACGCCTAGTTAGCTGAAATATCAAATTCAAATAAAAAAACAAAAGTGAATTGTTTGTACTAAGATTCGTGTAATTTGGGACATTGTCAAATTTTTATGAAAAATGTATTAGTCTTTATATATATATATATATATATATATATTTTTTTTTTTTTTTTTTTAAATAAGAGAATCTTATTACTTAAAATTCTTGACGTACAAGATTCTCAACCCAAAAAGGGGATATCCGCCTTAACTCAAACAGACGGATTGACAGAAATAAAAGAAAAATGCGTCAAACGATGTGCAATACGAGTACAATATCTAGACATGAGAAATTGGGTAAAAGTCATGCTCAGGCACGAGCCTCTTAATCTAATTCACAATAATTCAAAGAATCTACTTGCTCCGTGATTGCATGCACAACAAACAAGGAATTCATAGGAAATTGGATCGAAGCTCGCTTGAAAAACCTGGAAGACCATATAAAAACGGAGATCGGATGTCGCACAAGGCGTGAAAAGATGCACAAAGACAGAGAAAAATCTCACAAAGACAACCCTGAGGAGAGGAAGACAAACAAAAAAATCAAAATAACACCAAAATAAAAAATCAATAACCTGTTGGAAAGTACTCCCCCATCCTCCAATTATTGGAGGATGAAGGAAGGAGGAAGATAATTAAACTTTTAGGAGATGGAGGCTAGAGTTTTTTGGATTTAAATGCAACTTGTACTAGTCTTTATACTTAAAAATGTTACTTGTTGTAAAGAAATGTATCATGCTGAAAAATATTAATTTTCATATTTAAATATATTACTCGTTTTGAATATCAATATAAATAATTATCACCTCCGTCCCGGCTAACTTTTCCTACTTTCCATTTTGATTCGTCTCACTTAGCCTTTCACACCCTTAAAAATGAAGTTTCTCTCAAAATCTCCACACTCAATCTTTACCTTTAAAAAAATCAAAGAAAAAGCAAAATTTATTTTATTCTTAACATAAGTACCCGATCAACTATGAAAAATTAATTGAGATAAAAGAAATATATCTTACCCAAATTAGACCGTACACACTTTGCTGTACAAAAATGACCGATTTTATTTTTATTTACCTCAAAGTGGGCGCACTGGGGGCTTTTTGTAGATTTCGTAAACCCCAGGGATTTGTATCTAAAATCAGTTATTAAAAAATGCAGCAGTTACAATTCACAAAGACCACTTGACCTTAAATATGAAAACGAGCTGAGCACCATCTTCAACGATGTTACTCCAAATTATCAACTTTGGCGGCCTCTCATTCCTCAATAGTTCGCCTCCCCATTTCTCCAGAATAAATTCTTCCCCGCCTCATTCCGCCGTGCGTTGTTTTTCCGATCAAACTTCCACCAGCGTTACCGTCCACGATGTCGCCGGAATTTTACACAACAAGGTCCATGCTTTTCATTTTATTTTTAAATTATATCCCTTTTAATTATCTTTGGATATGTTCTATTAATTTTCTACTTTCGAATGGTTTCATTTATATATTTGTTTATTATTATTGTCGATAATATGGAACGAATACAGGTTTTGGTATCAGCAGCTGTATCCGCAGCGATTGGGCAGTTGACGAAACCGTTTACTTCATGTATATTGTACGGCAAAAAATTTGATCTGAAAACTGCCTTGCAGGCTGGAGGATTCCCTTCTACGCATTCCTCTGTAATTTATTTTTTATTTATTTAATTCGATATTTATGTTGAAGGATATTTATAAATGATTATCAGTTTTTAACTTCACTGGGTGTTATTCATTCCCAAATTCCAGGCTACTGTGGCAACTGCAACTTCTCTTGCGCTTGAGAGGTGTTTACAATCAATTTTGTTTATTTATTATTTTCTAAATGTTGTTTGGTCTTCCGTTATTGCTGGAATGAGTTATGGATTTCAATGCATTATATTTACCATATGTTATTGAATTACATCATGTCTTTTTCTGTTTATAATGCAGGGGATTTTCTGATGCAATTTTTGGGCTAGCTGTAGTTTATGCTGGCCTTACCATGTACGATGCACAGGTTTGTGATCGAAGCTCATTTCTTTGTTTGTTTTTTCAACTGTAATGATTCCAAAAGGTCGGAGATAAATGACTTGTTGATAGAGCAAATGAGAAATAATCCAATAACTTTTGAAATGAAACTTGGGATTTGAGGTGAGGAACACGATTTTGCTGTAATTGGAAATGGACAGAGCTGGATTTGTTAATGTTTTAATGGTGGTATCAGATTTTGTTCTGGATTGGGAAAGAAAAGAACCTTCATCCGTAATTTCGACATAGCATAGATTTCTTAAACTGACTCTCTGTTTGTGCACAACTGAATCTGGTTAGGCGAAATGGGATAACTGAGGTGGTACATTTGCCCACTACAAGGACCTAGTTTCTGGGTTCGCGTCACCATGGGACGCAAGGTTTTTTCTTAGATCATTCGTAGAATTGGTATTAGAAAGATAAGATAAATTTGGTGACAACATAAGCATATGAGATATCACATCAATTTGAGGCCATTATGTTGATACATCCGTAGTTTCCCATTATAAGTCTTCGATGGATTGGGACCGATACTTGGGGGTTGCGGTGATCTCAACCGTTTTAGCGGTATGCTAACTTTCTATGTCTCAAAACAGGGAACTGTCTTATGACTGCTTCGGGTTGAGAGATGATTCAGGACATAACCTTCAAAGAAGCGAATGTATTAGTTTTTCATTTTTGAAAGTCATTTAGAAAAAGTACCCAAAATGTTTACAACTATCTATCTAGAACCGTTTGATGTGCATGCCCCTCTGGTTAACTATGTGAAATGTTGGAAACTTTACTGCATTCTGCATAATGGTCCTCTAGATCCTACCGGGGGTTCACAGGGTGTAATATCCACGCTTGATCTGCATGCATTTACAAAAGACGCACGCACACGGGTGTATGTGAGATCAAGGGTGGATACTACTCCCTATAAAGAGTCAGGTTTTGAAAACTTCCCTTTTCCCTGGAAAAAGGAGTGTAGTTTCAGAAGTCGGTGCCTTTTTTCTTTGTCATGGTAAAAAAATTAAGATTTTAATTTCCTGAATAAGTTAATGTGGTCGAAGAAGGCAAAATAAAAGAATAAACAAAGTCAGTTCAGGTTTTAGAAGGCTTGTAGCTTCATCTAATTGATCACAAAACAAAAGTTGTATCTTTATCAAACATGATTCTTCTTTTAGGGACGGAGGGAGTACCCCATATATAGGGTGTCATCGACCATAGTGATAATCTTATGCAGCCATTTTCAGCTGTTGTGTGAGTATTTGAACTTCACCATAATGCTTTCTGCAGGGAGTCCGAAGGGAAGTGGGCACTCATGCAAAAGTGTTAAACAAAGTTCTGCCAACAAACACACCATATTCAACTTCTTCCAGAAACGATGCTAATGGCGTCGTAAATTCTTGCTCTGGAGAATCATCTTTTAATAAAGTAGAGAGCATCGGCCCTGTTTTCTCGGAGGAGCAAACTTCCTTCAAGAATAAACCAGCAATTTCTTTGTTACTCGAGTCGGATAACAAAAGGCGAACTAGTAGCTCTTTTGTAAGATCGCCTAACGTAGTGTCTGATGAATCAGAAAGTGTGGTATCTGCATTGAAGGAATCTATCGGTCACACAGAAATCGAAGTAGTAGCAGGTGCCTTGTTGGGTTTCATCGTTAGTTTAGCAATATCCGCTTCTTTATGAATAAGGTGGAACACATTTTACACATATCCACGTGGATATGTTTGTTAGACTATAAGCTTTTACCGCAGCTAGTGCAACTGGGAGTTGGGTAAATTTTCATCCATTGGTTCCTGATATTTGTTTGATACTACTACACATAAGTCTAATTTATTATCTCAAAGATCCATATGGTACACTCTGTAAGTTACTCTCAATTCAATCAACTAATGAAATTTCCTCTGTAAGTTACTCTCCTTTCTGTTTTGGTTATTCCTTTTCATGTTTGTCTCCTCTTTTGCTAAAGTTATGGATTGTAATTATGAGAAACGCTTCTGCCTCAGTGACACTAATCAATACACACTACACACAGACAACATACATCACACACTTTTCACACACTTCCTTCAGATATACTATACACGTTTCACACACTAGACACATTATACAAGCACCAATCACATAAGACATACTAATCAAAATGCGTGTTTGAGAGTGGATTACAAATTCACCTCTTAAACAAGTCTTAGCAGTTGAATATGCTCAATTAGAGGAAAAAATATGAGGTCAGTGAGATAGTATGATATAAAATGAGCTGGTCCCTTTTATTTCTGTACCAAGCGAACATTTTAATTGGGGTTCCCACTTTCTTGCGCAGTTTGATACAGGGGCGGACATCTCCCTTGCTTCTAAAATATCGTTGTCATGTTTTTAAATTATTTTTAAATCATAATTTATGAATATTTTCTTGAATTTTTTATTGTTTGTAAATTATTTTTAAATCATAATTTATGAATATTTTCATGAATCTTTTAGTGAAAAAGAAAAAGCAAACGGGAAATAAAAAATTGGGATGTAACTCCCTTGTACAATTGAAGAAAGCCGATCAATCAATTTTTTTTTTTGTTGTTTTTCTTTTTTTTTTGTCTTTTCTTTTCAACATATAAAAGTTGTATAATTTTTAAGTCTCAACTCCATTTTTTTATGAAAAATATACTGAATTAACCTTCTTTTCACGATATTTGATTTGACATCCATTATGCATATATTAAATGAAAGAATTTATGCCTTGGATATTGAAGGTGTTGCACAGAGTATTGGAATACTTTTGATATCAACTTACAGAGCAACAAGGTGGATACAGTTATTGTTGGTTTGACCCGGGCCACGAGTCCGGTCCACCCAGGCTATTGGGCCCGGTCAAAGACCGCCCAAGTGGGCTGACCCAATTACTGGAGGTGGGTTATTATGGGAGGCCCAACTCCCATAATAAGAGGTCCACTTCTTCCCCTTGTAAATACTATCAAGTGTACCGGGTACACTTAATGAGAGAGAAGTGAGAACAGTTTCTCACTTACGTGAGAAAACAAAAAGGAAGAAATCAAAAGTGATTTCTCCCACACCTAAAAAGTGCTTTTTCAATGCCGCCGGAGATGACTTTTGGATTGTGGATCATGGTGAATTTTCAATCGTGATTTCTGCCCCAACCGATAGTACGGATCATCGAGGTGAGGTCGTAGTTCGATCCGTATACGATCGGGAGTTCAAATTCGCTGCAATCAAGGTAACCCGACCCTAGATCCAACATTGGTAGTAGAGCCAAAATGTTAGAATTTGGTTCTTGATGATTTTTGTTGATTTTTGGTTATGAACGAAAACATGCAATCCCGTTTCTGTCCAATTTCTTTAGATTTTTTTTCGATTCTTTATGTGCTATTTATTTGATATTATAGTACTTGTTAATAGCTACATTTTTCAACTTGAATCACTCGATTCCGTTAAGAAACAGATTTTATATGAATATTTTAAGTTGGATATGTGAATCTAAAAATCTGTTGCGAAAATAATTTTTTCAATCTGTTCGGGTGCAATTTTTGTCTAATTATTGTTTTGATATTTACGTGTAATTGACATGTTCATATTTTATGTTGAGTGAGCTTTCTATAAACGTATTATGCTTTATTTCGTTGAGAAACGAATGAGTGAACTATTAAAGTTTGGACGAAAATCATGTGATTCTGAAAATTTTCCGAAAACTTGAAGATGTTCTTATTTCGTAAAAACCTGATTCGAGCATGTTAATGTTCGATTTAACGCATGTATTTGGTATGTATGCATAGTTAGTCAAATGAGCTTCGATTTGATATATGTTGTATGTTAATCAGACCTGTATACCGTTAGACAATGTGCTTCGAAAATTAGAATTGGATCAAATGTGTTCTTGAATTATTCTTGATGAAGAACATGAAGAACAAGGTTCTTTGCTCTCCAAGAACACGTTTTCTGATCCAAACACGTAGTTAGGATTGTTGGATCGAGAAGCCGATTGCACCGTTGGACTCGGATGGCCGAGAACGAGGGAGGGGAGTAGCCAGAGCGCCCCTGCCGGAAACACCGAGAAGGCGGCGTGTGTAGCCCACTCTCCGGTCAGTGAGAATGAGCCTCGCTTGGTCAAAGGGATGACACACCAGTGCCTAGTCAGCACAAGTGGACGAATGAAATCGTGCCACGTGTGCCACATCATTGCACACTTAGCGTCAGCAACCACGTAAGGGCCACGTCAGCACAAGTGGACGAATCAAATCGTGCCACATGTGCAAGCCATAGCCGCATCAACAGCCACGTGATGACACATCTTACAGAGAGCACCAATGGTGGAACGACATGTGGCATAGGTGCCACATCACCCACTGGACCGAGCTGGTTCAATAATCGGTTCATCGTAAGCCGAAATCGGATTGCTGCCGGTTCATGTCGGGTCGCCGCTGTGAACCGGTTGTCGGACCGCCGTGTCTCCGCCGCCAACCACCGCCGGCCCCAGCTGAATGTATGACGCGTATGTAGACACGGCTCGGCTAAATGGGAACCGCTTTACTTGAGAAGAAAATAGTGTATATAATCAAAACTATGTAGTTTTGATTGTGGGACAAGGATGGAATAGGGATTGTAAACTAGAGGATTCGTTCCGCAAAACTTTGCAAAACCGGCATTAGAACAAAAAAGAAGAAATATATATGAGCGTTCACTTGTAAAAGAAATTAAAAAAGTGCAAGTGCATCGAATTTCACAATTGAAAACAAAATCTCGATTATCCACTCTCATCTCCACCCATTCTTCAACCCTAATATCCAACTTTGATAATTCAGATTATTCACTAGTATCATGCAGGGGCATATGCACTTGGGGCTGTGGGGTACAACTGTACCCCCAATTTGAGGAAAAAGTTGTACCTAGGGTTGCAAATGAACAGAGTTTTCGTTAAACAGCTCGTTAACGAGCTTGTTTATTTGAACAAACAAACAATTTTTTGAGCTCGTTTTATAAACTAATAGAACTTGAACATGAATGACTCATTCACTAAAAGCTCGTGAACAAACTTGCTTGAAACTCTATTAATAATAACAATAATAATAAGAAAATAACAACAAAAAATAGTGTTTATACTACATCAAATATAATATTTTATACATTACCTCTTGTTATAATAAACATTTTGTTAAATTCGTTTATTTATATGGAGATTTAGGAAAAATGTGTGTATATTTAATGTTCGTGAATAAAATAATTAGTTATTTACGATAAAAAAATATTTACGAACATGGTCAAATACGTTCACGAACACGTTCGTGAAAATATAATTGAACACTCTGAAATATAGTTCGGCTCGGCTCGAGTTCAATTAAAAATAAATGAACAACACATGAACACAATAAGCTCGGCTCGACTCGTTTTGTTTGTAGCCCTAGTTGTACCCCCCATAAATTACTATTCTACCTTCAGCGGATCCAATTGAGATAGTAGTTTCTATTTTAATGGTGTGTATTTTCTAACTTTTACTTTCATATTTGGATTCGATAATTTTAAATATTAAACAATAATTTTGTACATTTTCAATTATATCGTACTCCTCTTCCACATATATATATTTTATATATTGTACCCCTAATTTCAAAATTTTGTATCCGCCCCTAATATCATGGGTGATTTTCATTATTCCACACATATGGAGTCATGTTCTGTGGCCAACAAACTCATTAGCTCTTCTCCTGCAAAAAAGGGCAGTGTTAATTCCTTCGAGCCACAAAACAACAGTATTGATCTTTAGGCTTCAACTCTCTTGATCACACAGACTAATATTCAACTCTCATCATGCAAAATGAGTTGGGAAGATCTTCAATTACGAACATCGCGCACTTGCACCTTTAATTTCTTATTATACAATGGAACGCTCTTCTGACGATTTTCTAATTTCTTTTAAATGGAGGTGTCCAAATGGGGTGCTCTTATAAACAAAACGAAAAAAATCAGCACTAAATTACTTTTGACGATGTCGTTTCTGTTGGAAATAAAAAAAAAAAGGTTTTTCACGTGACCACGTATCTGGGGCCGATTTCAAGTTTCGGGCTCACATCAATTGGAGTCCAAAAATGACCCATTTGTATCTAACTGAAAAAAATATTAGGAGGCACATTGTTACGTTATGTTTCAAAGGTCATGTTGTAATTGATAATTGATCCAAATGTGATGAATTTTCACGTAATTAACCCTAGAGAATACAATTGAATATATTAAAGAGAAATAAATGTTAAGAATTTGGAGAGAGATATGAAAATTATAAGATTTTATGATAATTAGAGTTAAGACTAAAATAAAAATTTCATTAGAGAAAATATTATAGAGAAAGTGTGTTAGACCCATCTTTTCGTGTGTATCAAACACATAATAATGAACTTATATCGTTTTTGTTCAAATGCTAGTGATTTGATGACATAACATGAAAATCTATACCTTCATTATTGCACAGTTTTTCAACGGTCATATAACTTTCCTAATATAATTATGATGCTATAGTCTAAGAGTAACACTTGTGTGCATGTGATGTACAATAGGCTTATTGTACATCACTATAATTTAACACATGGACTCCGAAAAATCGCTGAAATATGATTTATAGAAAAATCGCGTCCGCGAACCAAGTCCACACGCCCGTCGCATCTTTTTTAAAAAAAAAAAATCTATTGCAAGAACAAAATAAGTCTACTGTAAGAACAAAATAAGTCTACTATAAATACAAAATAATTATACTACAAGAACACGATAAGTCCACTGTAAGAGCACAATAAGTCTACTGTAAGAACACACAAAAAAAAAAAAAAGATGCGGGCCACGCGCGCTATTTTGGACCCGGATGTTTATTAAGCACTATTGTGCATCATATGCACCCAAGTTTTTGCCATAGTCTAAATATATTGAGAAGTAACATATATCAAACTTTTCATATATAATAGTATATTTTGTAAGACTAAATATTTCTATATTATATCATGATATGTCATTTTTATAAATATTTTACCATTATAACTTGTTTTGTTAAGACAAGATTTTTAAGCATTTTTATTCTCTTTTCTATTTTTTCTTAAAGTTTTTTTTTTTTTTTGAATTGTGTTATCAATTGATCAAATCCTTCATTACTTTTCTAACATTGAATAACTAAGAAGTTGTGTATATATATGATAATGATGAATGATTATATTGAATTTTATTCAAACAATAGACTACTAATACATGCACAAAGTACCATTATTGTATATTCAAAATAATTTGTATTTAGATAATAGTAAAAAGTAATAACGTGTAACGTACGTGGGTGTTGCTAATATTACGAAAGTATAAACGGAAAAGTATATATATCTATTACTAATATAAAAGTGTGAATGTTTCGTCTTTTCTTGTGAAGCCTATTATATCCTTACTAAGGATTAAAAATAAGGGTAGTTAAGTAATTTAAAATAATTTATGTTTTCCTTATTTGATTATAAGATATATATATATATATATATAGGCGTGCATATATATATCTATCATTAATATAAAAGTATGAATTGTTTCATCCTGTTTTTGGTTTCGTCTTTTCTTGTGATGCCTATAATATCCTTACTAAGTATTAAATATAAGGGTAGTTAAGTAATTTAAAATAAATTATGTTTTCCTTACTTGATTATAAAAAGTAAAATATCCTTACTAAGAATTAAATTTAAGGGTAGTTAAGTAATTTAAAATAATTTATGTTTTCCTTACTTGATTATAAAAAGTAAGAGTCCTTTTATATTAAAAACTTCTCCTAAAAAATTACATGCTTAAGCTATCCTTCTTCTACAATTTAAATACTTTGAAGTTTGAAATGAAATCAATTTCGTATTAAAGTAGATTTAAAGAGTTTTCCGTGATATGTTATTTGCATATATTTTAAACAATTGTACTATGTTTATTTAAGGTATGAAATAAAGAAAAAAATGAATTTATTGATTTATTATCAATCTTATCCATAACTATCATATTTTTACTATTCATACTGTCACTTTTTTTTTAAATAATAAATTTTATGAAATAATCTTAAAACTTTTTATAATACACACTTTTTATTTTTATTATTCATATTAATATATACTATGATTTTTTTACATGTCAAATTCATGTAATTGAGCTTAACATCTAACATAATTTAAGCTCGTATACTTGCATATAATGTGATTACATATTAAAATTAATTTCATAGAATGAAAAGTTTATATAGATAGGCAAATACAAATATTGTCTTTTAACACTATTAATTTAAGTTATAAGGTCATATTACAAAAATTCAAAGTCTAAAATATTGAATAAAAAAAGAAAATAGTGAGCGAATTTGTTGTGATAAATCTTATCATGCATAAATATAAATATAATTAAAAAATCTATATTTGAATACTCATGCTACTTCACTATAATTTGTAAATATGAAGTCATTGTAGTTTTTTTTAAAGTAATCTCATTAATGGTTGGTTGAATTGATCAACACTGATTGACATAAAAAGGGTGGTGCATGAGACAAACAATTATTTTGGCACTATAAATTTTATTTTACGTCCTATCCAATACAATTTTCGTCCGTGGAAGGCAGAGATTAGATGTCTAATATTAGATAATAAAAGGCATACATGCATAGGCACAGTCCGCATTACCTATTGACGTGAATATAGTAGTGCTAGAATCCCCAAGAATACAAAACTTGGGAACTCCAGTATCAGTGGTAAGTCGAACTACCTCACAAAGAGTAAGAACTTTAGCATACTTCAGATCATTGATATTTACAAATTGGGCATCCTTGGAGCAAACATAAATACCAACAAATGAGGAGTTACGAGCAAATGATGTATCTCCATCAAAGTATATATGAATAATGACATTTGGGGGGAAGAACAAACAATGAATCAAGGGTGCGCTGTGATGTTTAAGAGAAGTAATTAGCATCCCGAAAATCTTGGAAGGTCTGGGTTGCTGTTGCAAGCAATACTTGTGAGTATGTACGAACATCGCAGAAGATAATTTTATTTCGTCCAGATTAAGTGGGCAAGGACAACAAAGTATTCTACTATATTTAAGTCATCGAGGATCACAATATCTTAAAACTACAAGTCGCGTAGATCCTGTCAGAGTCGGAAGATAATTTCATAAATTTCAGTTGCTTGCTAAATTAATGAGGAAACGAGGCAGGTGAAGAAGAGATGCACTAAAGAGTGATCAAGTGGTGAATATAAAGAACAACAGGGCTCATAATGAAGATGACGACGAGCTAAGTTGTTGGACGAAGACATGAATTAGAGCAACATCCCCAAAGAAAATGCAAGATATAGGTTGATAAGGTTTCAAATTCTCCTCCGAATGGGGTTTGGACCATAGCTACTAATCGAGAATGAGTGAGTGCCAGTAAGTTCTTCGGAAGAACCCATAATAAAATGATATGCGGATCGGACCGAAAAGTTACTACAATAGGAATAATCTAACATCCAATGGTCCGGAGAATGGTGATTTTTCAAAGGAATAGCGATAATCACATCAGCCTTCAATAGGTCAAAATTGGCCTGAACTAACAGCTCATTCCAGAGTCCAAGATCTTAATCAATGATGAAGCTGACTCGGGCGTCTTGCGGGAGGCCTAATGTAGCTGATCTGATGGTAAAACGGGGAGGCAAAGGAACTCATCTGTCATGGAAGAGTGTTGTTGTCTCGTCATTCCCTATGAGCCTTCGACAACCAAGAAGAATAACACGATGATCGTCATAATAATGTGCCATGTAAAGTTGGGCCAAGAACCAAGAGCAACATGTAACACATACGTTGTACTAGGACTACATGATTTGGGAAAAGAGGATGGATGTAGAAACTAAAGGGCGTCATGCTAGCTTAAGCAACATGTCAAGGTTAAATGTTTTTAAATTATAAAAACCTAGGCCACCTTGAGATTTTCGTTTCTTGAGTACGTCCCAAGACTTCCACCGAATTTTCCTCGTGTACGAGCTACCCGCCTCCCCCCTCCCCCCCGGCCCCATCAGTAAGATTTTGCCAATTCTCCAAATTACTAAGAACATGGTTCGACAATTGGAAACAATACATTGCGTATGTGGATATTGTTTATATAATAGATATAATGTGCACTTCTTTATCATTTTTTTCTTAATTACTTCTCTTACCAATCATTAATGCACTTAATAATCTGTTCTTTAATGACTGCAAAGCTCTATTCTTTATTCCGACCAACAATAGAAAGAAACCGATATATCTACCATGTGAAGCCACTCTAGCAATTCTAAATAATTGGCAGATTGAGTGAAATATGAACTTGTGTATTAGGCCTAAAGGAATCCCTGATTTCTCAAAATTAATACATTCTCATGAAACACTCTTGTAGAGATTGATAGCGAACTTAGTAAAATGCAAGAAAAAACTTTAGCATAAATAGGGAGGAAGGGATCCCCCTGAAGAATTCCCCGATGTAGCGTGAGTGAGCCAAAATTAATACCTTAATGAAGGAAGCTAAATTGCACAAATGACAAGCAAGACAAAACAATGTCATAAAAACTCTTAGGAAATTCTCAAGCAAGAAGCATACGGTAGACGAAAGATCACTCAACTCTGTGAAAGGCTTTACTCATACCCACCTTAATAGACATGAGTCCCTCTTTCCTGGATTTCCTAAGCTTCATACAATTGTGTGATTCATAAGCGATAAGAATATTATCCATAATTAATCGACTCGGGATGAAGGTTGAAGGTTGACTGAGATTCAAAGATTATAAAAGAGATGTAAGACCGTACCCAATTAGAAAGCACTTTAGTAGCTAACTTATAAATGACATTCCATAAACTAATCGGGTGGAATTGAGTAATAAGCTTTGGTTTTCTAATTTTTGAAATAAGCACAATGTAAGTGTTACTAACAGAAGGACTCAAACAATTATGAGTAAGCATGTACAAAAAAAAAAAAAAATAATAATAACATCTTTGCCAACAATATGCCAATTTTTTTTTAAAAAATACAGGGCTCATAACATCTCTCATTTAATTACAAGCAGATGATGTACCCCATAAAAAAATATATGAACAATGGCATTCTGGGGAAGAACAAGCAAGGGATAAAATGGTGGGGTTGTGACGTTTGAAGAAAGAAATTAGCATCCTGAAAATCTTGCATGCCCTAGGTTGTTATTGCAAGTAATACTCGTGAGTATGTATGGACATCAAAGAAAAAAAAATTATTTTTTTGAAACCAGATTAAGTGGGTAAGGAAAACAAAGTATTATACTATATTTAAGTCATCGAGGAGTAAAATCTCTTGAAACTACAAGTCGCGTATATGCTATCAAAATCGGAAGATAGTTTCATAAATTCCAGCTGCTTGCTAACTTGATGAGGACCATGAAGAAGAGATGCACTAAAGAGTGATCAGGTGATGAACATAAAGAACAACGAAGTTCATGATGAAGATGACGACGAGCTAAGTCATTGGATGATGGCAAGATTAGAGCAGCATCTCCAAAGAAAATGCAAGATACGGGCTGATAATTTAAGTTTCAAAATTCTCCTCCAATTGAGGTGCGGGCCATAACTACTAATCAGGAAGGAGTAGGTGCTAATAAAATCTTCGAAAGAACCCATAATAAAATGATCTGCGATCGGACCGAAAAGTTACCAGAATGAAAATAATGTCACATCCAACGGTCCGAAGAATAGTGATTTTTTAGAGGAATAGCGAGAATCACATCAGCATTCAATAGGTCAAAATTGGCCCAAATTAACAGCCCATCATAGAGTCCTAAATCCGAATCAATGATGGAGCTAACTCAGACATCTTGCGGGAGGCCTGACGTAGCTGATCTGATGGGAAAATGGGAAGGCAAAAGAACCCATTTGTCATGGAAGAGGGTTGTTGTCTGGCCATTGCCCAATGAGCATTCGACAACCAAGAAGAATAACACGATGACTAGCCGTAATACAATGCTATGTAAACCTGAGATGAGAACCAAGAGTAGCATGAAACACAAAAGTGGAAGGGTAGTACTTGGACTGCATGATTCAGGCAAAGAGGTTTGATGGAGAAACTAAAGGGTCCCATGCTTGCTTAGACAACATGGTAAGGTTAAATGCTTTCAAATTGCAAAAGCCTAGGCCACCTTGAGATTTTCGTTGATTGAGGATGTCCCAAGACTTCCATTGAATTTTCCTCGTGGACGAGCTATCCCCCTATCCCCACCAATAAGATTTTATCTAATTCTCCAAATTAATAAGAACATGATCTGGCTACTGGAAGCAAGACATTGAGTACATGGATATTGCTTATATTAATAGATTTAAAAGACATTTCTTTACACGCTTTGCTTAATTACTTTCTTTGTCAGCCATTGATGCGCTTACTAACCCATTCTTTAATGCCTGCCAAAATCTCTTATTTCTTCTGGCGAATAGTAGAAACGAGTCTGAGATATTTACCATGCGAATCCACTTCAGCAACTCCAAACAATTGGCAGATTGAATGAGAAATTTGAGCTTGTGTATTAGGCCTAAGAAAATCTTTGATTTCTTAAGATTAATGCATTTGCCCTGAAACACACTTGTAGAGATTGATAACGAACTTAAGATGTTGGGTTTTTTTTTATAGTTGCAATACCAAATAGAAGTGTATCATCTGCACTAAAAGAGATGAGAGATAATGGGTGCAGTTTGGGAGATTTTTATCCCATGGATGCGCCGACAAATCTGTATATATTGTCAAATGCAAGAAAAAACTTCGGCAAAAATAGATAATAGGAGGGTCCCCCTGAAAAATGCTCCGATGCGCGCTCACACATTTGTGAAAGTCAAGAATGTTACATATACTTCAATAGTATTCTTAATCTTCTATATTTAAGAATTTTTTAAGATGAAATTCGTTTTATATTAAATTTTTATTGTAATACTAATAGAATTAGTTAAAGGGCAAACGTGAAAATAGGGAACATGAAAAATTACACCTAATTATTTGAAATATTTAAAATCTAACATTCAAGAAAATTACTAAATCGATAGAAATATCATAAATATATTTTAAGCATATATAATGACTGGTGAAATGTATTTATTACGCTATATAAAATTATAAGGTACAATAAAGAAACAAATAAGAACTATAAAGAAATAATAAACTAAGTTGTAATATGTGAATGATTAAAAAAGGTGTATTATGTGAATCAGTATCAGATGATTAAATTAAAACATGTAGAAAAATAAAGATAGTAAAATGTGAATATTAATATTAGCTTACAAGTATAGATTAGATAAAAATAAATAATAACTACACAAAAATAAAGTGTGGTATAGTCCAAATAAAAAATAAAATGGGAGAAACAAAATCAGAATGATTTAAGTACATGTATATATAAGGTTTTTAAATGAATGTGCAATGTGTGAAAACTTGGGAGTATTTAACTAAAACTAAACAGGGAAGTAAATTCATAAAAATAGTTGAAACATTGAAAAATATACTCCCTCCGTTTTTTTAGATGTTCATTTAGACTTGGATAAACAAATTAAGGAATAAGAAAAATAGACAAATAAGTCCTTGCTAGATTAAATTAAATATGGTAAATTAGATAATGAGAGATTTTGTAGGGATATTAAAAAGGGGTAGTATTGGAAAATTTGTGTAAAAAAAACTAAAAGAACATCTAAAAAAAAACAAAACACAAAAGCTAAATGAACATCTAAAAAAAACGGAGGGAGTATATTATATTAACATACATATTGTAGCATGTATCTCGATTGAAGTTTATGAGACACTATGTATATAATCTACCCTCTATAAAAAAATATTATTTATCTTATTAATATACTATAGCAGAATTTTTATTTTAAATCACACATAATTTTCAAACTTCAATGTCGAATTAAAGAAATAATTAAGAGAAATTGAAATAAGGAATCGTAAATCAATAAATAAATTATACTAAAAGAAGTTATACTTCCTAATAATAAAAATAAAATAATAATAATAATAATAATAATAATAATAATAATAATAATAATAATAATAATAATAATAATAATAATAATAATAATAATAATAATAATAATAATAACAAAAGTTGGATGTTGGATTATGATACAAGTTGTAGGAAGTTTTTCCTCACATTAAAATATGTAAATGACTTTATTTGCAAATGTATTTTCAGATCAGAATTATCGATTAAGAAATTATAGAGAAAGTATCTTAGAATATATTAAACTTTATATGTATAAATTTTGTAAGAATAATACAATATATCATGGTATGTTGTTTTATGAATCTTTTAACATTATTATAACGTGTTTTGCTAAAATAAGATTATTTAACCTCTTTTATGATTATTTTTAATTTTTATTTGATTTTGGATTGTGCTTTGCTTAATCAATTAAATCTTTCATATTTTTTATCTGGCACTGAATAATCTAAGAAGTTGTGTATATATATTACCATGATAAACAACATTGAATTTTATTAGAATGATCAACTAATATCACCACATAAAGTATAATTATTTTATGATCACATTAATTTTTTTATTAAATAATAGTAAAAACAATAGTGATCACGTGCGTGCGAGTGCTACAAAATTATTGCAGCCCAAACTAGAGGTCGAAAACAACAATTGGACTTGTAACAGTGTGGGTAGCAGAAGTCCACGTAAGGAAACCTTGCACTATTGTTCGACTCCTTGCGTTTGCCGATCTGCTAAACGTTGTTCTGTATCTTAACTTCTGATTCACTCCAGAAAATCGTAGTGTCATCGGCTCAACCGTAATCTCGACACCGGGCAACGCCGTTATCCCAACATTATAAACCGAGGCGGCAGCCCCAACATTCGTAACTGTCCTGTTATATGCCTCAGTAGAATTTCCAAGATAAACAGTAAACGAAGGATAATTCAACTCTGCCTCTGATATGCTCCCAATCTCCGAACATCTCACAGCCCGGTTCGTGATTATCTCTACCTCTTGGTCTGTGTAATTAAATCCACACAGATAGGGCAAGTACTCTTCTGACTGGATGTCGTAAACCAACCCCGGATCCGTAGCCTTGAGAATGTTGACATGTCCTGAACCCGCTGCCAAAACACTAGCTGGCCGTAGAGTCTGATCTTCGATGCGGTTTCCAGCAAGGTTTAGTTGGTCAGCAGTTGTCATGATTGCCGATTTAACTGCAGCAGGAGACCAATCAGGGTGCGCGTTTTTCAGTAAGGCTGCGACGCCGCTGAGGTGTGGACAGGACATGGAGGTTCCTGATATGATGTTGAAATTGGACCTTGTGTTTGTGTTGTTTTCTACGGAGACGTGCCAGGCTGCAAGGATGTTATGGCCTGGCCCGATAATGTCGGGCTTCAGAATGCCGGGGCTCGCCAGGTTTGGACCCCTGGCGGAATATTCTGCCACGGATGGGGCACGTTGGTCGCCGATTATTGTCCCCTTGAACGAGATTGTGGCCACTGGGGACGTTGTTGAATTCAAATATGCTCTGACTTTCAATCCGTCGGCATAGCTGAGATGCGTCGCTGGAAGAACATGAGAATCGGAAAACGTGGTGTAGCCTTCTGCCTGCTGGTTGATGAGGATCATGGCAGTGCCGCCAGCATTTCTTACGGCTCGGCCTTTTGCTATATGTCCGATCCCTCCACCTACTTCGCACAACACAATTCTCCCCTGTACGTCGACGTTCCTCAATGATGCTGGCAAGCAGGATCCAGCACTAATAAGAGGTAACAGAGTTGAGGAAAAATCTGCGGGTTGAAAGGTGGATTCGCCGTCTAGCTCTTCGTTGTTGCCTAGCAACGCAGTTGCTCTGATTTTTCTGTCGATGCTGCTAGCCCCGACAGTAAGAAGCCACGGAGCACCATTTTGGATCGTGCCAAAGGCCGGGCCACTGTTTCCAGCTGAGGCGCTGACGAATATACCCTTTTCAATTGCACTAAAAGCCCCCACAGCAACGTTGTCGTTGTAAAAGTTACTGGCAGACTTGCCGATAGAGAGCGAGATTATATCTACACCGTCATCAATTGCAGCATCCATTGCAGCAAGAATATCGCTCTCCGAGCAAGCACGAAGGCACACTTTATACGCAGCTATATGAGCCAGAGGAGCAATCCCAGCTGCAGTTCCATTAGCATTACCAAAAACATTGGCTCCTCTCACAAAATTCCCCGCGGCAGTGCTTGCAGTATGAGTGCCATGTCCGTTTTCATCAAACGGCGTACCATTCCCCGTTGTGAAATATCTCGCTCCAATAAGCTTGTTGTTGCACAATGTGGCATTGAAATCACACCTCCCCTTCCACTTGGCAGGCGGCGGAGGGACCCCTTCATCGTTGAAGGAAGGGTGGTTAGGGTTTATGCCGCTGTCCAACACGCCGATGATCATTCCTCTACCGTAATTAGTATCCCTCCAAAACCCGGTGTTCTGGTTGAGGCCTAAGAAGTTTGGAGAATGGGTGGTGTGGAGAGGCAGCATCTCCTGGGGCCGGGCAGAAATGAAACCGGGCCTCGTTTCCATTGCTTTCGCTTGCTCTGGCGTTAGGCTGGCTGCGAAGCCTGTGAAAACATTGTGGTAGGAGTATATGATGCGGGGCTCGTCGGCTAACGAGCTTGATACGGTGGACGAGGGCAGAAATGTTTGATACCAGCCTTGTAAATCGTCCATAAGGCTGCTCTGAATTGGGGTGGAAGGTATCTTGACATGGACAATATATGTTTCTGAGTTGCTATCTGCTGATGTTACTAGTAAGAGACATACTAATGTGAGAAAAATTATGTAATAATCCATGATTGAATTTGTAAGCATTGGAAATCATTCTTGGGTAAGGTATATACAGTGTGTAAGCACGCGGTAGTCTATGTAGAATGAGACGGAGTCTATTCGCCTATTAATTTTGGACAAAAGAGTCACCAACGCAGATATTATAACTTATAAATGTTGTTTACTAACTATGATTTTTCATAACATCGAAATATATTTTCGTTCAGCTAGCCGTGTTGTTACCATCTTTTAACGAGATTATCCTACATCCACTATCAATTTACTATTATTATTAAAATTGTAGTGAATAGAAGATTTGAATTTGTGTCTGTGACTTCTTACATCTCAATTCATTGTTATTTAAGATTAATTTGTACATATGTTAGAAAAAAGCAAGAGGGGTGGGGTTGCATGAGTAGACTAAGTAAGTGGTCAAGTCCTGTCTACTTGTCAATTTAAAATTAATTTCTCTGAGAAGGAAGTAATAGTTAGGTGCGTATTGATGATTGAAAGAGTCAATTAAACTGAAAGGTTGATGCCATAACTCGTAAGTAATTGGGTGTACAGATTTTCAAAGCAAAGCCTTTGTTGTGGGAAAAGGAATCCGAATGAAGAAGCTAACAAAACCCTTTTATTTCAAGGAAAATCAAACTCTTGCATTATAATACCACGAAATTTCATACTTAGAGGGGCTTTGGCAAAACGCTTATATCAAACATCTTATAAGTTATTTTAAAAGCTTAAAAGATATAATTTTCTAAGAGCTTATAAGTTAATAAAGTGTTTAAATAAAATATCTTATAAGTTTGCAATTAAAGTGTGTGTAGTGTGTGTATTGTCAATTGTGTATAGTGTGACCGCATTGTGTGTAGTGTGTTTAGTGCGAAAATTAAGTTAATAATTAAGATCTTAAAAATAACATGTGATATATCAACTTATTTTTTTAGATCTTATAAGCTCTTAGAGCTTTTTTTTTTTCTCTTTATCTTATAAGCTCCTGAACATCTTTTTTTATCAAATACTTTGCAAGAACTTATATTCTCCTAAACTTCTTATAAGATGTTTTTAAGAGTTTATAAGCTCAACAAAACACTTCTTAGTGGTATCAAATTTTGTTAAATGATCTAAAAGATTATTACTCTCTCCTTATACATGTTACCTATTCTATCGATTTCATTTTCAGAGTAATTAACAAATAAGTAGATGGACAACGTATACGATAAAATTCATTAAAGCACAAACTTGGTTAAACTAGTTAATTATAGACTTGGTTAATTTGATTATACACTATTGGCAAATGGCAAGTCATCAAAATTTGAATAACTGAAACTTTTATAGCACCGAATTCTGAACATGGAGCTATATTTCACAAATAATACAAGCAAATTTATATTCCAGAAACAATATATATGCATGGCATAAGTTAAATCGTCTAGGAATTTGATAAAGCGCGATCCAGTTATTAAATAAACACCGAATGAAAAACTGCTGGAAACGTAAATAAACGCAAGAAACTTGAAGAACACAGGATGTACATGGTTCAATCCGGAGATCTACGTCCACGGGCTAAGAATATCACCTGCCGGGGTGTTTTTTCACTATATTCTTTGAGTTTACACGTAATAGTTTTAGAATCCAAAATGCGAACCCCAATTTTGAGTACAATTCTCCTACTTATACTACTCAACTCAAACCCTAACTAACTCCCTACAATTGCGCCTATCATCTCTGCATGGAAGTTGGGAGAAGATCGTGGGGATCTTGCTTCCCCAATACGCCGCGATTGGGTCGCTCTAGGTTGAGTGCGCTCTTTTGGGCCGGTTGCTGGGCTTGCTTTCATGGGCTCAGTTACTTCGGGTCAGGTTGATCCGGCCCGAGGTGTTGACTCGACCCGGAGTTGCTGGGCCATACCTATCAGAATTAATCCCATACCTATAACACGTGAATAGTTTCTTAATAATGTATGAACAAAAATAGTCCTATATTTATATTTACTAGCACTGCGCACGTGCGTTGCACGTGGTTATAATTTTTTTACTATTATTTAATAAAAAATTAATTTGAATATAAAATAATTGTACATTGTGATCACTATAATATATATACATAACTTCGTAGATTATTCAATGTAATAAAAATTAATCCATTGAACAAACATAATTTTGAATCAACTAAAAATTAAAAGAATCACAAAAGAGAAAAAGAAAAGTTAAATAACCTTAGTCTTAATAAATAAGTTATAATAATTAACGTTAAAAGATTCGTAAAAAGCGACATACCATGATATATTGTAGAAATATTTAGTCTTACAAGATTTTCTATTATACATGTAAAGTTTGATTTATTCAAACTATTGTTTACTTCTTATTATACACAGATTCGATCATCATTAATATATCTTGAATAAAGTTATACGATGATTGAAAAAACTATATACGGAATAATGAGGCATATAACATTTTGAAGAAAAACACATTTTTAATTGTGTCATTATATCATCAAATGGCATCCATAAGTCAATTATTTGTTTATATACTCACAAAATATTAGGCCCAACATATTTTTCTATAATTCTCTAATAAATAATTTCGATTTCAATATACATTTGCACATGAAATTCTTTACGTATTTTAATGTGAGGAAAAACTTCCAGCAACTTAGTATCAAGGTCAAACATTCAACTTTTGTTATGAAAGTTATTTTCTAATTTTATTATTATTATTAAGTATAACCCTCTTTAATATAATTTACATATCGATTTAAGATTGCTTATTTCAATTTTCCTTAATTATCTTCTCAATGCAACGTCAAAATTTAAAGATTATGTGATTTAAAATAAAAATTCTACTATAGTATAATTACAAAATAAATAATATTTTTTATGGAAGGTTGACTATATACATAGTGTCTCACAATCTTCAATCAAGACACATGCTACAATCTATATAAAATATAATATTTTTTTTAACTAATTTGTAATGTCTTTAATTCCTTATTTAGTTATAGTGAAATACTCCTAATTTTTTCAAACATTGCACATCCATTTAAAAATCTTATATATACATGTTTAAACCACGCATTCCGATTTTACTTTTTATTTAGGGTATACCGTACTCTATTCGACGTAATTATTTTTCTAATCTATTGTCAAGTTAATATCAACATTCACATTTCACTTTCTTTATTTTTCAGCATGTTTTAGTTTAATTATGTGATACCATTCACATAGTACAATTGAATCATTCACAGTATAACTTAGTTCATTATTTTTTTTATCGTTCTTTTTTATTCTTTATTGTACCCTATAATTTATATAGCATAGTAAATTCATTTATCAAGTTATTACATATGCTTAAAAATCTATGTATAATATTTTTATTGATTTAATAATTTGTTTAATGTTAGATCTTAAATATTTAAAAGAATTGCAACTATTCATGTCCACTAATTTTTACGTTTGCCATTTTATTATTTCTCTTATTAGTACGATAAAATTTCACTTCGGTCTAAACTCTAATTATTATAAACCTTGTGAATTTTTATGTCGCTCTCCAAGTTTCTAACATAACAATTTTTCCTTTGGTACTAAAATTACATCATGGTATGTGGTTAAAAATGATGTTCAACTTATAGACTTATTTGAATAAAATCGATCCATTGTATAGACCAAAAGTACTTAAATTTACACAATATCACTACCAATGCATTTATAGTTTTTATATCTTCATATAAATCTTTAACTGATTTCATATATAAGCTACTTTTACCGCTTTCCTCCATCTTTTTCATCTTACATATATATATATATATATATATATATATATATATATATATGACTTTATCGTATACTTTTTTAATTCGTAAATCAATTATTATTTTCCCTTGTTGTAATGTTTATAAATGTTATTTATGAAGTATATCGATTTCATTCTTCTAAAATCATTGAAAATAAATATAATATATAATCTCATTTCCTACAATCATAATAATTGGATTTATATTTACTTAGTAACGTTCATACAAAGAAATTTAGCGTGTAAACATATATATTGCTAGTTTAATCTAAATTTAAACAGTAAGGCTAAATGTATGCCTAGTTTAATCCAAATTTTGAAATACTACATTGTAATAATTAACTTGTATGTACATCTACATATAATATAGATATTTAATTTTTTGTTTTTGTATTCTTTTCTCATAGTGTAATATGTCTGACTCTATCATATTAGTTTATTCTTTGATTTTTTTATTATATTACCTAGACTCGTCTATTATAAAAAAATTTATAATGAAAATTCACTTAGACCCTTTAATTAATATTTATAATTTTACGCTATTTTTTTATAATGTTATTCATTATGTTAATAAAGTTATATCTACTAATAATAAAGTATATTCATAAGTTTGTGTTATCTTTCTTCACAATGCATTTTCTCACTTCTATTCATTTTATCATCATATAGTTCTTATTCAATGATTTTGATATTATTTTCTATTGTTGGACTTTGATAAAGTGGTATACACATACAATTTCCTAACATGTCTTTTTATTCACTCAAAAGTCAATTTAAAAATATAATCTTAGCAATTTCACATGCAAGTCATTTTATTCTTTGATTTTAGTACTTGCTTCAAGTTTATATTATAATGAAGTTTAAGTTACTATGCTCTAACCCTTGCTCAATTCAATAGTTTACACTTTAATCTAAATATTGTATATTTAAATTTTATTTTTCATTAGATAACTTATATAAATTCTACTATTGTTTCTCAATGTTGTAATATTTATACTTCAATAATTTAGAAATTTAGGGAGATTATTGCAAGTAGCAAATTTATAATATTCAAATTTCGACAAATAAATTGTTACTATTAGATAAGTATTATTCTAATTTATATTTATAATAAGAGTGGATTGTTTTATTTATGACCAAATACTATTTAAGAATTTGTTAATAATTTATACATAGTAATATAAATCATTGTGAATCATTTACACATTGTTCTAACATATAATGTTTACGTTTTTTAAATAGACTAAAAGATTTAATTTAATCTCATCTATTTTTTCCAAAAATTCTTTAATGACATTTTTTTTTTAATTTAACTTTCAATCATTTCTATATAATAAAAAAATATAAGTACAATCATATATCAACAATCTTGTGTCTATTATTCGACTATGAAGTCAAACTTATAACTATTGAAATCATATTAAACTATTATATTTTACATATTTTAAATATTTTATCATATAAGTATCATTAATCTTGAGTCATTCATATATTGTGGTAAATTAAATATTATATAATACACTATCGTTGTCTTATCAACATATTTTTTGTTGTAGTTATTGGAATGAGTATATATATATGTTATAGCTACGTACCGTACCTAAATTAAAAAAAGTAAACTAAAAATTATCTCCAATAAATTAAAGATGATTAATTAAATCAATAAGAGCTTTCAATATTATCTATTGTTCTAATTTTTATGTATATTGTTTTTTCTTCTTGTTGCTAATCCTAAAATCTATTAGTACTTTTTTCGCCATGAAAACACAAAAACTTAATATAACATTCAGTACCTAAATATCTTTATTGTATACCACTATTGCAAGTTAAGATTCTTGTCGTTATTATCCTAACAAAGAAGTCAAAGTTTCGAGTTATTAAACTCCTATTAAACTATGCTTAATTTTCTATACATATATAAATGTCTTTTGTATATATTTTAATTTTGAGAACCATAAACTAAAGTACTTTAATATTCATAATATCTTATATTCTTATTCCTTTTTAGTAATATATATTATATTATTTTTAATTTTTTAATATACTTTCTTCAATTCTTCATAAATTTCATATAATTCTTCTAATTGGATTCTTTTACAATTGTAGAGAAAGGAGAAAGATCGATTCACAAAATTTACGAGTAAATATAAGGAATATGATACACTATATTGTCCTGTCAATTCTTGTTTTTTTTTTTTTTTGTTATGATCAGTAGAATGAGTATATATATTATAACTACGTACCTAAATTAAAAATAAAAAGTAAACTAAAAATAAATAAAAAATCTCTAAAATGAAAAATGATAAATAAGAGCTTTCACTATTATTCAATTGTTCTAAGTTTATGTGTATAATTTTTTTCTTGTTGTTGCTAATCGTAAAACCTTTTAGTATTTTTTTCACCATGAAAACATCAAAACTTAATAGTTTTGCAAACATTTAATATCTAAATAACTCTAAAGTATCACTATTCGAAATTAAAAGTCTTGGAATCATTATCCTAGTAAATAAGTCAAACTTTGAAGTTACTAAAGTCCTATAATACGTTTAAATTTCTATAATTTTTTTATAAATACATAAATATCTTTTGTGTAACTTCAATTATTCAATATCCTGAGAATCATATACTAAAGTAATTTTACTTATTGTAAGTACATTTGTGCTAATCGATCTTTCTCCTTTCTCTTCAATTATAGAAGAAACCAATTAGAAAAATTATCAGAAATTTATGAAGAATCGAATAAAATATAAAAAAATAAAAAGAATATAATGTATTTTACCACAAATAAATAATAATATATTATGAATATTTAGGTTCAGCTTATATCATCAGTTGAACTATATATAATATTAAATGTGATAGAAAATTTCATAAGTTGAGACTTGAGAGATGAATTTCAATTATAAAATGAATCTTACTAAATAAATAAAACTTTAAAAAATAAAGTTACTAAATTAGCCTTAAACTTTTGCTAATTAATGGTTTTTTTTCTTTTTCTATATATATATATATATATATATATATATTTTTTTTTTTTTTTTTGACAATTATATAAACGAATCTCATTATAAAAGAGATAAGAAATTTATAAAGAAACTTAAAATAAAAATAATAATGTTATGTATATTATTAAAATATATATATATATAGAATATGATTAATATGTAGGTTCAACTTATGCCATTAGATGAATTATATATCATATCCATGAATTTTTTTAGGGTATCCTATCTATGAATTGATAGATAAACTATATAGGGCTCTAACCAAATAAATAAAACTTTGAGAATATAGTTAATAAACCAACCTTAAAAACTAAAATTCTTTAATAATATAATAGGCAAATCAAATTTTGTCTAACTATATAAAAAAATTATATTCAAAGATATAGTTTATAAATAAAACTTTAAAGATATAGTTACCAAACTAACCTTAAAAATTAAAATTCATTAAGGATATAATAGGCAAATCAAATTTTGTAAGAAACAACTCACACTTTTATAATAGAAGTAGACTAGCACTACGCACGTGTGTTACACGTGGTTATAATTTTTTATTATTATTTAATAAAAAAAATTAAGTTGAACACAAAATAATTGTACATTGTGATCACTGTAATATATATACACAACTTCGTAGATTATTCAATGTAATAAAAAATTAATTCATTGAACAAACATAATTTTGAATCAACTAAAAACTAAAAGAATCACAAAAGAGAAATAAAAAAGTTAAATAGCGTTAGTCTTAATAAAACAAGTTATAATAATTGAAGTTAAAAGATTCGTAAAACACGACATACCAATACCATGATATAACGCTCTAGACTCTTCGTACTGCTAAGGCCCAGGGAACATTCCAAGCCTTCTCAATTCTTCGATCCATTCATATTCATCCTAGAAGGAAAGCTCGGCGATTGCGGTGTCGGCTGCCTTTAAATAGGGCATCATCTTATGCCCTCAGCCCCGGGACAATCTCTAAAAAGACATGAAGTTGAGGCAATTCTTACTTGTTTATCGGAAACTAATCTTTTTTATCTCCGGAAGATAATAGGCGCAGAAGTCCGATGGGTACACGAAAGTGACGAAGTTCAATCTCCTTTGCAAAGTCCTGCGCAAAGGCAGGCCGGCCGGAGATCTTCTATACTTTCGGACGGGAGAATGAAGAGTAATGATTTCAGCAAGAGCAGCATGTAGTTGATCCTATGCTGATCGATTGTGGAGAGGAAGGTCTTTTCGTAATGGATGTGTCGGATTCCTAAGAACCCGGATAGAAGACCCCTGATTAATAGTAGTACCACCAACTTCCTTTCAAACTGGCTTGAGCTAGTGCAGTAGTTAGGAGTCATTGATCTATTTTAGCCTCTGGGAGAGGTTTTCCATATTGTAGAAATATTTACTCTTACAAAATTTTATGTTATATATGTAGCGTTTGATTTATTCAAACTATTGTTTACTATTTATTATACACAGACTCGATCATCATTAATATATCTTGAATAAGTTATACGATTATTGAAAAACTATATACGTAATAATGAGGCATAAATTTTTATGTTTTGCACCAAATCACTGACATTTGAAGAAATACACATTTTTAATTGTCTCATTATATCATCAACTGACATCCATAAGTCAATTATTTGTTATATACACACAAAATATTAGGCCTAACGTACTTTTCTATAATTCTCTAATAAATAATTTCGATTTCAATATACATTTGTCATTTGCACATGAATTTTTTTACATATTTTAATGTGAGGAAAAACTTCCAGCAACTTAGTATCAAGGTCCAACATCCAACTTTTGGTATGAAAATTATTTCTTAATTTTTTTTATTATTATTAAGTATAACCCTCTTTAACATAATTTACTTATCAATTTAAGATTGCTTATTTCAATTTTCCTTAATTATTTCTCAATGCAACATCGAAATTTAAATATTATGTGTGATTTAAAATAAAAATCCTACTATAGTATAGTTACAAAATAAATAATATTTTTTATGGAAGGTTGATTATATACATAGTGTCTCATAATCTTCAATCAAGACACATGCTACAATCTATATAAAATATAATAAATGTTTTAACTAATTTGTAATGTCTTTAATTCCTTATTTAGTTATAGTGAAATACTCCTAATTTTTCAAACATTGCACATCCATTTAAAAGTCTTATATATACATGTTTAAACCACGCATTCCGATTTTATTTCTCTCATTTTATTTTTTGTTTAGACTATACAGTACTCTATTCGACGTAATTATTTTTTATCTAATCTATTGTCAAGTTAATATTAGCATTCACATTTCACACTTTATTTTTCAGCATGTTTTAATTTAATTATGTGATACTCATTCACATAGTACAATTGAACATTCACAGTACAACTTAGTTCATTATTTCTGTATCGTTCTTTTTTATTCTTTATTGTACCCTAAAATTTATATAGCATAGTAAATTCATTTATCAAGTTATTACATATGCTTAAAAAATATATATAATATTTTTATTGATTTAATAATTTGTTTAATGTTAGATCTTAAATATTTAAAAGAATTGCAACTATTCATGTCCACTAATTTTTACGTTTGCCATTTTTATTATTTCTATTATTAGTACAATAAAATTTCATACCTCGGTCTAAACTCCAGTTATTATAAACCTTGTGATTTTTATGTCCCTCTCCAATTTTCTAGCATAACAGTTTTTCTTTAGTCTACTAAAATTACATCACCTATTAAAAGTATTACATCAGTGAGTATATTTATGTAGGTGTTTAAGGTATGTGATTAAAAATGATGTTCAACTTATAGACTTATTTGAATAAAATCGGTCCATTGTATAGACCAATAGTATTTAAATTTACACAATATTGCTACCGATGCATTTATAGTTTTTATATCTTCATATATGTCTTTTACTGATTTCATATATAAGCAACTTTTACTGCTTTCCTCCATCTTTTTCATTATATATATATATATATATATATATATATATATATATATATAAATGACTTTATCGTATACTTTTTTAATTCAATAAAATTCGTAAATCAATTATTATTTTCTCTTGTTGTAATGTTTATAAATGTTACTTATGAAGTACATCAATTTCATTCTTCTAAATCATTGAAAATAAATATAATATATAATCTTATTTCCCACAAGCATAATAATTCGATTTATATTTACTTAGTGATGCTCATACAAAGAAATTTAGCGTATAAACATATATATTGCTAGTTTAATCAAAATTTAAACAGTAAGGCTAAATGTATGCCTAGTTAATCCAAATTTTGAAATACTACATCGTAATAATTAACTTGTATGTACATCTACCTATAATATAGATATTTAATTTTTGTTTTTGTATTCCTTTCCCATAGTATAATATGTCTGACTATATAATTAGTTTATCCTTTGATTTTTCTATTATATTACCTAGACTCGTCTATTATAATTTTTTTTTATAATGAAAATTCACTTAGACTCTTTAATATTTATATTTTTTACGCTAGTTTTTTTTTTTATAATTTTGTTTATTTATATTTTTTACGCTAGTTTAATAAAGTTCTATCTGCTAATAATAAAGTCTATTTCTCACTTCTATTCATTTTATCATCATATAGTTCTTATTCAATTGTTGGACTTTAATAAAGTGGTATACACAAAAAACCATGCAATTTCCTAGCTAACATGTCTTTTTACTCACTCAAAAGTCAATTTTAAAATATAATCTCAGCAATTTCACATGCAAGTCATTTTATTCTTTGATTTTAGTACTTGCTTCAAGTGTATATTATAATGAAGTTTAAGTTACCGTTCACATTAAGCTATAATACTTGATCAATTCAATAGTTTACACTTTAGTCTAAATATTATATATTCAAATTTTATTTTTCATTAGATAACTTATATAAATTCCATTATTGTTTCTCAATGTTGTAATATTGATACTTCAATAATTTAGACATTTAGGGAGATTATTGAAAGTAGCAAATTTATAATATTCAAATTTAGACAAATTAATTGTTACTATTAGATAAGTATTATTCTAATTTATATTTATAATAAGAGTTTGTTCCCTTTTATGGGTTTTTATCGGTCAAGGACTCGAAAAATAGGTCAACTATCAATTCAGGGCCTAAAAGATTTGAAATTATCAATTGAATGCCCATAAGTCCAAAATCATTAGAGGGCCTGTTTGGAAAATTGCAAAACCCAAATAAAAATACACAAAATAAAATTATCTCAAAGTGATAAGCAGTATAAATATATGTAAAAAGTCTTTCACGATATTTTTTTTTAAATTTATTATTTTTTTAATTTTCTGTAGTTTCATATTTGAAATTGTTAGTTTTTTTAAACATCTGTAATTTATCTTTTAAGTCATACGTGGGGAAAAAAATTATTTAAAAAAAAAAGTTTGTAATTTCTTTTTGAGTTCATAATATTTAAATTCATGTAAAAATATTTCACTAAAATGTTTTTTTCTTTTGTAAATACCTTTTTTTTTTTGTTAATTTGTATATTTTTTAAAAAAATATTGTAAATATATTTTATTATTTTATTATATCACAATAATTTTTAAAAAAATAATGTAGTGAAAGATTTATAGCCAAAGTCAACAACACTTGGCTAAAACAGATACAAAGCTCTATGATTAAAATTTAGAAGTATGAAACACTGCTAGTAAATTATGCAATGATCAGTTTCAGCTGTTTTGCCAAAAAATGGCAAACCAACAACAATACAATGGAATATGTATCGGTGGTGGGAATATTTCATTTTGTTAATAATTCGAAATGATTTATAACCTGGGATTTTCAACAACTCGAAACATATAGCAAATCAACAAAAAACATTTTCAAGGCAACACAAAGAATTTGGCTAATGAGTTGCCATTATTGGGGAAACAAGAAGGCATTAGATTAATAGCTAAAGAATATGCAAGGCGATCTCACGAATAGTATATGAAAGTAACAACAGTCAGCATGCAAATATTATTGTTGTGGGATTAAAGAGGTGTAGTAAAAACGCATCTAATATAAAAATAACAAAGTACAACCATATTTTTTTAACATCTGCAAAACTAATCAAGCAATGGGAGTATGAGTGGAAGTTGTTGCAATCTATTTGAAATTTAGAGAAAACGATATTTTTTAAATTTAAAAATCTAAAAGTAAAAATAAATACATGACAGGCAAAAAAAAAAAAAAAATGACAGACTTCCGAAAAGGGAAAAAAACAATTGAACGATTTTCTCAACAACTGATGCGAACTAATAAGTTGACCCCTCGGTTAACTGCCACGAAGCTTATTTGGAAAAAAAAATTGGTAAAACCTTCTTGCGATTGCTTTTTCCAAGAGCTTTTCAACTTACAGTTTGGAACAATCTATTTTGGAGTGTTTGAAAGAATTACTTCAGCTTAATAAAAAGTGATTATAAGGTCAAAAGCTAGAAGTGAAAAATATTTGTTTTTTTTAACTTTTTGGTCTTTTAGTAAATAAAAAAAAAAAAAAATCTCCCTCACAAATAAGCTAAAAGTTGTTTAATTGTCAAACACTCCTATTTTTACATTTCACCAAAATCACTTTTATTCTCACACATTACATTTTTTTAATTTTAAGCAATTTTACCACATTCTCTATTTTCAATCACTTCTCCAAAAGTTAGACAATTGAAAACACACCCTAAGAAAAGTACAACAAAATAAAGAATAATCGTCAAACTTAACAGAGTCCATTCAAAATCAAACAGCAAGCGTTTCACAATTTTTTCCAATTACGAAATAAACAAAACCCATTTCACATAATTAACACATTCTTTGATTACGTTTGTTTATAATTTACATTTCAACCATTCCCATAAGCTTATTCACAGTTAGGGCACAAGATCGATTGACCTACAAATTGTGGGGAAGAGCATGCAATATACGCTATCACCTAATTGTGTCGCTCATCAGTCCGCGCAAAATGTGAGTTACAATAGATCTAAATTACCAAGCAAATTACAGGAATGCATGTATAGACGATCGCAACGGTACCGGAAAAGATACATCACAAACTAAATTTAAATGGCAAAATCAAAACAGATATACGAAGCTCTAATTCAGGCTAATGTACCTCTTCATTAGGACAGTTGAAGAAACGACGACCCGAATTGGTTTGTTCACGAGAACCACGTCGGAGCTCTAAGAGAGGGCTTGCACCAGGACCTACGCTCATTCTCATCATAATCGAACCTCGGACCCCAAAAAAGGGGCACCTCCATTAGGCGCTGATTGCGCCGATTAACGGTAGCACCCGTAGTGTTGTTGGACGACGCACGGCTAGAGTTAGACATAAGATTAAGCTTTTGGGGGAGGAAGAAAGTTTGGGGGTTGGGGGATTGGCTTTGAGTTACCCAGCTATGGAGTAATGGATTTCTTTAGTTATGTTTAATACTGAGGGAATTGTAAGAGATAGATATACAAGTAAGTTTTGTATTGCTTGCCTCGAATTGTAATTTATTGGGAAGGGAATATGAATGAAAATACTTTTTTATCCTTTTTTTTTTTTTTTCCAAAAATAAAAATTGGGTCTATGGTTAGGATGATATTGTGTCAGATCCAAGGGTTAAAAAACAGTGGTTGCATTGGTGCAACCATTTGATAGAAGTAAGACTAAAAAATGTTAGATAATTATAAGGTAAGGGTTTGAAACCGAAATATTCCTATATGATTACTTTGTATGTTGTAATTCGAAACATGTTTAAAATGTTGCAATATATATTGTGTTATCACATTATGTGCACTTAGATCATTTAATTTACATATTAGATTTAACTTAGTATTTTGTAGACTTTGAAAATTTAATTGGGATAGATAAGCTTGAATTTGTAGAACTTTAGTCCTATAACTTAGTACGAAGAATATAGGTATTATTTGTGGACTCTAAAGTATTTTTAGAATACACATAAGCTATGATATTTTGTACAATTTGAAGACTAGTGTTCACTTTGGGATAGTTAGAATTCAATTTAATTTGCCATTTTAGTAGGACTAAACTACGTACCCTAATATCAACCTGAACTAACCTTGATTAGCATGCATCCTAAACTAACCTAAATGATCAACTAAACTGACCCACTCCCTTGACCATGATGGTCGAACCAAACATCCCCTTATACCAACTCATTTGTTATCTTCATCCAACCACTCGAAGGATCACTACGGGTCATCTTCGAGTTTCTTCGGGTTAGATTTAAGCATAGTATAGTTTTGTTAAATGTTGTATTCGGTTAGGGGATTGGTTTGGAAGGAAGTGTTGATGTATTTTGTACACAAGCTAGTAAAATTGCATGTAGAATGGAATGTGATGTTCATCATTAATTGTGTTCTTGCATGTGTAATTGTGGTGATTATGGAGTGATTATGCTAATTGGTAAGAAATAACCTTAGGTGATTGCATGTTGATTTTAAGTACACTTGCATGCTAGTTTTGGTAGGATTATGTTCGAATGTCTTAGGTATTGATTGAGGATATTTTCATGTTGATTTTAGAAAGAAAATGATAAAAAAAATAAAAAAAAAAAAATGCTCTGATTAGGAGTAATTGCATGTTAATTATAAGAGGTGTTAATTATAAGAGGATTGAAAAAAATTGATGAAAAATGGTCAAGTATGTTTCTGTTTGGATCCCGATGATGTTGCATGTCAATTTTGTTAGAATTTAAGTTGATTTGTTAAAGTTATAAACATATTGATGAATTAAAAAGAATGTTGAACAATCTTGATAACCCAGACCCCACTGTTATGAGTTTGGAAATTTGATCAAAATGAGTTGATAGGATTTTTGAGGCTAAATGATGTAAATGTGTAAATATGTGATTTAATTAAGTTTGAGAAAATATTTTGTTGAATTTGGGGCATATTTCGTCGAACAAAAATGATAGAAAAATTGTGAGTTGGTTGGTTACGTTTCAGTACTGAAAGGTTGATCAATATGTATTCCTTTAATGTTTAAATTGAGCAGATTGCATACATTAGTATATATGCATGTTTCGGTACAATTAATGATTAGTTTGATTAATCTTGGTAAATTAAAATGGACGTAGAAGATAATTTAAGTGAACTTTGAATAACAGAATTGAGCTTAGGATCAAATTGGGTTGAAAATAAAATTAAGATTGGGCTAGATAATAAAAGGAAATGACGTTGAGCCCATAGGTTAGATAGTAGGTCCAAATAAATCATTTGGTCCCTAAATAATGCAATTCAACACTTGTTATTGGATTTAGAATAATTAAATGGGCCTTCGGTGTTAATTGGGTTAAAACCAAATCCTTATTGAGCTTTGTTTCGAGCTCGATGGCCCAGGTCAGGCCCAAATCAGAAAACAAATAAAATGTTTAGTCATAATTAAAATTAAAATGGATGATTAGATAATATAAGTATGATTAGGAATTCAAATAAGAGGTTAATTAGAATGAAATGGGTTGGAATAGTCCCTAAAACAATTATAAGTTGGAATAATATATAAGTGAAGTAGGGAAATTAGATCATCGGAGACCAATTGATAAAATGAAGACTTAGGCATGAAATATAAAGTGACTTGAGTGATAGGAGGGAGTTAGGATATATTACAGTTCAAATCAAAACTAGGGTTTCAAATTCAGGGTTTATGTGATTTTATGTGATAATGTGATGTTGGGTAACTTGTGTGATTATGATGATGTGTTAGAATTAATAATGCAACTTATAAATGTTGATTTAAGTTAAGTATGATTATCTGAGTAGTTCTTATAAATTAATTAGAATGAAGTGTTATAACATAGGATAAAATAAATTAGCTATTAATTGTGTTATTGATTGAGTTAATAAAGTAACACCTTTCAACTTTTACAACATCATTTTTCAAAACATCTCAGGTATTGCAATTTTCATGGCCAATTGTACAAATGATGCTTGAATAGTGACGCCTTCTCCTAATTGATAAAAAAATGTGTTTTTTCACAACTAAAGAAAATAGTTGGTGTTTCTAATTAAATGGGTAATGATATTACATCACAATAATATATATACTTAATCTTTAGTCAATGTGATTTAAACCATCTCTATTCACACTACTAAAGAAAATAGTTGGTTTTATTATGAAATGGATAATGATATTATACCAAATAATACTTATACTTAATCTTCAGTCAACACCATTTAAATCATCTACTAGTAAAATACCCACAGGTCTATTAAACTTTTTTTTTTTTTTTTTTTTTTTTTTTTTTTTTTTTTTTTTATAATAAAATGATCAAAATCTATAAACATATTTTTTTATTCCTATTTTTTTTTTTAAGTATATTATAGAAACATAAGAATTATAGTCATAAAATAATAATATTTGGGTAAATTTTTTAAATATATTAAAAAATATCTAGAGGCTATCAGCATATAATAAAGGAAAGGGTCAATAAAAAACTAACCTGTAGTATTCGCGTTTTGACACTTTAGAAACTAAACTTTTTTTTTTTTAACCGATTGCAACCCGTACCTTATGTTTCTCAACCTCCGGCAATATTTTCCAGCGAGAAAATTAAGAAATTATTAAAAATATTTAAAAATTAGAAAATTATTTAAAAAAATTGAAATTATTTCTAAAACTATAAAAGTTTATTTAAAATATATTAAAATTAAATTTAAACGATGGAATTATTTTTAAAATTTTTAATTTTATTTAAAAAAATTAAAAAATTTATAGAAAAATAAAAATAATTAAATTTAAAAATAAATTAATCTTCTAGCTAGAAAATTTAAAAATTATTAAAAAATATTTAAAAATTATAAAAAAAAAATAAAACAATCTGAAATGATTTCTAAAACTAAAATTCATTTAGAATATCTTAAAATTTACTTGAATGGTGGAATTATTTTTAAATAATTTATAATTTTCAGGTCGTGTAAATTAGTTTAATTAATTTTTGGATTATATATATATATATATAGAACCTTTATTCAAGGATTTTGTCTTAGAATTAAATAAAAATAAAAATCTATTATTTTTATTTAAAAGTTTAGAACATAAACGTGAGCTATTCGATTTCAAAAACAGGGAATACAATTATTAATGTGTTGAATAATTTGTTTTAATTTCGTTACACTTATCAAATTTTAAATAGATAGTGGTTAATTTCTTATATAAGTTTGAGCTACAATAAAAAATATCAACTAGTTTTTTTAAAAGTAAAAATTATACTATTTAATTTATATAATTGTTTGTTTGATTTTAATATTTTCTAGTGCCTTTGAAAATTTTGTATTGAGGTTGAAGAACTACGATAGCTTCACCAATAACATTTGAAAAAAAATATTATGTACTATGGCAAAAACTAATCAAACTAATTTACACAACCTAGAATAATATTAATTAGTATGATTAGTTAATTTCTAGGTTATAAAAAAATAATTAATTTATAAATTATTTTAAATTTTTTAAATAAAATTGAAAATTTTAAAAATAATTCCACCATTTCAAGTAAATTTTAAGATATTCTAACTGAATTCTAGTTTTAGAAATCATTTCAGATTTTTTAAACTTTATTTATAAAGTTTAAATATTTTTTAATAATTTTTAAATTTTCTAGCCATAAAATTATTTTTTTTTTCTATAAATTTTTTTTTTCTTAAATAAAATTGAAAATTTTAAAAATAATTCCATTTTGAAATTAATTTTAAGATATTTTAAATGAATTTTTTAGTCAAACTTTGGTGTATTGGGACATGGTGAACCTGGATTATTTTAAACCATTAGATTTGATCAACTCATAATCCAACCATTAGATCAAAATAATATTCTCTCGCCTTATATCGTTACTTATTCTACCGGTTTCACCTAAAATTATTAACATTAAATAATTAATTGCCTATTACCCCTCAAACTAAACCCTTGCTTGTCCCCGAGCAAATAAGAACAAAAGAATGATGATTTTCTTTCTCATTTGGAGGAAAACATATAGGTATTATCGGTTTTACTTGGAAATGTATGCCTCAAACCAAAAACACATTCTATCTATGCAACATCACAAGTTAAGGAACTTTTTAAATCATCACAATATCCTCACATATAAGTGTATCACTCAAGCACTCAAGTGTATATAACAGGGTTGTGTATCGCTCGAGTTGTATACATATGCATGCCCTACCATATGCTTGCCTATTGTCTCATCTCTCCATCACATTTGGTAATACGTGCAAAGAATCAGAAGATCTTTATTTTGGTTGTAATATAGGCTTTTTGGAGTAGGTGGAACATGTTTGGGTGTAGTGGCTTAACTTGGAACGATTGAGTTTCACTCAACTAACCCTCACATAAGGTTTACTCCCACTCTCTTTTCACCACTTTATTACTTCTATGTTCCTTTCACCTTCTTCAAATCGCCCCAACCAACTATTTTACAAAAATGTGAATTAGCAAAATTTTTTACTTCTAACTCAATCAAAGTAAGCTCTATTATTGGATTCTTTTGACTCTTTTTTTAATCCTAAACTATAAATATTCAATCGAAATGAAATGTACACTTTTTTTTTTCTGTCAAACTAATGACGTTTTTCGACCTGTTTTACTTTTTTTTTTTTTTTTTTTTTATATATATAAAGGTCAAAAGGATCCCATCTAAGATTGATTTTCCCTTTCTAATTCAACGCTCGACTTTCATTTTATTTTTCTCTTCTCTTCCCCACTTTATATTCATCATCTCACTCTCATCATCTTTGTAGCCCTCACTCATATCTATCTTCCAACCTCCTCCCTCAAACTCATTCGATCCAAGTGTGGGAAAAGGCTTAAAAGACGGATATGACTTATAATTATCAGCTATCAAGAACAAGGCTACAAGCTCAACTTGGCTAACTAGAGACAATTCATATAGAAAGAGTAGGAAGATGATTTAAAGGCTCAAAACATGTTATAATCAAAGATCGCCTAAAATCATTTTCAATGCTCATAATTTTACCTCGTGATTTTAAGTAGACTCAAGGCAAGTTCTAGAGGTACTATGCATATGATCAACATCACACAAATCAAGAAAAATTTTGAACTCCAAAAATAGGAATTCCTCATTTTGGCTCAAAAGCTCACCGGCTTATATATTATAATTAATCTCTTTATCCAGAAACAAGTATGTGCATAAATCACATTTTAAATCAAAACGCAAGTTTGTATATCATCATTGACAACATTTCCAATACCTTATCAACCTAATATTTCCTATTTCAAGAAAGGTTTTGAAATTTTTTTCTCAAAAAATCATCACAAAAATTTATTAAGATCAACATTACAGGATTTAAACAACCATCAACGAACAAAATTCAAAAAATAAACTACTAATCTAAACAATCTAATCAACTAAAAACAAGGTTCAAACATTCGGTAGATGCAAGAAGAAGACATTAAACAAACCCAAGCACACTCAATCATTTTTGCAACCACAACCCCCCTCAAACTATTTTTAGCCATATTCTAAGAGCACAAAAATAGTTTAAAAAGTGAAAAGTGGTGCGAATTTATTTACAAACTCCCCTTGAGGGGAGGGGAGTGTTAGCTCGTAACGCCCACCTTGCACATTGAGATCTTCGAGTTGTGCAAGCATTCTCGCCATCCACCGTTGTTCCTTAGAATTTGCTGCTTGGACTTGCATCATGTCGGTCGGGGTCTTCACTATGTCGGCAAGTGGTCCTTCAATCGCCATCAACTGATCTTCAACATTCATATCACCTTCTCGTTGTCGAAAGGTCGAGGCCTCTCCTCGCTGTCCAGAGGATACTCCTTGACTGGTGGGTGCCTCCATTCGCACCAGAAGCAAACGTCTTTCTCTTTTGAGACATGGTTAATAGAAAGGAGAACCTACAAATATTCAATAATTCCAATCAAACTCCCTCAAACTAGAATTGAGGCATGTGTGTGAAAATTACAACAATTTAAGGATCTTTTACACATTGCCTCATAACTAGTTTGAAAAACCCACTCAACATATATAACACACACAATTCTGGCAAGCTCATGGGATATAAAATCTTAGAAATCAAAACTATCCCGATTAATGCAAATAAGCTCCCTCAAACTAAATTTGAGGCATGTATTAAAATGCTTAAGCAATGATCATAAATACATGCCCTCAAATTAGTTTGATAGCTAATCAATATCACAACTTCGATACTCAATTGAATGAATTCATGGATGATAGCACAAAAAATACGAAATAAGCTAAAAATTCACAAGACATGACTTAATCTTGCACCTACATGGTATGCTCTCATCAAACAACTTGAATTCGAGAATCAACCCATTCAATTGGAACACTTCAACAAGGTAAGAAACAAGATTAGGCACCAATTGGCCTTTAAATCAACAATTTAAGCACAAAATTGGTTGCCCACAAGGTGTTCGACAATTTGCCTCAAATAAATTTCAATTCCAAAAATGCTCAAATTTGATTTATATGCATTCCTCATGGTCAATGTACAACAATAAATGCTAATCAAATAATTTCATCCACAAGAAAGTAAGAAATTCGAAGTGAAGGCAATCTAGCATAAGACCTCTAATTCGCCAAGAACTCCAAGAACTCCGAAAATAAAATGAATTGAAAGGCATACTTGACTTCGGAGAGATAGAATTACCTTGAATCCGAGTTCCAAAAGTGAATGTGTGTGGATTTCATGTGTTTTGAATGAAAAATCCAAAGAAATTGGGAAGAAATTGAACCTGTTTGGTTTTAAAACTTAAAACCTGATTTTTAGTATAAGGGTGCACGGTCCGTGCGGCCCCTTTAAGATGCTCATGGGCTGGACCGTGGCTCCTCTGTTCTTCATTTTTGCCCTCCTTCGCCTCTTTTGCATTACCTACACAAATTGAACCCCAAAACATAAAAATAACACCTACAAACATAAATTTAGCTCAAACATGAAATTAAACAAAATAAATCACCAGGCTGCCTCCCGACAAGCGCTTGTTTTTAAGTCGACAGGCTGACTTTCATGAATGTTATCTAGGATCCAAAAAGAAATGTTTTTTCTTGCCATGCTTTTGTTTGCTCAAGTAGGATTGGTGAATCTTCAGTGCAAACATGGCAAGAAAGATCCATGACAACATTATGGGTTTTATATTTATTAAAGAAAATCAACTCCATGCCCAATTGCGATGCAAGTTTTCTAAAATTATAGAGACATGACAACTCAAAACTTGCATGCCAATCACACAAATAATCATAATTTGACTCATTGAAAGGATATAAAGAGATTAAACTCTCTGAACCAATATGATGAGGTATTCTTTCTTTTGAATCTTCATTTCCCTCATTGTTGTCCTCCAAGGGGCACTCATTAGAGAAGTCTTCGCCAATTGCTTCCATCAACTCATGTGGAATAATCGGAAATCGTTCTTGAGGATTTTACATGCGAAGTTCTTCTTGATTCCTATCTTCAACCTCCTTACACAACTTCTCCTCACAAAACTCTTCATTCTCAAATTCACCGACAAGGAGTCCTTGTTCATCTAGGTTATTAGCTTCACTATCAAGTTGGCTTTTGTGTTGATGACTCACAATAACGGTATCCAAATGATCCTTCAAAGATTGTATTTGAGCTCCCCGATCTATCTCTACTGTCGGCTCAACCGCAACTCTTTCTACTATTGGTATGTTTGAAAACCATTGATAACACGACGAATTCGTAGACTTCTGCAATGATTGATTATGAGTATACATCCAATTTTTAAGAGAATGAATCTGTTGTTGTTGTTGTTCCATAATCTTCATCATCTGCTGCAACATTTCATTTCCCAAACTCATTATGACTTTCTCCAATGATCTCGCAAAATAACACAAGTTTTAGCCACAACAACGAGAATCAATGATCAAAAGAAAAGACTACACATTTTTTTTTTCAATTATATATATATATATAACAAAATAAAAAATGTCTAGAGTATCATAAATGCTTATAACAGCACTATCCGGCTATCATTACCGATTTCCCGGCAACGTCACCAAAAACTTGACACATACTTAGTTTTTGCAACTAAAATTGAGCAACTGCAAGTGTACGATGTCAATGGTAGTACTAAGCAAGTAAAAGGTCGATCCCACGAGGAATCGACTTGATATCGGATAGACAAATCGAAATAGCATTTTAATAGCTAACTAGACGATCGAGTGGTTGGTTTTTTTTTTTGGTGTTTTAAGAACTAATTTAAATAAACAAGGAATTAAAACTAATATGATGAAGTAGAGAACAAATAATAGGGATTGGCCAATTAATAAAGATAATCTAGGATTAGATTTCAACTAAGGGTAATTAACAATGATTATCCCGATCAATTCAACCTTTAAACCGAATGCTATGAGGAAACGATCACAATTATATGCAAGACCCCCTCTTGGAGCGAATTACGTGTCGATTGTGTAAGATTAATCGCCGTCTCCGGTCGATTAATAAAATACAACTCCCAATCGAACCTAAGACCAAAGTTCCCGCAATTAGCTCAAACCTCTTTGTTCTATTGTTTAATCATGTCAACTAATGTGAGCTCGGATCAAATCTCCCCTCTCGGTTCCAATTTAATTCCCAATAAATTGCTAAACAATTGGTCAAATCATTTAACAAGTATTATGAACAATTAATCAACTAATAGCATAACACGAGATTAAATTAATCAGGTAAAAATCACTAATCACCCATAATCTACTTTCTAAAGCTAAACTAAGGAAATTTAGCCAACCACGATCATAATAAGAGATAAACACAAATATATAGACATAATCATGTTCATACAAATATTAAATGGAAATGGAAAGATAAAACATATTTTAATGTTGATCTTGATCTTCAAGTTCAATTCTCTTCTTTTGCTCTCTAATTTCTCTCTCTAAAAACTATACAAATGATGAATGATAGCTCAAAAACTGAAGTGGTAAGGTTTCTATACACATTTAGGGGCTTTTTTAAGGTATTGGGTTTAAAGATCACATAAATGAACTAAAGCCCTTCCAATTCCGGAGGTCTTGCACGGTCATGACTGTGCAAGACCCCAACATTAGTGGATTTTCTGGTCTATTGCACGGGTCGTGCAAGGCCAAAACTGCACCTGTATTCTAACTTCAAAGCCATGTTTCGAGGTCTTCAAGTCCGAATTTGGATTTTCCTCTCTTTGGCAAAGTTGTAGCCCTTTGAGTTAGCTTTCCAATGCCGCTAGTTTTACCTTCATTGGATATGTATATCTCAAGATATTCCCAAATACCAAAGGTATGTCAGTTTGGACTTTTGCACTTTCGCCACTTTTCGCCTGACATTCTTGTCCCGTGCTCTTTCACCCTCGTTTCTTCCACTCATTTATGTTCATTGTACTTTTAACCTATTTTACCTACAAAATACTCAAAAACCAATTTTTCCGACGAAAGAAAGCAAATACGAATTATATGACAAACGAGAGCTTAGAATACACAAATATACGATAAAATCTCTATTCTAAGCGTGTTGGCATAACCAAAAACCCCGTTTGTCAATAATCCAACCGTTATATCAAAATAATACCCTAGTTCCTTATACCCGTTACTTATTCTACCGGTTTCACCTAAAATTATTAACATTAAATAATTAATTGCCTATTATTAATTACAATAATATCTCCCAAATCATGATTCAATTTTATTGAATCGAAAACTAATATAGATTTTATGTAATTTTTTATTTTTGAAATTCTAAAGTCAGGTACACCAATTTTTTCCAATCATATTAAATGTCAAAAAAAAAAAAAAAAATTGGAATCACTACATATTTCGAAAAAAGAAAAAAAATACAACAAAAACTAATAAATCCTAAAATCACTCAATATAAATATTTCAAATGCATAAATAATATTAGACGCGGACTATTTACAACCCACTTAATTTCTTAACGCAACCCATTTCTTGATACAGTCCACTTGTATTTAAAATTACATTAATTTTTCTCAATACATCCCTCTCATTTCCAACAATGCTCTTATTATCTCTCCCTTCTCTCGAAGCGGTATTTGTTAGTGAAAACAAGTCAAGAACACACAACTCCAAAGAATCTGAAAAATGTACGAAGAAAAACACTCTGAATTCACACTCACAGTTCGGCCAGAATTGTAACCGAACTCAGCTTACGCAGAACAGGAAATAGAAATGGATCAAACACAGTTTTAACGTGGTTCGTTCAAGATGAACTACATCCACGGAGGCAAGGCACACCTCAATCCACTAAGAACTTCAATCAATTACAGAGAATAAGCTCAAGAAATGAAATGCCCAATTTTGTATACAAATTAGGGCATGAACACTCTATCTCTAAATACTCTCTCTAATCTAACAATACAGGAGATAATGCTACGTAGTGATCTTCTCCTCAATGAGAGCTTTACAATGATATATGGATTGAAACTTGAATGCAACTGGATAAGAAGTTACAACTGCATGAAGTTACGCTGAGCTACCGGACAAATGTGACGGTTTTCTTCGTCACTAACTGCAACTGCTTCGTCACAAACGGCAGTTATCCCAAACTAACTCGAACCCGGTTTGCTCTGACCAGTTTCTCTTCTTGATGATAAAACCCGGTTTAAACCACCGGTTCTCCACTCCCTAACTCCGGTTCCACATTCCCAACACACCATATTACAAAGTATAGGCTCACTTGATGAAATTGAACATTACCTCACAGTATTGTTAAACAATTAGACTAAACCTAATTGATCAGATTACGCTCAATCATAAAATGAGAACAGACTTATAGATAAATAACAAAAACGGGAGCTCATAACTAAAACGATAAAACCAAACATCATTGTAAAATCGTACTCTCTAACACTAGTACACGAGTAGTTTAGCTACTCATGCCTACTATCAAATCAAAATAATAATTCGAAGAAAACATTGTAATGAATTTAAAAACTAGACAAGAAATAATTAAACCTGAGTAGGCGGCTCTTCGTCTCGTCTTGCTCGTCAATCCTTGCTCTCACGCCTTCTACTCCAAAGTATGTAAAAGTATGAGACGATATGTTTAAACTCGAGCTTGAGCCTCTATTTATAAGTTGGGGATGAAATCCTCAAGAGATTAAGATCAAAATCCTAGTTAAAAACCGGATTCACTTTGGGACACATTTTAGCGCGACCACGCGAGAAGTGATGTGGTCGCGTTGGCCTTTCCAGCTTCAAACTCCTTAACAAGGCTTCTTTTGGCGCGACCACGTTGCCTTTCGGCACGGTCGCATCAGCTTTTCACATATCACACTATCTAGCCCCATTTTGACGCGGTTGCGTCCAATCTTGGCGGGGTCGTGTTGATGCTTCAACGAATTGGGTTTTGACTTTTGGGCCCAATGTTGCCCATTTTGTCCCTTCTTCGACTTGTTTCTTAATGTAACCTTCGTAAAATCTTCTTTTTAGCCTAAATAACATTAAAACTCTACAAAACAAGCCAATACATGTCAAATGACCCAATATATCAAATATGAACAATTCTCGATCACTTATGTATGCAAATGTTACAAAATAAGTACTTAAATCGACCTAAATGCATGCATACACAACGTGTAAATCCATGTAAGAATTTATTTCAATATTATATTTATCATTTTTCTATGGTTCTTAATTAAGTATTTGTGTAAATTATACTTCATCCGTCCCACCTAGATTTGCACACCTTCCTTATTGGTACGTCCCATACCAATTTGCACATCCTTTAAAGGGAAATTTCTCTCACAATCTCCACCCTCAAAATCTCCACCATCAATCTCCACATTTGAAAAAGTCAACAAAGAAGCAAAAAATAGCTTTTTCTTGATATACGTGCCCGATCAAACGTGCAAACTCCTGTGGGACGAAGGGAGTACTACTATTATCTAAAATCATAGACGAATGAGATGGGATTTTATGATTGATTTATTCAATGTTAGTGTTTAATATATATTATAAGCAAACACGATAAATAATTTTGACTTGTTAAACTACTTTATTTGGGATGAATTGATTTACTTAATTCTGTCATAGCTTAGTATGGAAAGTTTAAAAAGAGATTCAAGTGAAGGAGAAAAAAAGTACAAGAAACATGGTACATAATTTTAATTAATATAAACTAAAGAATATATATATAATATAGTTATGAAAAGAAAAAATAAATGAAAATGAGCTTCATGTAATATTAAGTGTAATTGACTTCAAGATAAAGGAATATTGGAAACAAGAGAAATATTTTGATTTATATTATGACTTTTAGCATATTGGTTTAGGATAAAAGTTCGCATTAAAAAATTAAAAAGAAAAAGAGGAAGAAGAAACAATATATATATTTTTGTTATTACTCCAAAGAAACGGTGAAAAGATTCACAATCTGCACAGTTGCGTAGAAATGAAATAAACTAGTTTATTTTTTAAAATTTTCGCCTAATCTAAACACAACCCCCCAGGTAACCCTATCTTCCCATGATAGTAGCAATATGCGGGCAAGGATTCGTATCGCAGCGGGAGCCACCTCACTCCTCCTTAACTTTAATCGTAAGACTGTGTGTCAATGGCTGCATGACATTCACCACCACCTTCACTCTTGTAAATTTTCCCATCTGACTTTCCTTCAGATTAGCCAGGCCGAGAATCTCCCTAGTTGGCGAGCCAACACCTTGACCATATTTTCGTTCATACAAATGATAGGTAGGGATGGCAATGAATCCACACTAAACTCGCTTCGTATGGGGCGGGTAAAAACCCGGTCAAACAGGTTTCAGGGCGGGTTCAAACCCGGTCAAACGGGAATTGCCGAGTTTGAATCGGGTTATGGATTTTGCTAAACCTGCCCCGAATATATTTATTTATATTAATATTATATATATTTTTATATATTATAGTTATGTATTCCATTTACTAATAATTTTTATTATCAATATATTCATATTTCTATTTTATTTTTTTAGCTTTTTTATTATGTTTGACTTGATTTGAGAACTAATTTCGTTATTCTGGTGAATTATTTTTTTATTCAATAATTTATATATTATATTATATTCAGTTCTAGAATCATTATATTAAAAATTAGTCGCAACAATATTGTACATATTGAAAAAAAGAAAAAGAAAAACATGATGGGGCGGGGCGTATAAACCCGTTGGGTTAGTGAAGCGAAGAGGGGGCGGGTCGAGTTTTCTAAGAAGACGGGGCGAAGCGGATTACAGATCTAATTTTTTTCATACAGGTCGGGTCTTTAAAAAGGCCAAACCCGCCCGCACTTACCCATCCATTGCCATCCCTAATGATAGGTACATCACAGGTCTTGACCCAACAAGCTAAAAGAACATAACTCTTGAGATATATACATTATATCTCATATTATATAAATAAGTAAAATATATCAAAGTTAGTTATAGACCAGTTAGATTTGTTATCCCTCATTGTTAGATATAAATACTAGAATAGGGGATTGCAATTATTCATGAAACAGATACTATTCTTCTGCGCAAATGTAGAAATCCTCTCTCACTTTTCTGTTAATCAATTCTTTCATTCAATAAGAACAGCTTCTACACATTCAGCTATTTTCATCTCATTATGGTATCAGTTTATTGAATCCGGTGATTCAAGCTACGCCAATCTCGATCCGATTTGGAGTTTTTCGCTGTTTCTTTTCTGGGTTTTTGGATCGATCTCATCCGATCGATTTCTTTTCTGTTTTCAATTGGTCATATTCGATCAATTGTCTGGGTATTGGATCGATCTTTTCATCCGATCGATCAATTTGTTTCTGTGATTTTCTTTCCCTACCCTTCGAATTCGGGGATTTTCGCAGATTGGTTTCTTTGTTTCAGACATGCCTGGAGATACATCAGATTCTCTAAACCCCGTTCTCAATCCGTTTTCCCCACTTGCTCTTCATTCTCATGACAATCCGGCTATTGCTATAGTTCTTGAGCCACTCAATGGGTCCAATTTTGTTTCCTGGAGTCATGCAATGCGGCGTGCTCTCAGTGTGAAGAATAAACTCCCTTTGGTTGATGGTTCTTTAGTCCCGCCAGCGGAGGATGATGATAGAGTCGTATTCGGGGCATGGGTGCGAGCTAACGACTTGGTTCTGAACTGGATATTGAATTCCATTAATCCAGACATCAAGCAGACTTTGGAATTTTTTACGTCTGCAAGAGAGGTATGGTCTGAGTTACATGAGAGGTACGGTAAATCTGATGGAACTAGAGTGTACCATTTAGAAAAGTCCTTAAGCTCTTTTTCTAAGGGTTCTACTTCATTAATTACCTATTACAATCATTTTAAGAGTTTATGGGATGAATATCTTAGTTTTCGACCAATCTTGAAGTGTTCTTGTGGTGTAATGGCTGCTTGTACATGTAATTTGCCCCAGTTGGTAGCTCAAACTCAGGAGAGAGATGTTGTTATGAAATTTTTAATAGGTCTTGATGATTCTTATGATGCCATTAGGAGTCAATTGTTGCTTCAAACCCCTTTACCTACTCTTGCTAAGGTTTACTCGCTTCTTCTTCAAGAAGAGAGCCAAAGAAATTTGAATATGCCAATTTCTGTCTCAAATGAAACTGTTGCAATGCTTGCTAGAAATGGAAATAAGGGGTTCAAAGATAAAAATAAATTAATGTTTTGTTCTCATTGTGGAATGCCTGGTCACACAATAGAGAGGTGTTTTCAGATTATCGGTTTTCCACCTGGTTGGAAAGGATATAAAGGGCAAAAGAGTAAACCTGAGTCTTCTGTTAATGTGTCAGTCAAATCTCCTTCTAAGGAATCAATTTCTGGTCAAGAAGACCATGTTGCTACTAATCCTTTGTTTTCTCAAGATCTTTTTGAGCAGTTTTTGAATTTTGCAAAGCTGAAAAAGGGTGAAAATCACTCTGCCGCTGGAGCTTTTGTGCAGTCTGAAAACTCAGGTATGCATTATTCATTTGCTTCCAAATCTGTTAAACATACATGGATATTAGATACTGGTGCTACAGATCATATGTGTTGTGACTTAACAATGTTTACTTCTAAGCCTACACCTTCTAACATTAAAATCAATCTTCCAAATAATAATTTGGCCACTGCCACTTTTATTGGTAATATAGTTTTAAATAATCATCTCACGCTATATAATGTCTTATATGTCCCTGAGTTTTCTTTTAATTTGTTGTCTGTGTCTCATTTGACTAGACATTCAGATTGTGCTGTGGTTTTCTTGGCTTCTCATTGTGCTTTACAGGCCAACAAATCCAAGAACCTGATTGGTTTTGCTGAACAGACTGGCGGTTTATACTTGTTAAGCAATGTTTCAAATGTAACAGAAAATGGACATATTAATAGTACCAGTATGAATGTTATAACAGCTGCTACGAAGCATGATAACTTTAGCCTGTGGCATGCTAGGCTAGGCCATATTTCTTCTAAGAATTTGGCACATCTGAAAAATCTGTCTGTAACCAATGATCATACAAATACAGGTTGTGAAGTTTGCCCCTTAGCTAAACAGAGAAGGTTGTCTTTTCCAACTAGTGTTAGTATTTCAACTTCCTTATTTGATTTAATACACTGTGATGTTTGGGGTCCCTTTTCAATTGAATCTTATTCAGGTCATAAATATTTTCTAACTATTGTTGATGATTATAGTAGGTGTATATGGATTTATTTGCTTAAAAATAAGTCTGATGTCAAAGTGTCTTTAGAAAATTTCTATAATATGGTTCTAACACAATTTAGCGTTAAAATCAAAACTGTTAGGAGTGATAATGGTACTGAATTTATTTTATCTGATTTTTATCATAAGCTTGGAATTTTCCACCAAACATCTTGTGTGGAAACCCCACAACAAAATGGTTTAGTGGAAAGGAAGCATCAACACCTATTACAGGTGGCTAGGGCCCTTTTATTTCAGTCTTCCCTTCCTTTAAAATACTGGTCTGAATGTATTTTGACTGCTGCACATTTGATAAATAGAACTCCAACTCTTGTTTTACATTTTAAAACACCCTTTGAGATGATTTATGGAAAAGAACCTGAATTATCTTATTTAAAGTGTTTTGGTTGTTTATGTTTTGCTAACACTTTGAGTTCACAAAGGCACAAATTTCAGCCTAGGGCTGTTAAGTGTGTTCTTATTGGGTACCCGTTTGGTACAAAAGGGTACAGGGTTCTTGAGATAGCTACTGGGAAGGTATTTGTTTCCAGGGATGTACGATTCCATGAGCACATTTATCCTTTTTCTGGAAAAATTGACAAGGTACACATTGATCAACTTTTACATGTTGACTATGTCAATGAAAGTCAGAAATACTTGCATGAGGAAGTTCCTGTTGATAATACTATGTCTACCTCTGAGAATGTTGAATGTTCTGTTGAAAATGATTTAAATCATAAAGAATTCCAAGAAGAACTTGATGATTATGTCTTGAAACCCACTGATTCACCTATTGATAATCAACCTATTAATGTTGAGAATGATGTTGATAATCAACCTATTAATGTTGAGAGTGATATAAGAAGGTCATCTAGAAGTAGACAAACTCCTGCTTATTTAGATGTTTACAAAACTAGTCTCCCACCTTCTTTAAATCATAGTTATGGCAATATGGTGAATTCTGAAGGTAAATTTGCAAACAACTGTATTTCTGAGAATAAACCTGAAAATTTATGTCTTCACAAGTTGGTTAGATATCCCATTTCTGATTTTTTGACCACTTCAAGGCTTTCTGAAAATCACAAATGCTTTACAGCTTCTATTACTCAGTTACAAGAACCTAAAACTTTCAAGCAAGCCAACACTGATGAAAACTGGAAAAAGGCTATGGCCTCTGAAATAGAAGCACTAGAAAGAACCAATACTTGGTCCTTAATGCCTTTACCACTTGGGAAACATTGTATTGGTTGTAAATGGGTGTATAAAATAAAATACAAGTCTGATGGTTCCATTGAACGATATAAAGCTAGGCTTGTAGCCAAAGGCTACACTCAACAAGAAGGAATTGATTATTTTGATACATTTTCCCCCGTAGCAAAGATTACATCTGTTAAAATCCTTCTGTCTATTGCTGTAACTAATAACTGGTATATACACCAATGCGATGTGAACAATGCTTTTTTACATGGAGATCTTATAGAAGAAGTCTATATGCTCCCACCCCCTGGTTATTGTACATCGGTGATACTAGAGTGTGCAAGCTTAACAAAAGTTTGTATGGCCTAAAGCAAGCTTCTAGACAATGGTTTCATAAGCTAAGTGAGTCCCTTTTAAAAATTGGATATAAACAATCCATAGCAGATTCTTCTTTGTTTACCAAGAAAAATGGTGATTCATTCACTTCAGTTTTATGTTATGTTGATGATATGATTTTAGCTGGAAATGATATGCATGAAATACAATATGTTAAGGATAATTTACATGATCAGTTCACAATTAAAGATTTGGGCACTTTGAAATACGTTCTGGGAATAGAAGTAGCAAGAAATAATGATGGACTACAGTTGTGTCAAAGAAAATATGTATTAGATTTGTTAAATAATGCAGGTTACTTAGGCAGTAGGCCCTGCACCACTCCTATGAATGAAAAGCAAGTGTTTAATAACAAAGAAAGCCCCTTTTTAACTGATCCTTCTACTTACAGAAGGCTAGTAGGTAAACTTCTATATTTAACTATAACTAGACCTGATATATGTTATTCTGTTCAAACATTAACCCAGTATATGAGCCATCCTACTGAGTTACACTTAGCTGCAGTCCACAGATTATTAAGGTATTTAAAATCTACACCTGGTTTAGGACTATTTTATTCCTCTAAAAATAGTTTCAAGTTGCAGGGCATTACTGACAGTGACTGGGCTAGATGTCCTCAAACAAGGAGGAGCATCACAGGATATACAATTTATCTTGGAGATGCTTTGATTTCCTGGAAATCCAAGAAGCAGACTACAGTCAGCAAATCTTCCGCTGAAGCAGAGTATAGAGCAATGGCCTCTACTGCTTGTGAACTCCAATGGATTAGATACATCCTAGATGATTTTCACATTCAACACCAACAACCTGCACTTGTCTACACAGATAGCTGCTTTTTCCATAGCTCACAACCCTGTATTGCATGAGAAGACAAAACACATTCAAATAGACTTCCACTACACTAGAGAGAAGATCAAGGAAGGCCTTTTGAAGATCATACAAATGCCTACAGCTGAAAACATAGCAGATATCATGACAAAGCCATTGGGCCTATCAACTTTTCAAGAACAAAATGGGGTTAATAAATATTCACTCACATTTTGAGGGGGGGTCTTGAGATATATACATTATATCTCATATTATGTAAATAAGTAAAATATATCAAAGTTAGTTATAGACCAGTTAGATTTGTTATCCTTCATTGTTAGATATAAATACTAGAATAGGGGATTGCAATTATTCATCAAACAAATACTATTCTTCTGCGCAAATGTAGAAATCCTCTCTCACTTTTCTGTTAATCAATTCTTTCATTCAATAAGAACAGCTTCTACACATTCTGCTATTTTCATCTCATTAATAACAATATCCAATATTATACGGAATAACAGAGAAAGATCGAACGGAAAACGAATGTAGTGGCTGATCACAAAACAAAAATATGATTAAAAAGATGGCATCATTACCAAAAGATGATAAAGAGATTGGATCAAAGTTTGCTTCTTATTTCTTATGACATACCTAGCTAAGATCAGATGTGGCAATCGTGCCATTTACATTTTACAAAATGTATCTAGCTTATTCATTAATGGCAAAAACTTGTGTGCATATGATGCACCATAGGCTTATTGTACACCAGCCCAATTGGAAGATCCGCGCGTGACCCATTTTACTGGCCCGACCCGTGCCATTTTTTTTTTTTTTTTTTGATTTTATTCGCAGAAGAAATACTCTATATATATTATGTCGCGTTTGGGTATTAAAAGTGGGATGTGGTGCAGCGGTTTTCACACATGCCTTAAGGTTGCTGGAGTGCGGAGGGCAGGGGATTGAATCCCGCTGCCTCTAGTTGCTGTGACTTTATTTTTTATTAATATGTTATATTGTGCAAATTAATAATAACATAAATTAATGTGCAAATAAATACTAGTAAATGTTGGTAGCCTAGTTGGTAATTCCCCATCTCATACTTTGAGGTCTTGGGTTCAAATCATAGTTTTGCTGAATTACTTTTTATTTTTTATTAATTCATATACATTTTTCATTTTCTATTCTATTTTTAATGTAATTCATATATCCACGTTACAGTATATTTACTTGTTGTTCATAGTATATATTATGTTGTGTAGTAGTATAAGTTTAATTTTTTTGTATATACAATTTAAAGTATAACTATAAATTGTTTTTATATTAAAATATAATTATTATCCCAGGGTACAGTATATTTACGTTTTGCTTATAGTATATATTATGTTGCCTAATAGTATAAGTTATTAGTTGCAGGTATAATTTTTTTTGTATAATATTGTATATTCATGTTTCCAACTGACAGTATGATTATTTTTCCATTATAGTATATATTATCTTGCTTAAAAGTATAACTTCATTTAATAATATATTGTTTATATTTTATAGTATAAATATTTATTATGTATATTACTCCATAATTTATTTTTCAACTTACAGTATATTTATTGTTTGCTTATAGTATATATTATGTTGCCTAATAGTATAAGTGTATGAGTTACAATATAATTTTTTTGTTGTGTACTATTGTATAATCATTTTAGTAAATACCAAAACATATAATTTTTTTTTATTAGAATAATATAATTAACAATTCTTTGATTTTTATTGTTTTTTTTTTTTTTTTTTTTGTGGCGGATTCAATATAGTATAACTTGTTTCACCAAAAGTATATTTTATCAAAAGATATAATACAATTTAATAAGTTAATAAAAAATAAATTAATTAAACATAAGTAAAATAAAAAGGGGCATTTAAATATGATAAAAAAAGGAACACCAAAAAGAAAAGAGAAAGGATTCGAACTCATACCCTCCAACAATTAAATTGCTTTCTATACCAATTTGACTAAAAGTTATTTTGTTGATATTAATGCAAATGTTACTTTTTAATAAATATTATGTGATGAAGTAATTGAAAAAAATAATAAATTGGAAGAGGCAAAAGCTGAGATTCGAACCCAGCCCTCACACTCAATCTCGCGCTTTCAACTCACATTCATAACCACTGGGCCACAGCACATATTTGTCAAAACAAACGCACCTTTAAGTATATAAACAAGCGCTGAAATTAAAAAAAAAAAAAAAGAAAAAAATAGCGATCCGACGGGTCGCGCTCGCGACCCATTTACGGACGTGAAATCCTGGAAAAATTGCAATTAAGCGCGATTTTTCAGATCCATGCTTTAAATTAGGGTGATGTACAATAAGCTTATTGTACATCACATGCACACAAGTGTTACTCTTCATTAATTGTTTCTGAAATCTCCATTCTAGATATTCAAAACACAACCGCAAATTCAGATGCTATCAATATTCAAAACAAGTTACCAAATCAAGAAGGCAAAAACTTGGGTGCACCATGTGCACAATAGCCTTATTGTGCATCGGTTCGGCCGCGGCTGCGACCAAATGTCGCGGTCGTGCAGTCTGGGCGCGGCCGCGCACAATTGTGACTCAAACATACTTTATGAGTAAATCAACCATATCTATGTTAGAAATTTTGTGTCTTGAATTTGTTTCACTTTAAAATTGTGACTCAAACATACTTTATGAAATTGTCAAACATACTTTATGTAAATATCAAAAATACTTTATGCAAATATAAACAATAATGCATGTTGACGCTCAAACATACTTTATGAAATTGTCAAACATACTTTATGTAAATATCAAACATACTTTATGAGAAAATCAACCATACCTTAAGTGCACTATATTATGATTTTATGTCTTGAATCTGTTTCACTTTAAAATTGTGACTCAAACATACTTTATGAAATTGTCAAACATACTTTATGCACATATCAAACATACTTTATGCAAATATCAACAATAATGTATGTTGACGCGGCCGTGATACTTTGTCGCGACTGGGACATTTGGTCGCGGCCGCGGCACTTGGTCGCGACCGTGGCACTCAAATAGGTGCACCATAGCACTATTGTGCACATGGTGCACCCAAAACCTACTCAACAAACAAATCTGCTCTAGTATGTCCACAAAATTTACTAAAAATATATTATTATATTTTTTTAAATAAATATCTTTAAAAAATGTATAGTATGTCAAGATAAAAATAATTACTCCTTAATATATAATTTTATAATTGATTAAAATATACTCCTTAATTCATATGAATCTTGTATTAAAGTCTTATATAATAAAAATAGACTTCTTATCAAAGTGAAAAGATGATATTGTTTATAATTACGTGCATGTGGTCCATAAATATGTTGGGGTTATGGAGCCTGAGAGACTGCTTCACGGTGATCCAACTTGCCGGTGAGTTGGCAGGGGTTCAGGCGCAGGCACCTCGAGGAATTTTTTTGGGCCTTAAAAGCAGTATTCGAGATGAATGGGCTTTTAGAGTTACGGCCCAACTTGAGTTATAAATAACCCTATGATTCATTGTATTTGTTATCACCGAAATTATTAGTTATCTCCTGGTTTGATAGTGCCCCCAACGTAGTCATTCTTGACGAATTGGGCTAACAAATTTGTGTCTTTTATTTTTCGTCCTATTGAATTCTCAATTAATTGCACCCTAATTCCTAACAAAAGAGAGCCTTGTTTAAAAAACACTTTTTGCGATAGAAAAAGAAAAGACAAAGCATTGTTTAATTGTTAGTCAAAACAAAAATATTAAAATTATGTATCAGTTAATATTGTTGGATAAGTCAATGAAAAAAAGTAAAGTTGTATAAATGAGAATTCATGATTTTAGAAGGTTATACTTTTTTTAGTAATTGACAAAAAATAAAAAAGTTATACATTTGTCAACCATGATTCTTTTTTAGGATTGAGGGTAGCATAAGTTATTAATTTTGATAATTTAAAGATAAATATTGTAAATATAATTAATTCATGTTTACACTCCCTTGTACATCTTTCAATCATTTTTATATGAAAAAAGACTAAAAAAAATATAATATAGAAGAGTCATAAGATTTTCATATATTTAGTTATCTCATTAACAATCAAATTGTACTATATCATCTTTGACTAAAGTTACTTGATGTAACACCTATATTATATTAATGTTCACTAAAATTACCTCATTCATGTTATGAAAAATAGTGTCAGATATGGATTAACAATTTAATATGAAAATTGCAAATTATATATATTTTTTTCAAATATATTTACTTAAGATTGTGACCTAATACTTTTCAAGTAACTATCAATAATTATAATGTAAAGATTAAGAAGTATTACTAAGCTTAACTAACGTTTGCGTAATTTATAGTTAATTAATAATTACTCATAGAAGTAAACAGATAAATAAAAACTTAGTTATCAAAATATATTAGTTTCTATAAATAAAAATATAAATATCAAGCATATTTTCCACTTGAGTTTGAAATATCACTTCTAAAAACATAAACAAATAAGTTGACTCATATAACGATAATAACTCATTAAATATGGAAAAGGAGAAATATTATAAAATTTAAAACAGTGACAAGCTAAAAAGTACTCTTATATATGAAATATTCCCATTATAAAATAACTCTATAATCTCGTTTATGAAAGATTCTTATCAATTTTGTCTTTTTATATCAATAAATTCACATTTTTGTACTTGTAATATATACTTGATCAATAAATATGTTTAAAAAATAAATTTTACTAACACTTAAATCGTATACAACACAAAAGGTTATCGGACAAATAATTTAACACAGGTACAAAATTAAAATAATAAAAATTTAAACCTTTTTTTTATTATTTTTTAGGTGTTTCTTATCTTAAAGGTTAAAACTACTTTTTAATTTAGCATCAAAACTATGATGCATGATTTTATTTTATTTTTGTTCTTTGCATCATAAGTATATCTTTTTTGGCAAGAAACATTATATTAGAATTACTTTGCAATTTATACCAAAATTTGAAGTTATATCAAATTTAATTGATTGATTGTCCTTCCATGTTTTACTCCACATGATGATTTTTTTGGTAATTAAGGAGACTCCCTATGATATATTGGATTATCATATATTTTTCTAAAACTTTCATGCTAAATAATATATTTTAGAAAAATAAAACTTGTGAATATTTAATAAAACAAAAGATTGATGATACCTCAAGTTTAATTATGAATAATACAAATAGACAATATATAACTAAGTAATTGATGGATGAATTTATTAATTCCTTGTAATAAATATATATTAATAAGATGTTCAATTACATATTTATCCCTTATATGTACTTGTATGGTAGAGAGACATTTTTTTTACTATAAATCACTCGTACTTTTAAAGATAGGGAGATAGACTTTAAATTATAATCAATAGCTGAATACTAGTAAATAATTAGACTTCTTGCATTAAAGGGATCAAGTACGTAAGAAAGAAGAAAAATAAAAGAATCTATAGAAATAAACTGAATTAATTAATTTTAGAACCAAACAAGTAGCTGAATCTAGATATCAAAATGAGTAACAGCCAGGGGACCATATGCTTAGTGAGATAGCTCATGCCTAATTTCCTATGCTTCTGACATTAAATTAACAATGCAGCAGAGGAAATAATTAATATTTCTCAAGCTTCAAAAATGCAAAAAATGTCTGCCCATTTATATTACATGATAATTCCAATCTGTAACTTTCAAAGTGATGCTCCGAAACCATTTTCTCCAAGAAAGATTGTATATGTGACGTGTCAGTAACCTGCCAAGAATGGCTTGCATATTTTTGTTCTTTGTTATTTACCTTTCAAGTTTTTATCCAGCCATTGCACACACCAGACTACAAACTTACATAGTTCATGTCAACTTTCCAGCTGATCAACTGCTGGACCGGCAAAGCTGGTACCATTCATTTTTACCCAAAACGTCCCGAATGGGCCATAAGTACCAATATGTGATCAATGGATTTGCAGCAAAATTGTCTTCTGATGAAGTGAAAGAAATAGAGAAATTGGAAGGATTTATACACGCGAGGCCTGAGAAAACATACTCGTTACAAACAACTTATAGCCCCAACTTCTTGGGGCTGCACAGAAATCTTGGTTCGTGGCCAGCCTCAAACTATGGCAAGGGTGTGATAATTGGTGTAATCGACAGTGGGATCACGCCAGACCACCCCTCATTCGCCGATGAAGGTGTCCCACCACCGCCAACTAGATGGAAAGGAAAATGTGAATTGGAGGGCGTCGCGTGTAACAACAAACTAATTGGAGCCAGAAACTTTATCTTGATTGATCCAGAGAAGTCACCTGTAGATCAAGATGGACATGGGACCCACACTGCCAGCACTGCTGCTGGCAGCTTTGTTCCGGGTGCTGCTGCCTTTGGCCAAGCCAATGGCACAGCATCCGGAATGTCCCCTCTTGCTCACCTTGCCATTTACAAAGCCTGTCAGAAGGACCTGTGCTTTGAAAGTGACATATTGGCCGCCATGGAGGCCGCCATTGAGGATGGAGTTGACGTGCTTTCGTTGTCTGTTGGTGGGAAATCAGCTCCTTTTTATGAAGACGGCACAGCTATTGGTGCATTTGCAGCCACCAAAAGGGGCATTTTTGTGAGCGCCTCTGCGAATAACAACGGTCCAGATGAATTTACATTGGCTAACGAAGCCCCATGGATTCTTACGGTTGGTGCAAGCACTATCAATAGGGAAATTGTTGCTACTACGTTTCTCGGAAACCAGGCTCAATACGAAGGCCAGTCTCTTCAACAACCAAGTAATTTTCCTCCCACATTATTGCCTCTGGTTTATGCAGGTAATCTTGGTAACGGAACCGAGGCGTGGTGTGGCCCTGGATCCCTGAAAAACTCTGATGTTAAAAACAAGGTCGTTTTATGCATGAGAGGCGGCGGTGTTGCACGAATCGCCAAAGGCCAAACGGTGAAAGACGCTGGCGGTGCAGCTATGATACTGATGAACGATAAACTTGACGCTTACAGCACTATGGCTGACGTGCATGTACTGCCAGCATCACACGTGAGTTACAACGCTGGTGAAAAGATCAAGGCTTATATAAACTCAACCTCCACCCCAACCGCAACCATCTTATTTAAAGGTGCAAAAATTGGAGACAAAACTGCTCCAATGGTGGCCTCATATTCCTCTAGAGGGCCTAATCTGGCCAGTCCGGGAATCTTGAAACCCGACATCATCGGCCCTGGTACAAGCATTCTCGCGGCGTGGCCTGTATCTGTTGACAATTTCACGAACGAAAAGCGATCAACTTTTAATATGATCTCTGGTACCTCAATGTCATGCCCCCACCTCAGTGGCATCGCAGCTCTGATCAAAGCCGCGCATCCCGACTGGTCTCCAGCTATGATCAAGTCTGCCATTATGACTTCCGCCACACAAACTAACCTCAACAGTAGTCCAATTCTGGACCAAAATTACGCACAAGCCACCGTCTTCGCCATTGGTGCTGGCCATGTAGATGTATCGAAAGCGCTACATCCGGGGCTCGTTTATGATATATCTAATAGTGATTACCTTTCCTATCTATGTTCCCTCTACGATGAAAATCAGGTGGAAGTTATTGTGAACCAAAAGATCAAGTGCAATGGATCCAAATTAAGTGAAGCAGAACTAAATTATCCATCATTTGCAATCCAACTTGGCAGAACCGAACAAGAATATTCAAGGACGGTGACGAACGTTGGAGATGGAAACTCAACTTACCGGGTTCGGGTTGTTGATGTTCCGGGAGTGAAGGTGAGAGTGGAGCCTAAGAAACTTACCTTCAGTAATATGAAGGAAAGGAAGACATATAAGATAAGGTTCAGTAGACGAGAGTTTGGAACAAATGGATCTTATGTTGAAGGCTCTCTTGCCTGGGTGTCTCAACAACACATTGTCAGAATCCCAATTTCAGTGCATTTAGTCTTAAGAGATACATAAAACAAAACGAGCATATCCAAGAACAATGTGTACGCTTTTTTCATGATGAATGGTTCGACTAATTGTCATCGGTACTGAATGTTTTTGCCAAATCATATTTCGCCCCGGCTTCCAATAACTACAGCAAAGTGACACATTTTCAAAGATGGTAATTGTCCCGTTTATCATTTTTAGACTACTTTTAGGTTGTATTTGAATATAAGGATTTGAAAATGAATTTTAAATTAAATTTTTAGTCTCATTCCATTAAAGTTTGAACTTGAAAATTTATAATTTCATTTTGAGCAAACTATATATTTCAAATCTCTCCATCCAATTACAACTATAAAACATTTAAGATGACATTTGTCATCTCATATATATTATATTTACGAAGGGAAAAGAGTAAGTAGTTCGGTGTAATCCCCTTCTCATGACCAGACTTGCGGATAATCATCTTTGTCGGATTTCTAGATTCTTCGAGATGGAGATCCAACCACATCTATTGGTGTATCTTTTGGATGAAGCTCATTATTCCAAATTCTGCTTGCATAATAGTGTTTATTTTAGTAAATATTTATACATGGTGAGCAACTATTCAAATAAATTTAGGTTAGAATTTTTTTCGGATCATCTTAGTAATCCAGAAAAAATGGTCAAATTTTCAAATGACCATTTAGATAGTGCCTAGGGCATTTCAGTGAAAAATTGCTCTTATTTAAATATACAATCTCAACAATTAAAGATAAGATTCATATAATTTTTTTTTTTTTTTTTATATTAGTTATATCATAGAGTAAACACTGGATTTTTTTTTTTTTTTTTTAAATTCTAGAAACAAGCACGTGTATCGCATGTGGTCGGTATGTTTTTTTAGGGAAGGTCTATTGTGCACCATTTGCATGGATCTTGGATCCGTACAATCCGGACCATGGGTCACAATATATTACTAGTTATGCCTAAATGTATTACATAATATAGGTAAAGGTATCATGGTTAACAGGTATCACGAATTATGCTTAAAGATACCAAATGTTTTGGGTAAAGCTATTATAATACCTTTACCCAGAACATGTGATATCTTTAAACATAAATCGTGATACCCACCCTAAATTGCACCGTGCGAATAGTGCATATGAGACTTTGTCTTTTTATTATAATTATTGCAAAAAATAAATTGCAACGAAGTAATACTTTATTTCATTTTATGAAAAGCAATATGTAGTCGTTTATCCTGACGGTTTATTAATTTGAAATGACTTAATAACTATTTGCCACTTATGACCACCCGTGATTTTCTCCGCTTTGACCAACTCTAATATTACTTATTGAATGTTGAAACATAATATAATGTATCAATAGTTGATCGTATAAATTATAGATACATGTGTAATCCCAACCAATCAGTTAACAGATATATTTGCAACATGCTAAAATTAATCAAAATTAAATCCTGAGAGAAATACCAAATAGTCAATATCAGAGTGATATTATAATTCTGGAAAAAAAAAAATAGAAAATATGATTTTAAGGTTTTTATCTTGTTTGATATTCAATATAAAATTGTTCTGTTAGTCTTTAAAGTGTTGAAAAAGTCGTGGTAAATAACTAAAACCAGCAAAATTATTTTATCGTATTTTATGTATTTTCATTATTATATATTATCTCGTGCTTATTGCAAATAAAGAGTAGTAAGAATAAAATAATAAAACAATAAAAACATTCAATTATTGCATCTTATTTTTTTCACTCAGAGTTTATATACAATATATTTGTTGCAATATGTTTGTGTTTTTTACCGTTGTCTATAATAAATTTTGATAACTAATGATCTTACTTACTATATTTCTAGATATTTAGAGTTAAAAATTTATGTATAGGACTGAATTTAAATTTCAAGTTTTTATAACTAATTTCGTAGGAAAAAAATGAAATTAGTCTTTGCCAAATGATCTTGTAGATATGAACTACAATAATATCATACGAAAGTTGCCTTAAATATACAATTTTCTATTTTAATTTAGAATTATATTATTTATTTTTGCACGAAGATAAGTTAAGATCATGATAAAAATTTATCTATTAGTTTTTTTTTTTTTTCTGCAATTCATTTAAAATTGTTGGTTTGACCCGGGCTATGGGCCCGGTACACCCGGGTCATTGGGTCCGATCAAAGGCCGCCCAAGTGAGCTGGCCCAACTATTGGAAGTGGATTATTATGGGAGGCTCATCTTCCATAATAATAGGCCCACTTCTCCCCCTTATAAACTCCATCAACTATACCGGGTACATTCAATGAAAGAAGTGAGAACCGTTTCTCACTTACGTGAGAAATAGGAAAGGAGAAATCAAAAGTGATTTCTCCCACACAAAAAAAGTGCTTTTCCAAAGTCGCCAAAGATGGCTTTTGGATTATGAATTGTGGTGGATTTTCGATCGTGATTTCCACCCCGACCCAAAGTACGGATCATCGAGGTGAGGCTGTCGTTTGACCTGTATACGATCCTAGGTTCAAATATACACGCATATGTCACAAATTACGACCTTTAATTGACCTAAAATACATGTAAAAATAGCATGTATCAAAATCCCCAAACTTAACCATTGTTCGTCCCGAACAATAACACAAAACATAACACCACAATGACCACAAACTTTTAGGGCTATTAGATGACAATTCATGTCAGAAATTATTATTTTTTTCCTTCCAAAACTAACAACATAACATACAAACATTAGTGACATGACAGGTTTCAACTACTTTTGAGATATTAAACTTAAAACAAAAATTCTCACTGGATAAGTGTATCTCTCATCTCTCAAGTGTATGATCTGGGAAGTATTTACGCTCACTTTGAATCACATGCATCGTCTACCATATGCTTGCCTATTGTCTAAATTAGACCTCGTACTTGAAATGTGTGACAAAGAATCAATAGGTCTTTATTTTTGTTTGTAATGTTGGCTTAAGGTTAGGTGGGATACATTTAGATATAAGTGACTATGTATTGGACTAATCAAGTTATTCCTAACCCGACTACTCAATCTCAATCTTCAATTTTCAGAAAACCAATTAATATGGCTTCTTCACCTTACCAAAGCATTTATCCATCAACCAATATTATTAATGCCCACTTTCACTCAGGTACCACTATGGGACTACTCGATCGAGTACCACGTTGGGACTACTCGTTCTTCTTACAACTCAAGCACACTTAGACATATTTATATTTTCATCATTGATCCCTCCTCTAAACTTTCTCTTTTTCATTTTTTTTATTATTTTTTTTTTTTTTTTTTGCTTTTTTTTCTTACGAGAATACAATTGGGAGGAAATTATTCTCTTCTTTTCTTTTAACTCCCCAAATCTCCTTACCACATCATCCCAAACATCCACTTTACTTTGGTACTTTTACCCCTCTACCTTCCAATCCACCTCCCTCTTACTCAATTAGTCCAATTACTCGGACCAAGACTAAAAGAAAGGTATAAGCTTGTAATGTATGTCTTTGAAAAAATAAGGCTTAAAGCTCAAAATGGCTGACTAGGGATTTTTCAAATCTTGGGTACAAAAGATTATTTTTTTAAAGGCTAAAAAATAGGGTTTTTTTTTAGCAAAAGAATGCCTAATATCATTTTCTATGCCACAAAATGTACTTGACACATTCCTATAAAGACGCAAGGCAAGTTCTAGAGACTAAATACTATGTGATCAATCACTTCACACCGAAAGACTAAACAAAATTACTCTATAGATAAGAGTACATATAAAGCTCAAAACCTCACAGGCTAATACGTGATCATTGTTCAAGTTTAAGCTCAATTTCGTCTCCAACTGCCTATCATGCTCTATTACGTGTCCTAATCTCATTTACTTCCAACAATCAATTTCATCATTGACAAATTATCATCTAACACCCTTTTTATGCTTATTAATTACAGGATTTCTGACTCCTAATAAAAAAAATTAAATTAACCTAAAAACACAATTAAAATGCAAAACATAAAATAACACTACTTAATACGACGGATCAATCAAATCACTTATTGGCACACAGACCCAACACTTCTCAATACTCAATAGGGCTCACAAACCCTTTACCAATTAACACAATAAAGACATAGAATACGAAACACAACAAAAAACAACATTAAACTCAATAACACTGAATGGAATAACAACAATAAACATATAAGCGGCCAAGACGTAACACTATCCACCCTCCCCCAAACTTGGTTGAAACCAAGTTTGTGGGAAAAAGAGTGATACGCCTTGGTGCTTACTCACAGTGCTACTGAGGTGGAGGTGGGTGAAACCCCCATGGCTGCCAGAATTGAGCCATTGCATCCAACTGTTGATGTTGATAAGCTTGTCTCTGCTCATGTTGGGTCCACCTCTCATATTGTTGTAGTCTCCATGTTCTCAGTATTCCATCGCTCATCCTGCTGAGCCCACCTTTCTGCTTGTTGTGCTCGCCACTGTTTATCTTCATCAATCCTCTGATGTTGCTGTGTCATCAAATTGTTCAATGATGTAGTCAATGAAGAGAGCACCTGAGCCATGTTCTCGTGGCTTTCTTGGCCCGATCCACTAGGGGTGTCACCTTTACTATCGATTCGGTGCACAGCTTGATAAAGCCAAGACTCATCAGTAGGGTTGGCAACGGGGTGGGGCGGGGCCGGGGGGAAAGTCCCCATCCCCGTCCCCGTGTTCGCGGGGATTCCCCGTTCCCGTCCCCGCGAAACTGGCGGGGATTTTTTTATCCCCATCCCCGTCCTGCCGAGGATCCCCATCCCTGCGGGGATTCCCCGTCCCCCCTTTTTTTATAATTATTTTTAATTTTATTTAATATATCTATTAATAAAATTTAAAATAAAATAAATTTAGAATTAATTAATAGACTTAAATTTAACAAAGTCGACAAAAAAATTAGGACATAATATATTTAAGTCATTTTAATAATACAATAATAGGAATATAATAGAAATAAAATATGTTTTTACTAAATAAATATATAGAATTACATAATATTATCGGATCCCCGCGGGGAACGGGGCGGGGAATGCATTCCCACTACATATATAAGGGAATATATATATATAGCGGGGCCCCGCAGGGAATGGGGCGGGGAACCTTATCCCTGTCCCTGTCCCATTCCCGCCATCGGGGCAAAAATTTCACCCGTTCCCGTCCCACTGGGGAAAGAAAATGGGGAATCCCCGTTCCGTTCGGGGCGGATCCCCGCCCCGCGGGAAATGGGGATTCCCCGCCCTACTGCCAACCCTACTCATCAAGAGTAAGGTCAACTTCTTGGGCATGATGGGCTGGTGAGTACATTTTCCAATTTTCTATATCCTCAAGCCTCTCAATCTTAGTTGGGTGGGAATTAGGGAGACCGAGGAATCTACCTCTATTATGCAAAAGCAAATATTGCTCCTCACGTTGCTCCAAAAAAATTTCGTCAGCCTATAGACATCTTCCATCGATATATACGAGTCTCCAACATTACCTCAGCTAAGTCATCCTCAGTGACGACTTGGAAGTGATCAGCTATAGGAGTAATAAGACCCCCAATCAAAATATCACGTGATTGTTTCACTACTTGGCGATCAAACTGCTCCATCAGAATTTGGCTGAGATCAATATTTCGTCCCGTCACCACACACCATAAGAGAAACATCTCCTTCTGAGTCACAGTGCCCGTCTCAGGGTGAGCAAGCACATTATATGCAATGAGGCGATGTAGATACCGGAAGATAGGATTACGAATCCAAAACACCTTATTCCTCGATGAATCGCTCTTCATCCAAGGCACAAGTCCAGGGACTTCTACCATATGACTCCAGAATGTGTGCTCATTGTAGTCATCTGGCGGGGTGCAATCTCCGGTGTTTGGCATCTAGTAGATATCATTCAGTTCAGCCCGAGTAAGTGTGTAGATCTTGTTGCGAAGCCGGAATGACATACTGTCTGACTTCCTGTCTCGAGCAGAGGTGGGATGTAGAACTAGAGTAGTGAGAAACTCTAAAGTATCATTCCGGTATTGTTGCCCACCTTTTCTCCAATAGTGTCTCCCAACCGACTCTCTTAATTAGCATCCGTAGATTCCTGTGGATGCCCAACCGGTCTTCCACTAAAGAGGCAGTAACTTTAGTGGGGACGATCTTTCTCCCTATGATTATCCTCCATCGTCTCTCTTCTTCAGGTGATTGCAATTTGATGCTATAAAAGAGAGGATTATCCGGCAAAAAAGCCGGTGGACTAGAGAGGCTGCTTCACCTGCAACCTTCCTCTTTTTTCCTTTAGGTGACATTTTATACCTATAAAACAACCTTCTCCAATTAGTACCATAGTACACACAAGCAACACCTACTATACTAGGCTTAATGAATTTAACTCACTCGCCTACTATGTTAACTATAAATTTGTATCAAATTAGCACAAACAAGATGTAAACATCAATATCACTATCAATATTAACTTATCTATTACTCTCCATTAACATAGAACACAATTGAACGAAATAAAACTAGTCTTCACTCAAGAATCACAATGCACTTAACATATTCGATAAAATGCCACAATGATAATTTCATGTTAATTAAACGGATGTTGCTCTAAATTCAATCCCTACAACATAAACTACTCAACTATATCTTCAATTTACAAAAGTAAACTCATGATAAGTTTCCCCCAACCCATAATTGCTAGAAAGTTGCACTACAAGTGCATACTAAAATGTCATGCTCAAAACTCAACAATATCAACTAAAATTCCAACTAATAAACACAACAACTATAATTGATAAACAAACAAGTTCAAGTTAAGCATTCTTACCGTAAATTTTTAGTCGAAATGCCCTTTTCAAAATGAGCATTAGGTGGAGAATAAAGTTCTAATTTGCCTCTTTCACAAAATTAAATTAGTGAACTTACGGGCCTATTTTCTAACCCCTAATTACCACAAGTGTACGGGTGCAGGTGTAGTAGTGGCAGTCAAGGTCGATCCCACAAGGAATAGGTTAGGTAGTTCGATACCCCGATTGTCTAGGATTAGCCTAACTAGATACTAATATTTCAAGGTTGTTTGTAACTAAATTAAAGAACTTAAGCTAATCAATTACTTAACTATGACCTATCAGACAAAAAGAGATTCTAATTAACAAGAAAGTATCCTAGGGATTCGATTTCAGGACTTACTTCAATGATGAAATTGCTCAACTTATAGACCTTTAAACCAGATTCTAGTGTATATTAGACGGCACTCTAATAACCTAACCCTTCTCTCGAAGCGACTAGATCGTAGATTAACTAAGATAGTTACCCTCTCGAGTCAATTAATCCTAATAACTCCCAAAAGCTCATAAACCAATGCCTACACAGTCATAGACAACTGCGCTCTATGTCGTATGTCTAATAACAATTCCCTCCTCGCGAAGCGGAATTGTTAAACGAGATAACTAAATCTAGGTGATCAAGCTAAATTCAGTTGAAAAAACAAACACAGAGATAAACACAAAAAAAACGGAGTCTATAAATTAAAACATAATTAAGAACATTATTGTAAAAATCCCTACTTCCTAACCCTAGGACACGAATAGCTTAGCTACTCATGCCTAGCATAAATTCAATACAATAATTCATGGAAAACATTGTAAAGAACAAAAACTAGAAAGGAAACAACTAAACCCGAATGAATCATCTTGTTTATCTTTGTCTTCGAAGTCTTCTAACTCTTTTTCTAAGTATATTTGAGAATATGGAGTGTCTAACTCTCAAATCACGATTTTGAGGACTTATTTATAGTTATGGATTGAAAACCTTGAGAGATTAGGACAAAAAGTCCAACTTAAACCCGATTTGGAGTTCCGGACAGCTTTGACGCGGCCTCGTCGAGGCTTACAGTGCTAATAGCATAAAAAACCACAATTTGACGCGGCCTTGAAGGGTGGTGACGAGGCCGCATCACTTCTTGCCCCGAAATGGTGATTTTCTGTCAGCTTGACAAGTATTTTGGACATTACTTGAGTTATACAACTCTGATTGAGGTGAAATTAGTGGCGTTGAAAAGATAATTCGAAGATCTACAACTGTGTCTGAAAGGAGAAAATCCCAAAACAGATCGGAAGACCCTAAAAAATTGGTTTGAAGTCAGTCTTGAAATCCTATTCCGAGCCCATTCACCTTTTCTTGGTCCGTTTCGTCTCTAGTTCGCCATATACTCGATATTTTGGCCTAAAATCCACAGAACTCCACAAAACACGTCAAATAGTCTAATGTATACAATATAAGCACTTCTCGACCATATATGCATGCAACTGCTATAAACACACACCTAAAATCAACCTAAATGCATGCATACACAACGTGTATCAAACTCCCCCAAACTTAAACTGTTGATCGTCCCGAACAACATAAAATAGAATAAAAACACATGTAGTTAGGGTGATTGGATGACGAATTATTCTCAGAAAGATTTTTCGAAAAGCTCGACATCATAGTGTAAGTGAGCATGTACGATAAAGCAAAAATTAACTACTTTCGAGACCTAAACATTCGAAGTATTTGATCCTCACCAGGTAAGTGTTTCTCTCATCTCTCAAGTGTTTAGGCTAAACATATCATTTAACTCAAATTAGATTACATGCATGGTTTACCATAGGCTTGCCAATTATCTAAACTAGACGCAGTACTTGGCATAAGTGACAAATAATCAAGTAGGTCTTTCATTTGGTTGTAATGTTGGCTTAAGGAAAGGCGGGATAAATTTGGACAGAAGTGACAATCTATTAGACTAATCAAGTTATTCCTAACCCGACTATCCCTCAATACAATCACTCGATCTTACTCTCCTAATCTCAGCAAATCACCCCTCAAGGTGACTTCTTCACCTTCCCAAAAGGGCTTTTCAACCAAGTGCTTTTCATACTAAGTATTCGAGTATCACTTCGTGGACTACCTGATTTTTCCAATTCAACTAAGCACTTCTTTCTTCTAACCTCTCCTTAACACACTAATATACTAAAACATCTTTTTACAGCAGACTCTTTCTTTTGCTTTTTCGATTTTTTGTTCTTTTTTTTTTTGACACATAAATCGAAAATTAAAAATAGAACTAACCATAACATTAGAAGAGGTTATACTTGCTTGATTTTTTTGCACCTGACACTTCAAATTTCCTTTTACCCTTCAATCTATCCATAAGTGCACCAACTTTTTTCCCAATTTTAGTCCAAACTACCTTCCAATCCACCTCCCTCTTTGCTTAATTAGTCCAATTTAAGGCCAAAGGCTAATATCAAAAGGTACTTGGCTTGTAATGTAAGGTTGTGAAACAAAAAGGCTAAAAACTCAAGTGGGCTGACTAAAGATAATTTTCAACAATTGTTGGTAAAAAGGATAGCTTTAAAAGGCTCAAAATAGGCTACAAATAAAAAACTGTCTATATCATTTTCTAAGTCACATTACGCACTTGACATATTCATAGCAAAGTCTTAAGGCAAGTTCTAGAAACTAATACACATATCCAATCAAAATCACACCGAAAGAAAATATATATTGCTCAAAAGATAGGAGTCACAATTAGGCTCAATTTCTCACAAGGGTCATTTTGATCAAATACTCTAGATTCAAGCTCAATTTCATCTCAAACTGCCTATCATGCTCTACTACATGTCAATTTTTAATTTGTTTAAGCACAAAATTATATCATCATTAACATATCATCATCCATCGAAATTTCCTAATTTTTTCAACTATTACATCCGGTTACTTCTAGGTTTTATCCTAGTATTAGACTCAACAAAACTACACAAATAAACAGATGCAGAAAATAAAGACTATGACCAACAAAAATTGGGTTCACAGACCCGACAACTTCGGTTAAGCTATCAACTATTACTTCACAGCAGGCGGCAACAGACAACTCAGCACAAAACAAATGAAAAAGCTAGAAAACTACCTAAAAACAAAGATATAAGTGGCCCAAGTCGTCCCACTATCACCCCCTCCCCCAAACTTGGTCGAAGGCCAAGTTTGTGGGAAAAGAGTGAGACAGATGGGTGCTTTAACTTACAAATCTACTGTGGTGGTGGAGGCGGTGGTAGAACCCCGTATTGGGCTCACGCCAAGAGTCGATCGAGCTTTTCATTTAAGTTTTGGGCTGCTCCACAGCTCTCTCCCCGAAATCGAATGAGCTCGGTGGAAAGCGCTGCAACTTGGGCCTGGAAGGCAGCTATCTGATCTGGCTCTTCAGCTGCTACCTCGTCTTCAGATCCGCTTGAGCTTCCCTTCGTCATCTTAGTGAACCTGGGCTGGTCCTGACGTGACCGCGTTGAGGATACGACGCGACCTCGTCGGGCCTGAAAACTCACCATTTTACGCACAATTTGACACGACCGCGTCCTAGGGTGACGCGACCTCATCGAAAACCACCCAGAGATGGCTTTTTCGTCCTGTTTGGCTTGTTTCTTCTTTGTCTCGCGTTTTCCTCCGCAATTCTATTGGTCCCTACAACTTAAAACACTAAAACAACTAATTAGACTAAAAAATAACAAAATTTAAAAACTAAAACTAAACAGCAACTAGAAAAAAGTCGGGTTGCCTCCCGATAAGCGCTTATTTTTACGTCATCAGCCAGAAGTCCTTTTCCTATCAACCATTTTCCAGCCACCCCGAGTTAGGTATTTTATGAGCAATTAACGAGCTATTTGGGCGTGTGGATTTCTTACAGTCCTACCTCTTAGACCCGACCTATGTATTGGGAGGGTGATGGTTTGTTTTGAACACGGAAAATCAACTCCCCCTTGGGCACATCTATAAGTGTTTGGCTAGTCGCCAAGAAAGGCCATCCTAAGATAAAAGGAAATTCATCATTCCCTTTCATGTCGACAACCGAGAAATCACTAGGGAATTCAAAATTCAACACTCTCACCAATACATCCTCCGCTACTCCCAATGGCGTTAATGAAGAGTCATAAGCCAATTGGATAGTAGTAAATGATCGTTTAATCTCTCTTAATCCTAATTGTCTATACAACTTAAGAGACATCAGATTTATGCTAGACCCTAAATCGCACGTGACATTGTGAAAATCATGACTACCAATTGAGCAAGAAATAGTAAAACTCCCTGGATCTTTTGCTTTTGTTGCTCTTTTTGGTTTCATGCTTGTGTTTGCACTCTTTTTGGGACTGTTCGGTTTCTTCTTCGTTGTCTCTTTTCCATCCTTCCTCTTCTTGGTTTCCTTTTGGGTGGGTTGAAGCTCTTCCTTCTTTGTTACCCCCCTATCTTGGACTCTCTCCAGTAATGGTTACTGTTTCACAACAACAGTGCTAGAGCGCTCTAAAGGCTCAAGGTTAGCAAAGAATGAATTTTTAAAACAAAAATCAAAAGACTCATCAAGAATAGGAGATGAAATTTTCTTATCTATGATGGTATTGGCTTCCTCCTTCTTCTCAATGTTTTTTACTTTCTCAATTGATTTCTTCGCTTTATGGTCATTCGTGCTCATAGTACCATTGTCGCCACTAGATGTTATCTTCCTTTTATTCAATGCTTGAGGAAATGGGGGAGGAGGTACATATGCCGGTGGAGGCACATATGCTGGTTCGTCTGCTTCGGTTTCTTGAACCTTACTTGAGTTCACAACATCTTTTTGCTCCTCTAGCTGCTTCTTTTTCACCAAGTGCTCCTCTGACTTCACAACATTACAGTGCTCCCTCTGATTAACCACTGTGTCACTCGGATATTGGCTCTGCTTGTGTTGAGCCCCTATAATCTTTATCAATTGGTTCATGTTTGATGAAAATTCACCAGTGCTTGCTTGAGCTTGAGTCATGGTGTTCTCGAGTCGCTTTATGTCAGCCCCCTGTCCAGTTATGTGCTTGTTTAGCTCAATAAACTTTCCATCTATTTTCTTCTCCAACTGAGCTACTTTCTCATCGTATTTAGCAAACTGGGACTGCACAATCTCCTCTTGTGTGGGCTTCGTGCCATCATGAATCATACCATTCGTAACAGTAAATCCGGGTGGCGGATTAAGTGTATTCTGCGAGTTACCATATGAAAAATTCTGATGGTTCCGATTCTGAGGGTACTGATTATATCTGGTTTGATTTTTTTGGAAATTGTTGAAGTTTCGTTGATTCACTAAGTTTACGTCTTCAACTTCTTCCTGACCCCCTGGTTGTTGTGCTAACGTCAGACTAGTTAGCAATACCTGACTCGTCAAGGCTGTCAGCTGCGACATCAGGCTTTCATTCGGCTCAGTGCTGACTGCTTCCACTTCCATTACATTCGCCACTTTCCTTGGCAGGTTCCTCTCATTCGACCATTCGTAGCTTGTTCTGGCCATAGTGCCCAAGATTGAGAATGCCATCCTCACTGACTTTTCCATCAAACTACTACCTGCGAATGCATCTACATGGTTTTTGGTCGGAGCAAGCAGCCCATTGTAGAACTTGCACACTTGCTGCTTCTTGGTAAACCCATGTTGAGGGCAACTCCGGATAAGATCCCGGAATCGCTCCCAAGCTCTGAATGGTTCTTGGTCTAACTACTTGAATTGATTGTTATGATTCTGCAGGTCGAGCATCTTGCTCGGTGGAAGTACTTCAACAGAAAAGAAGTGCTCAAGTCTTCCCAATCTTTGATATCTTCTAGCGAATTAAACCACTGTAGTGCTCTGTCCTTCAGTGAGAAAGGGAACAGTCTCATCTTAACCTGCTCGTGCGGCACATGATTTATCTTGATTGTGTCTGCCAGTCTATGAAACTTGATCAGATGTACATTCGGATCCTCCAAAGCACCTCCCCCAAATTGGTTTTGCTGCACTATGTTGATTAGTGCAGGCTTCAGCTCAAAACTATTGGCATTAAGTGGTGGGGGTTGTACTCCTCCTGTCTGCTGATTTGGATTAGGCTTCAGGCGGTCGCTGATGGGAGTATCATCTTCATCTACTTCCCTTGGTTCCTCGTGAACCTGTGGCTGTTGTTGTTGCAGGGGTGGCTGTTGTGGCGGTAACTGCTGAGAAATAACAGTGACTCTGTCATCCAGGCGCGCCAGAGCTGTCAGTACTCTGTTCATTGCCTCATCTTAATTCGGTTGTGGTTGTTGTGGGGTTTCCATCTCAAAAACTGGATTCTTTCTCGTTCGATATCTACGGACAGTTGCTTCAATTTCAGGATCAGAAAGAAGAAGATTTTCTTGCCCTTTCGATCTGGTTTGCATGCAAAGCCTCGAAACACCAAAAACAAGAACTACCCCATAACAAAAAAATTAAACAAAAATAAAAACGAAAATTAAATTAAAGTTACGAAAAATAAAATCTAGTCTAGTTTCCTCCTATTTTTCAAAATAAAAACTAAGCGCTAAATCCTATTCCCCGGCAACGGCGCCAAAAACTTGACAGGCCCATTTTCTAACCCCTAATTACCACAAGTATACGGGTGTAGGTGTAGTAGTGGCAGTCAAGGTCGATCCCACAAGGAATAGGTTAGGTAGTTCGATACCCCAATTGTCTAGGATTAGCCTAACTAGATACTAATATTTCAAGGTTGTTTGTAACTAAATTAAAGAACTTATGCTAATCAATTACTTAACTATGACTTATCAGACAAAAAGAGATTCCAATTAACAAGAAACTATCATAGGGATTCAATTTCAGGACTTACTTCAATGATGAAATTGCTCAACTTATAGACCTTTAAAGCAGATTCTAGTGTTTATTAGACGGCACTCTAATAACCTAATCTTTCTCCCGAAGCGACTAGATCATAGATTAACTAAGATAATTACCCTCTCGAGTCAATTAATCCTAATAACTCCCAAAAGCTCATAAACCAGTGCCTACACAGTCATAGACAACTGCGCTCTATGTCGTACGTCTAATAACAATTCCCTCCTCTCGAAGTGGAATTTTTAAACGAGATAACTAAATCTAGGTGATCAAGCTAAATTCAGTTGGAAAAACAAACACAGAGATAAACACAGAAAAACGGAGTCTATAAATTAAAACATAATTCAGAACATTGTTGTAAAAATCCCTACTTTCTAAACCCTAGGACACGAATAGCTTAGCTACTCATGCCTAGCATAAATTCAATACAATAATTCATAGAAAACATTGTAAAGAACAATAACTAGAAAGGAAACAACTAAACCCGAATGAATCGTCTTGTTTATCTTCGTCTTCTTCGTCTTCCAAGCCTTCTAACTCTTTTTCTAAGTATATTTGAGAATATGGAGTGTCTAACTATTAAATCACGAGTTTGTGGACTTATTTATAATTATGGGTTGAAAACCTTGAGAGATTAGGACAAAAAGTCCAACTTAAACCCGATTTGGAGTTCCGGACAGCTTTTGACACGGCCTTGAACCATCTGGACGCGGACTCGTCGAGGCTTATAGTGCTAATAGCATAAAAAACTACAATTTAACGCGGCCTTGAAGGGTGGTGATGAGGCCGCGTCACTTCTTGCCTCGAAATGGTGATTTTCTGTCAGCTTGACACACCTCTAGTGTTTTGGCCATTATTTGAGTTATACAACTCCGATTGAGGTGAAATTGGTGGCGTTGAAAACATAATTCGAAGATGTACAACTTTATCTGAAGGGAGAAAATCCCAAAACGGATCGGAAGACCCTAAAAATATTAGTTTGAAGTCAGACCTTAAATCCTATTCCGAGCCCATTTCACCTCTTCTTGGTCTGTTTCGTCTCTAGTTTGCCATATACTCGATATTTTGGCCTAAAATCCACAAAACTCTACAAAACACGTCAAATGGTCCAATGTATACAATATAAGCACTTCTCGACCATATATGCATGCAACTGCTATAAATACACACCTAAAATCGACCTAAATGCATGCATACACAATGTGTATGATGAACTTTGAAGATTATGAAGTGGGTGTGTGAATTTCTGTGTCTTTTTAGAAGATTAGAGGTGAGTAGAGGTAATGGAGGGGAGAGAAGTGAGAGTTTTTTATTTTTAGAGAGGGAGAAGAGGGAGGAAGTGAAAAAAGATTGAAAGAAGAGGAAAAGGAATCGAGTTTAAACCTGCGACCTTCGACTCGACCAAGTTACCTTGCCTCGGTCGAGTTTGGCGATTCTGAAAATGGATTCATTTTTTGCCTGAACTACGTTTCGGTCGAGTTTGGGGTTGTGACTCGATCGAGTTTTAAGGGCCTTGACTGAGTTAAACTCACTGGACTAGCTCCGTTTTTTTTTCTCAAATTCTCCTCGGCTGAATTTGATTTGCCCTGAGCGAGTTGCTCCTCGCTGAAGGCCCTCTGTTTTTGGCCTTCTAACTCCGTTTTTACTCATTTTTCTCTCATCTTTACACTTCTTTCATCGCTTCTTCGACTACGTCGTATTTCCTATGCTCACGAACAAGCAAATTAAAAAAAATTCAAAACATAAAATTTAAAATACGAAAATTTAAAATAAAGCAAAAACATCGGGTTGCCACTCGATAAGCGCTACTTTTATCGTCTTTAGCTCGACGCCTTTTGGATTCAGTTCAGCTCAGTCAACCGTAGATGATCTACGATTGCAACTTGACTCGGGTTGTAGTATTTCTTGATCCTCTGACCATTTACAAGGAATGTGCTTCCTTGTGCATCCATCAATTCTACTACGCCCGACTTTCGAACATGCTTGATTATGAAAGGTCTCGTCCATCGTGACTTCAACTTTTCGGGAAAAAACCACAGCCGCAAAGTGAACAAGAGAACTTGTTCACCGGCTTCAAAGTGTCGATTCTTTATCATTTGATCATGGACACTTTTTGTACGCTCCTTGTAGATGCTTGAGTTCTCAAATGCTTGTGTTCGGCATTCTTCCAATTCATTGAGTTTTAGAACTCGAGCTTGGCCCGCTGAATCAAAGTCGAAGTTGAGTTTCTTCACAGCCCAGTATGCACGATGCTCCCACTCAACCGGTAAATGACATGACTTTCCAAAGACCAATTGATATGGTGACATAACCAAAGGCATTTTGTAAGCCGTTCTATACGTCCACAATGCGTCATCTAACTTTAAAGCCCAATCCTTTCAATTCCCATTAACCGATTTTTCCAAAATTTGCTTAATTTCTCGGTTGACAAGCTTGGCTTGACCATTGGCTTGCGGGTGGTATGGAGTCGTGACTCGATGCTTCCACCCATCTCGAACCATAGTCCACTGCAAGTAGAATATATTGGAACCCCTTTGATGAAGGAAAGGGCCCCATGAAGTCGATTCCTCACACATCGACTAACTCCACCTCAATTATATTCGTGAGAGGCATCTCGTGTTTTCTAGAGATACCCCATCCTCTGGCAGCGATCACACTTCGTGATGAATTCGAAGAAATCTTTATGAATGGTTGGCCAGTAAAACCCGCTACCTTCGCCGCTGTCTTTGCTGATGCAAAATGGCCTCCACTCGGAGATGAGTGGCATTGAGTAATTATGTCCCATACTTCAGATTGGGGAACACCCTTTCGAATTATGGTATCAATGCACCTTCGGTAGAGAAAAGGATCATCCCAGACATAAAACTTAATGTCATGAAAAAACTTCCTCTTCTTAAGTATTGTCAAATCCGGAGGTGGAATTCCACATGCTAAATAGTTCACGATATCCCCAAACCATGGCATCTCATCCACTGCCAATATGTACTCATCCGGGAAAGAGTAATTGATATCCTCTTGTTGCCCTTTTTTGTCTGCTTCATTAGTGATCCGAGATAAATGGTCAGCAACCACGTTTTCACATCCTTTTCGGTCTCGAATCTCTGCATCAAATTCTTGGAGCAAAAGAATCCATTGTATCAATCTTGGCTTGGAATCCTTCTTATTGAACAAGTATCTAATGGCTGCGCGATCAGTGTATACAATTGTTTTGGCTCCAATTAAGTACAATCGGAACTTACCGAATGCGTACACCACAACCAACATCTCCTTCTCAGTGGTGGTATAATTGGCTTGAGCGGAATCAAGTGTTTTGCTTGCATAATAGATAACTCTAAATAACTCGTCCCGCTTTTCTCCAATGTAGCGCCTACGACCATGTCACTTGCGTCGCACATTAACTCAAAAGGCTGCGACCAGTCAGGAATGATCAAAATTAGAGCGGATGCTAATGCCTTCTTCAATGTCTCAAATGCTTCCCTGCAAGAATCATAAAAAAACAAACACAGTATCTTTTTCCAATAAACGGGATAAAGGTTTAGTAATTTTAGAGAAATCACGAATGAACCTTCTATAAAATCCTGCGAGTCCAAGGAAGCTCCTCACAGCTTTCTCATTTGCCGGAGGTGGTAACCGCTCAATAGCAACTACCTTTGCATGATCAACCTCTAAACCTGCAGCAGAGATTCTATGTCCTAGTACGATACCATCTTTCATCATGAAGTGACATTTCTCCCAATTCATAACAAGATTAGTATCTTCACAACGTTGTAATACCAATGACAAATTATTAAGACAATGATCAAACGAGGAACCAAACACAGAGAAATCATCCATAAAAACTTCCATTACGTTCTCTATGAGTCCACTAAATATTGCCATCATACAACGTTGAAACGTAGCAGGAGCATTGCATAAACCAAAGGGCATTCTACGAAAAGCAAAAACTCTGTAAGGACATATAAAGGCTGTTTTCTCTTGATCCTCAGGTGCTATCATGATTTGGTTATACCCAGAATACCCATCTAAGAAACAATAGAACTCATATCTGGCGAGTCTATCTAGCATTTTATCCAAAAAGGGTAAGGGAAAGTGATTTTTACGAGTGGCAACATTTAATTCTCTATAATCAATACAAACTCTCAAACCCGTAACTACCCTAGTAGCTATGACTTCATCATTATCACCTTTTTCTACCGCCATTCCCCCTTTCTTAGGTACAACTTGAGTGGGACTAACCCACTTGCTATCCGATCTAGGGAAAACTATCCCTGCATCTAGCCACTTAAGAACCTCTTTTCTTACTACCTCTTGCATCATAGTATTTAATCTACGCTGATTTTGAACACTGGGTTTGTAGCTATCCTCCATCAAAATTTTATGCATACCTATAATCGGGCTAATCCCCTCTAGATCATAAATTGTCCATCATATAGCCGACTTATGTTTCCTAAGCACTCTCAACAACTTTTCAGTCTCTCACTCAGTCAAATAAGCAAAAGTGATTACTGGTTGTTTTTTCTCAATATCAAGAAATTCATATCTCAGATGCTCCAATAATGGTTTTAGCTCAGATCCGCTTACCTTCTCCTCGGGTGTTTCTTTCACGACTTCCTCAGTGATGTCCTCCTTCTCTGCATCTTCCATCTTCTTTTTCTACAAAGCATTCAAAGCACTAACCCCATCCACAAGATCAAGATTAGTAGCATCAATGTCTTTCACAGAAAAAATAAATTTGTAATACAACTCTTTAATGCATCAGAATCACTAGGTGCAAGAATGTCTCCGTATAATGTAGTATCTAAACTACCTATAGCACTACATGTGTCAACTTGATTAACCTCTTCATCATGGTGCATTTTCACGGCCTTATAAATAGAGAATGTTAGTTTTTCCTAATTTACTCTAAGTGTGAGTTCTCTTTTTTGGACATCAATTAAAGCACTACCCGTTGCTAAAAATGGGCGACCTAGAATTAAAGGAACATCCCTATCCCCCATCATATCTAAGACCATAAAATCTGCAGGAAATATGAATTTATCTACTTGCACAAGAACATCTTCTATTATTCCCCTAGGATAAGTCAGAGATCTATCAGCCATTTGAAGTGCAATTGTGGTAGGTTTAATTGTGCCTATTCCTAGTTCTTCAAAAAAGAGAAAAGGGCATAAGATTAATGCTAGCTCCTAAATCACAAAGTGCTCTCTCAAACGTGTCATTAAATTGTGCAAGCAATTGTAAAGCTACCTGGATCTTTCTGCTTCAGTGGTAACTTCCTTTGAATCACTACGTTGCACTCCTCGGTCCAGTTGACAGTCTCATAATCTTCAAGCTTCTTTTCTTTGCTATCACTTCCTTGAGAAATTTCGCATAATTGGGCATTTGTTGAAGTGCATCTACGAATGGAATATTGATTTGAATCTTTTTGAAGATGTCTAAGAACTTACCGAATTGGTCGTCCACTATCTTTCTTCTCAGTGCTTGAGGATATAGAATGGGAGGAACATATTTTGGGCCACCCTCGAACGTACTCCCCCTCTCTATCCGTTTCTCAACTTCTTTGCCTTTTCCTTTCGATTCAGCTTGTTCTTCGAAGTGCTCTTTTTCAATGACTTTTCCTTCCACCACAGGCTTCTTCGGTCCTTCATATTCGGTCCCACTTCTCAATTGAATGGCTTGACAATGTTCTCTTGGATTAACCACTGTATCACTAGGAAACTGTCCTTGCTTATGTTGGGATGCCGAGGCTTTAATCAGGTGATGGATGTCCGATGCCACACTTTTCAATTTTACACCCATACCCACTATGTTTTTACTCAACTCATTATGCTTTCCTTCCGTTTTCTTCTCCAGCTGAGCTAACTTCTCCTCAAACTTTAATGCTTGTGCTTCTCTAAACTCTTCCGGAGTTGGGTTTCGTCCATCATATATGATTTCATTTGTGACTGTGAACCCTGGTGGATTAGTAAGGGCGTTCTTCGAATTTCCATAAGACAAATTGGAATAATTCTGATTCCCTTGAGGATACTGATTACTTTGTGAATATTGATTATACCTTGGCTGATTACTTTGGTAATTATTGAAATTCTGTTGATCCACAAAGATCACATCTTCCATCTCTTCTTGGGTTAGTTGCGGTTGTGATGGCTCAAAATGTTGTGCTAACGTCAGATTAGTTAGCAAGTTCATTTTGGTAGTCAAAGCTGATATCTGAGAAGTCAAATTCTGATTTGATTCCACTTCAACTACATTAGCCACTCTCTTCGGCTGAGTTCGCTCATTCGGCCACTGATAACTGGTTCTAGACATAGCATCTAGAATAGCGAAGGCAGAGTTCACACTCTTCTCCATCATACTCCCTCCTGCCGCAACGTCTACGTGATTTCTAGTTGGTGCAAGTAAGCCATTGTAAAACTTACGGATTTGTTGTTTCCTGGTTAACCCATGCTGAGGACAACTTCGGAGTAAATCTCTAAATCTTTCCCATGCTTCACCAGTGGCTCCTGGTCCAACTGTCTGAACTGTGTGATTTTATTCTGCAGCTCCAACATCTTACTTGGTGGGAAGTACTTCAACAGAAACCTTGCACTTAACTCATCCCACTCAATGATCTCCTCTAACGAATTAAACCACTGCAGTGCCCTATCCTTTAAGGAAAAAGGAAAGAGCCTCATCTTCACTTGCTCATGCCGTAATTGGTTGATTTTTATCGTATCAGCCAGTCTCCGAAACTTAGTTAAATGAGTGTTCTGATCTTCCAACGCAGTACCGCCAAACTGATTTTGTTGCACAATATTAATAAGTGCTGGTTTAAGCTCAAAACTGTGTGCATTAAGTGGTGGCAATTGTACTCCTCCAGTATTCTGATTAGGCAGAGGACGAAGACAGTCACTTATTGGAGAAGTGTCCTCATCATCATCCTCATTATTATTCTGATTTCCTACTGGATGTACTAGAGGCTGTGGAGGTTGTTGTTGTTGGATACTTGTGACTCTGTCATCCAAATTAGTCAACGCCAACAGAATGCGGTTCATAACCTCTTCTTGATTCAGCGGATTTTCCATCTCAACCGTCGGATTTTTCCTTGCTTTGTGTCTTCGGACTGTAGCTTCAATTTTCGGATCACAAGGAACAAGATGCTCTTTTCCTTTAGAACTGGTATGCATGCACAATCCCTGAAAACACTAACAAGAAAAGACCCACGTAAAATTGAAATAGATAAAAAAACATATATTAAATGCGCAAAAATAAATTATTTCCTAGTCTAGTCTTGTTCTAGTTATTAGAATAAAACTAAAACACTAAACTCAGTCCACAGCAACGGCGCCAAAAACTTGTTCGCCTATTTTATAACCTAACATTCCGCAAGTGTACGGGTGCAAGTGTATATAATGGCAAGCAAGGTCGATTCCACAAGGATTAACTTAATGACTAGTTTGATACTGTAAATATCCTAAAACACTCCTAACTAGGCTCTCAATTGGATTGATTTTACTATTAAACTAATTTTCCTAAACTATTACTTAACACTCAAGTCTCAAGAAACAAGAAAACACTTTATCAAATAATCAAGATTGGAAGACAAATTCTAGAGAATTTGATTTCAAAATTAACTAAGTATGATAACCAAATTATTCTAAACTAGCAAGGATTCTTATCGTTATTAGACGGCACTAATGTACATTAATTCTCCTTTCAAAACAATTAACTTGTAGATTCATTACCCCTAGCTACCCTTTCAAGTCGACTAGACCTAACGAACTCTCAATCAATCTTAGACTAATGACTACACACTTATCTCATCTCCTTTCATGGCGCTCAACAAATACGCTATGTGTTTTCTTTCTATCCACAAATTCCTTCTTTCAAAGCAAACTTATGAATTATACTGAATTAGTCAAGTGATCAAGTTAACTATTCATAAAAGTAACCCACAACACATAGATGACGAATAATAACCATTAATCTAGAATAGAAAACTTCAATTAATCAAGCAACGTTAAAACCTACTTTTAAAACTCTAGAATAATAACGAACTACTTGCGCATATTCATGTTCATAACATAAAGATGTTCATAGACAAACATTATTTGCTATAACAAAAATGAGAAAGTGAAGAACCCTAATCGTTATCTTGATCTTGATCTTTGGATCTCTTTTCCGTCTCTCTTGTATCTTGTCTTCTTCAATATGGTATGTGATGGTATCCGAGAGAGTAGTTTCGAGTCTGGGGACTTCCTTATATAGTTAAGGCTGAGTTGGGGTCAAGATGGGCTGAAAAATCGTAAAACGCACAGAATTAGATTTGGACTCGGAGAACTCACACGACCGAGTAAGAATTTCACTCGACCGAGTGAGAATCTCTGACCAACTCACGTCTTGCTCTTCATTTCTCACTCGATCGAGTGAGAACCTCTGTCTTGACTCTCGATTCTGCTCTTTTGCATTCACTCAACCGAGTGACAAAATCACTCGACTGAGTGGGACATTCTGCCCATGCTTCAACTCTTCTTTTTTATTTCCGACTTTTCTTGCTCGTTTTTCAACCGAACATCGCCCAAACGGGCTTTTTGGCCTTTTTATACCTGAATATCACTAAAACAAGCAGAAACACATCATTTAGCACAAGATATGACATATAATCACTTTTCGCCCAAATATACATGCATATGTCACAAATTACGACCTTTAATTAACCTAAAATACATGTAAAATAGCATGTATCAATGCCCTCGACGCTAAGTTCTTCATTAGCTAAGGCATGATACCCTCGACGCTCGATTCTTCATGAGCTAAGGCATGATTCCCTCGGCGCTCAGTTCTGGGGCCAAGGATGAGTTTCCTCTCAACCCTTGGCTTGCGACTTCAGGGCTAACTGAAGCTGAATCAACCCTTTGGATTATTCCAGTGCAAGATCCGTGGGCATTTTACATTAAAAAATGCAAAGCGTTATAATTAGATATATCAAGAGCAATTATAATCAATAAAATCATTCATCGATTCAATTTTGCTATTTATGATAACTATCATAACAATCGTGATTCATTGATCCTTCAATTTTCTCAAAAATGAAAATTCAAAGTTTCAATTCAAGCATATCCAGCTCTTAATTAGGAAAAATCCCTCAAAAAAATCAAGTGCAACCAGCACCTCCCTAACAACTCAACAAATCAACAGTTCAAAAAACCAGTGCAATCAGCACAATCCAAAATAGTTTGACAATTCACAAAACACGTGCAATCTGCACTAACCAACGAATCCCCATAACATGCGGAGGTGTAATCAGCACTAACTCAATACAGAATAGAGGGTTGAGCCAAAACACCTGGAGTGCAAATTCAACAATCGAGAGATGGGAACCTGAATTTATTTCCAACTGCGGTGATGCTTGATCGGAGGGTAGTGTCAGATGAATTCCGCTCTGGAAAGATTCGATTTCTGCTGCTCCACAACAACTTACAACATTCTGGTATAAAAGGGGCAGGGCCAATTTATGGCACAACTAACCTGGTGCTCTCGAGCCAATTTTGCTCAACACTATCAAATTTTGTCATTTTTCCTGGATTGAATTAATTCAAAGTTTGAGGAACCTGGAAATTTGGAAATCCCAAGTCAAGCTAGACCTCCATTGATGCCACCAAAATCCCGAAGAAGACTGGTGGACTTGAGGGAAAAGATGCTTCGGCGATAGAGAATACACCCGGGAGTATGCTGTTTTGCAGCGCTAAAGTGAAATAAATAGGGGAGTGATACGCTTCTGCTATATATTGTGACCGTTGGTTCATATTTAAGGCAGGGCGAGTTATTTTAAAGGAGCCCGGTTTAGCATCAAAGCGGTCCGAATTTGGTTCATTTCCTAAACTCGGCTGACTAGAAATTAGATCGGCTCGGTCTGGTCTACAAGAGAAGGCCGGTTCCCGGCCAAGGCAACTAAGAAACCCTAGGGGCTCTTTTGTGCACTGCAAAATGAGACTCTGTTTGACTCCGTGAGCTACTCGGTGAGACTGACTCGGTGAGACTGACTATGTTCGACGACGATTAACGACAAAGACTCTAGTGTCAAATGCAGTGAGCGGCGAGGAACTCAAGGTCCGATTCTGTTCGCAAAAAGTTGTGACTCTATCCAGTTCGTGTTGCTGTCACTACATTGGCTAGAAGATCGTGAGGGACAGCTAGTAGCATTCGCCGCTACGGAACGTTCAAAATTCTGAGTTATGGGTCTCGGCATAAATGGGGAGGACAAAGACGAAGATCTAAAATCCCATCAAAAGTAGGAAGCAGAATTCAAGAAAATCAATAATCTCATTGCTGCGTCAAGCAATCCCGGCTAAAATTTGCAGAATTCCAGCAGATGATGTTATGAAATTTCAGGCTGCTCGCCTGAAGAGAAAACCCATTTCGCCACTCTTTCATCTTTTTTTTTTTTTTTCGAATTCTGTTGAGTTAATCCAGGGGAGATGATGCTCCCTTTTGGTCTATTCAATCAGCACTAAGCTCTGTTTTTGTTATCTTCAGCTGCAGATTAATGCTAGTGAGAGGACCATACCTCTTTTGTTTCTTTTCCATTTTCTATGAATTAACCCAGGGGAGATGAGCCCCATTTTCTCTACAGTATTGGGTGGCCATGTTTTGTCCCAACGATTCTTGTTGATATTAAGAACTGATATCACAAGTTTCTAGAGTGAGAAAAAATCTCAAACACCTCGGCCCTCATTTTTTCATAGTGACACTCATGTGTATAAGATGCACATTAGTGTTAATGTACACCCTATGAGCTCCACTTATAGTTTTTTACCCGATGGATAAAATTAGGCCCAGTAGGTAAGAAACCCCTACAGTAAATTTGCAGTAAGTCAAACCTGATTTTCGTCAAAACACCAAATCCTCACCTTCTCACGTCGATCTTCATCAACAAAACAACATCAATCTTCATCGACAGCGCCGATCCTCATAAAAAAACACCATCGATCTTCATCAACAAACGTCGCGTGATTTTTAGCAGTTTCTCCGGCCGATTTCGCCGATCTCCATCAACAGACCATCGTTGATCTTCTGTCGTTCCTCGCAGAAGGAGATTTTAGCCAAAATCTACAAAAAATTAATCATAATAATCCTCAATTAGCCTCGAAAAATCAGGAACATGAGCTATTAATGATTTTGATTTAATTATTTGAACAATATATTGCTGAAGAAAACATCGAACTTCCGTTTTCATTGCAAATTCGAAAATATATGGTGTTTTTTTTCAAGAGATTTCTTTTATGATTTTTCATAGATATGGATACTGAAGTTTATAATGATAGAACAGTGCAAGAACATCAGAAAGATAAAAACCGACAGTACATGTTATTCTATATGACAATACACATTTATTTATCTAACAATATACTTTTACTACTGATTTTTTATTGAATTAAAATTACTGAGTTTTAATGTGTTCAAATTCTGTTCCAATAATAATTGCTAATGAGAATGAAACAGAAATATAAAGTTCTGAAGATATACCCAACAGATTGATATTAGATGATGCTTTGAACTACAACAACAAAGGTAAAAAAGAGACAGTAAATGTTATTATATGACAGTATAATTTTATTTACCTAACAGTGTACTTTAATTGATGCCTTTTTATTGAATTAAAGTTACTGATTTTTAATGTGTTGAGTTTTAATGCGTTCAGATTCTCTTGCAATAATAATTGATAATGAGCATGAAACAGAAAAATCAAGTTTTGAAGATATACCCACAAGATTGATATTAGATGATGGTTTGAACAACAAAAATGAAGGTAACAAGCGACAATACATGTTATTCTATATGACAATACACATTTGTTTACCTAATAGTATACTTTAATTGTTGCCTTTTTATTGAATGAAAGTTACTGGTTTTTAATGTGTTCAGATTCTTTTGCAATAATAAGTGGTAATGAGCATAAAACAGAAAAATCAAGTCCTGAAATATACCCACCAGATTAGTATTGGGTGATGGTTTGAACAACAACAATGAAGGTTAAAAGAGAGAGTACAAGTTATTCTATACGATAGTACACATTTATTTACCTAACATTATACTTTAACTGCTGCCTTTTTATTGAATTAAAGTTACTGCTTTTTAATGTGTTCAGTTTTAATGTTTGACAGAACAATATACTTTTATTCAAATAATAGTACATTCTGAATTCCTTGACAATATACTTTATCTTCTTCATTTTTTCTGATTTTTTACAGAAATCCAAAATGAGTCAATAGACATATTTGGTTTGCTACTTGGGGTTAAAAGAAGCACAATGACTTAAATGTATGATTTATACTGCAAACATGCTCGTTGCCAAAGTTTCAGCGTTCGAAAGTCAACAAATAGATTCTCGACAAGAGGAGAAGTTGTGGGAAAATTATTAGTGTACTATACTGCGTCAAACAACTATGTATATTGTACAATATTTAAAAATATACTTTATAGTTTACATTTATGTACTAAGAATAGAATATTGTAGTTTACAGAAACTGATTCACAAGACTAATTCATGTATAAGATATCCAAATACTACATCAAAAACTATATATACTCTACTGTTTATTAACATGTACTATGAATATTAAATCATATCCACAGAGCATGTTGTAACACAATATAAAAGAACAAATATAGACAAAAAATAGCAAAAAGACAGAAAAACAACAAATAACAAAGATAAAAAATCACAAACTACAAACAAAAATGGACACATGCAGAAAGAAAATAGATTTTACAAACACAGAAAAATCGAAGAAACACAAGAAAAAAATAACTTCTACAAAACCCTAGAAATAGGGAAAAACTCACAAGACAAAGCCTTAACCGACGAAAAACAGACAAAACAAAGAGAGAACAATCAAACTTCACTACAAATCGCGAAATAGAAGAAGAATAACAGAGAAGAAGAAGCAAAAAAAAAAAAAAAAATGCAAAATTCACCATAAAAATTCCTTATGACGACGAACAACAAAGAGACGCCGAAGATTACAGAGTGAATCGCCAAAATCCACAAACGAAATCACAGCAAAAAGTATGAATCATGAAGAACCGAAGTTAGAGAGAAAAAACGAAGTTAGAGAGAGAGAGAGAGAAGTGTCATATATATTGCAGTAAAAAATTTAAAAACAAAAGTTAAAAAAAAAAAAAAAAAAGTAAACTGACCAGTTCAGACCAAGGATTGAAATATCTCCGATATTCACCAATATCTCTCCGATATCTCTCTTTTTTGGCGATACCAAAACGAAATTCGGATGTAATAAATTTATGTCAGAATATCTCCGATATATCTCCGAAATCTCCGAAATCTCCGAAAATTTTGATTTGAACTATCTCTAGGTATAATTTGTTGTAATTTCGTGGAAATTTTACCAAAATTTCGGTGAATTTCGATAAAATTCGATTAAATTTCGGTGAGATTTCGATTAATATCGGTGAAATTTCGGTTAATATCGGTGAATTTCGGTAAAATTCGATTAATTTCGGTGAGATTTCGATTAATATCGGTGAAATTTTGGTTAATATCGGTGAATTTCGGTAAAATTTGATTAATTTCGTGAGATTTCGATTAATATCGGTGAATTTCAATAAAATTCGATTAATTTCGGTGAGATTTCGATTAATATCGGTGAAATTTCGGTAAAATTTTCTTAATGCAGGCTTAGTTGTAAAAATTTGGTTAATATCGGTGAAATTTCATGATCCTTAGTTGTAAAATTTCTAAATTATTCGCAATCCACTAAATTTTCTTAATGCAGCCCAAAGATTTAATAAATTAGAATATTATTGTAAAATACTTGAACATCCTTAATGATAATAAGAGTTCATAATGTATCTTGTGTGGCCTGATAATGTTTCTATTATTTATTATTTGTCAATTAGTTGTAAATATGTGAATTTCACTCAATATTTAGATTAAGTATTTGAATTTAAGTAGGTTTATAACAATCTATAAAATATCGTGATAAATTATCTGTTTTAATACATTTTCCGGCATTTTTAAAAAAGTTGCACTGATATTTCGATATTAATCGAGATTTCACCGAAATCTCTCTAAATTGAATTACCGATATCTCCGTAATCACCGATATTTTCGTCCTTGGTTCAGACCGATATTTTCGTCCTTGGTCTGAACCGCGCGTTTACCCGAGGTGGACCAGTGGTGTACAATAACACTGTAGTGCACAAGATGCAACTAAGTTTTTGCCTTTTTTTTATCTGGAATTTTCGGGATCAGATTCACGTGAATCTTCGAAATTTTTTTGAGATCCTCATGTCCTAGCTCGATTTCCCACATACGGCGCCAGTTGATAAGGTGAAAATGTGCACACTCCGAACTCCATCTCTCCATTCCATGTGGTCCGAACTCGACCCGTGCACCTCCAAAAACCACGCCGAGGAGGGCCGCGGCGCGGGACCTCCGACATTCAAGTTTCCAATTCCATTGAAAGCATATGATATGTGCGAAAAATCATATGAGAGAAGAAGAGGGTTACCAATTTCCTTGCAAGAATGCGTATATATATAAAGTGTTACCTAGGGGCAATATGGCCATTTTGTATCAATTAAACATTTTTCGGTTTGAACCTTCGATACACCTCTCTATTTGGGTATGGGACATTACCAATAAATAATGAAATGTGGGCTTCAGACTCCACTTGGAAAGTGCACAATTTCCTCTCATCAGAATTCTTCATGAAGTATAAACGCTGAGTGATTAAATCGCGCGTATCAAAATCGTAGCAGCATTAGTATTCGAAACTTGAGGAGCATACGAGATATCGGTGAACACGTCCGAGAAGAAATATCCTTTTCTTCTTTGGGGAATTTTGACGGCCATGAGTGCCGCTGGTTTGATACCACTCACTAACACAACTGCACCACAATTTCCCTGCTTTGCGAAAAGTCGAGCTACAAGAAAACCCTTGGTTTCTCTCAGGAATTCACTGCTAATTGATACGGCCGAGGGCCAAACCGCAGCCGAGATTCCGCCGGAATCCGTCTCCCGCCGCCTCATATTGCTCCGCCACGCCAAGAGTTCCTGGGAAAATCGTTCCCTCAAAGGTACTCATGTTTCGTTGCTTTATGTACCGGAAATTCGACTCGTTTATTGTTTGTTGTTATGCATTCTGAAATACTAATTGAAGTTCCAAGTGAAATGGAGAAGTGCGGATAATGTGGATGATCTTGTATCATATTTAACCATACATTTAGAGGAGATAGATTTTCTGGTCTCAAATTTCTCTCCTATTTTATTTATTTTTAATTAAAAGGTGAACTATATTAGTATTGTTGTTTGAAATTGTCCAAAAGCCGTTGAGGAACAAAGGTTTGTACAGATGATTAATAATACAAGTCCAAATTCCTATCCTACTTGGCTTCCTCACTTTTCAGCATTTATATGTCGAATTAACTGCGAAATATTTTTCTATATCCGTTAGTTACTAAATTCAGTTTCTGTTATTTAAAAGATCATGATCGGCCTCTAAGTGAATCGGGACGAGCTGATGCTGTCAAACTATCACAGCAACTTGAGCAGCTGGGCTGGATTCCTGAACTTGTACTATCGAGGTTGGAGATGCCTCTTAATTTAAATTTAACTGCCAACTAAAATAGAATCCTTGATTTCAGTTTGTATTTAGTTGTATGCATTGGTGTAGTGATGCACAGAGAACACGGGAAACATTGAAAATTATGCAGGAGAAAGTGCGAGCTTTCTTGGAAGCTGAGGTACATTTTATCTCAAGCTTTTACTCAGTTGCAGCAATGGATGGGCAAACAGCAGAGCACCTTCGGCAAGCTATTTGTAAATACTCAAGGAACGAGATCCTTACAATAATGTGAGTTCTGATGACACTCAAACATGATAATTTCTGAGGCATTATCTGCAAAAGTTGATTCATGTGTAGTGGTAGGTAATATTTTATGGCGAAACACATACTCAAGGTAAGTTTTTATTCCTCAACAGTTTGCTTAAATATATTTGTAAAGTAAACAAATTAACAGAAGATTGAATTGCCATGTGGTCATTCTGTTTTATATGAGCAAGGAGAAGCAAGTTATTTTTGAATTATATATATGGCTGGTATATATTCTTCTATTGTATCTTGTTCTTTTTTCTTTTTCTTAAAAATGCCTTTTACTAGAAAACAGCATTATACTATTCAAAATTATTCAAGTATTTGAATCTCAAATAATTATGCAGGTGTATGGGGCATAACAAGGGATGGGAGGAGGCAGCTTCCATGTTGTCCGGTGCCTCCATAGAATTAAAGACTTGCAATGCTGCATTGCTGGAAGCAACTGGGAAGACATGGGAAGAGGTCCTACATAGTATTTCTAGTTGTAACTTGGATACCTCTTATTATTCACTGCAATTTTTACATCTTAAATCACTGAAACATGCGCAATTACCGGTATGCTAATGTATTCTGGATTGCACTAATAGTATAGACTAGGAAATTGCACTTTATGAGGAAGAAGAAAATGCAAACTCCTTTTTTGACCTCTATTTTAGAGTTAAATAGCAAAAGTAATGATTATATGATGAATGGAATTGTAAGCTTTGTTACATAAATCCTCGACTAGCTCTCAACTAGTCCCGGCCCAGGCGCTAGGCTCCCATTGGTTGCCTATATTTCTTTCCCGATTCTCCTCGCTTAACCACACCTAGGCCCGACTAGGCCCTAGATTGCTGCCGATTAGCGCTTAACGACTTATACAACATTGAGATAAAGTATTGCCCTTTGAATACTAGTATAACTACTTAGATTGCATTCACATTGATCTCTGTGTTGCAGGAACCTCTTTATTTCTAAAACGTGCACTGGTCACACCTCTTGGTGGTGCTCCCCTGCTTTAAAAACATGAGATTGTTTCAGGAGGTTTCTGTTATCATCTGAGTCATAATATTCAAATTCTGAATGCTAATGCATGCTTTGTAGATGTGATGTTCTTGACTAGGCAAGCCATTCATCTATTTGCTATTTGTGGTGTATGTTGTTGGGGATGAAATAACTCATGCCATAAACATACAACAAATAAGTTCATTAGGAACATGCAAGCATTCTGTGAAGTTGATAATTGACTGTAGGCTGTCTTGTTATTGCCGCATACATGGTTTTAGTCAGTGAAGCATTTCCTGGTTCTGAAGCTTGACACCCTTCTCTTGAATAAGGGGAAATCTGGTAGAAAAGGTAAACGAACTTCTGTTATGGTGGTTTCCCCACCAAATATTCAGCTCCTGAAACCATTCCTTTGTCAATTAACTTGGATCTGATTCTTTTCAACTTGAAAATTCATTATGTGCTTGCGGAGCACCATGCCAAGCTTCAATAATAGCTAATGGATTTGTCATCGGTGCAAGGGTGATAGGGGTGTTTCCCGTGACACCCTGGAAGTGGTTCTCGGTTCTCCAATATATTCATTTATAAGTCCAATGGGGTTAATTTAAGATGATTATAATCCAAAAGGCACAATAGAAGATATTTATATGTATATATCACTTCCAGTTTTCTCAACTTTAGCAGGCTTAAGTTCTGAAAATTGTGAACAACTTATTTGAAATAAAGGGCATTGAGAAATATTGTTTATGGACTTTCTAGAAGCCTTTATCTCCTTCAATTTGGGACTCCCACTCGTTTCCTTTACTGCAGTTATTAGGAAAAGATAGTGCCAACTTGATGTTCTTCTTACTGATCTGTTTAATACATTTGATTTTTATGAGTGTGAATATTGAGCTACCAGAGTTTTCGAGTTTAGCAGTAAATGTTGGCAGCTCTTAGTGCCTTGTGCTATATTTTTGGTGCAAAATCAGCAGTGTTCTCTATATCTCGGTTTAACGTCATTTTCTGTTTCAAAACACCAGGCATTTTGTTTGGCTGGATTTGGTGGTTGGAAGCTGCAAGGCATTATAACGCCTGACGCAAATTGCTAGAACCAGAAGAGGGCAATAGAGGAGCTACGGAGGAAGTTGGTTCGGCATCATTCTCACTAACTAGCTTTACGAATTTTCCTTCCAATGAATGCGTTGCAAGGAGCTGGGTATGCGCAGGAAGACTACCTGCGTCTGTTGGAAATGCGTATGCTTGTTACACTGTCCTTGTTCGGCTTGCAGATAATTGTGCTTTGAACAAGGTTGCATCATGAGGAATGGCATCATAGATGTTGGATTAAAACTTTAGATTCGGCTGGGTTATTATTTTCTTTTTTCTGTGCTGCGATGAGTGTTCTTCCATGAATGTTCTAAGTCCTTTACTCATCCTCGGTAGTTTATATAATCTTGTGAGGAAAGAAAAAACCAGTAGCGCTACTGGATTTTAGTTTGTACAAAGTTCAAATGCAACTATCTGTGAGTTCTTTATAGGGCATATTCAAATTTGCAAGTAATGGAAGTGCGGTTTGATGATGGTGTTCGGCTCAGTCGGTCTAATAAATTTAAAGCGTTTTTTTTTTGGTTCAGCTTGGTTATAACTTTTGAAAATTTAGATCAGCCAAATTGAATTGATACACAATTATTGGGATACAGTATAAATATGCTCTCTAACTTTAATTTTTTAAATCAAGTAATCAGACACTACAACTTTTGAATTTAAAATTTTTTAGCATTCCGTCTAGAATTAAACAAATGGATGTTAGAGCATCCCAATTGATAATAAAGATGCTGACTTGGAACTTGAAAAATACCTGAAATTGAGTTTTTAACCAATGGAAAGAGAAAATTGGGGAAGGGTATAACTTCCTAGGAAGCAAAATTGCTTCCCAGGAAGTTGAGTGGGAGGGGCGTGGGAAAAGAGGGGTGGGGAGAGGAACGCGCCACAATTGAGGGGCAGGCTGGGCGCGTGGCCCCACGCGCGCGTGGGCGGCGCGCAAGTGGGCCCGCTGCCGCAGACCTGTCCCCCCATATATATATATATATATATGTTTTTTTTTTTTCGTTTTGTTTTTTCTTTTTTTTTTGTTTGCCTCTTTTTTAGCTTTAGGAAATTTAACAAATAAAATAGGAAATTTACTTTGTTGTGTTCGGATTTTTTAATCTACCGTGTTTGTCTTCGTTTTGTATTTTTACGTTTTATATGAATAGCAAATTTATTAATCATTTTTGGGAATTTTTTTTTCTGAAATATAATTAAATAAGAAAAAATTCAATAGTCGGCATATTAATAAATTATTATTTATCCGAAAATTAAATAATTAATTTAGTTGATAAATTAATAAATAAAAAGATAAATAAGATATTTAAGTGGGGCCCCCACATATTCCTGCTTTTTGGGTATATTTGTTGGGGAGGAGTTTTGTTTTGAGGTATAGGTATTTTAACTTTTGAGGTGGCGCTGATGTGGCAAACATATTCCTGCTTTTCGGGTATTACCACTCTTAGTGACCTATGGATTCACTCGGTTCTTTCATCTGCTTTTCACGAGGACATTTGCACGCCGCACTTCTTCACCTCTCTTTCTGGGCAATGCTGACCAATCACAAATGATGGACGGCAAACACGGTGGCAGTATGATAGCGCGCGGATGAGAGCCATGGTCGCAGTGTCCACTCTCTATCGCCTGGGCAACATTGCATGGCGGTAGCCAACTGCTACTGGCAGGATGATGTGTCAGCTTACCTACGCGTCGTCTATGGCGATGGCACTGAGTGCAGCAAAAATTATAGGAACCTGCTATTTGGCCACAATAATAATAAAAAAAAGTTTAATTTAAAAAATAAATTTGCTAAAACCCCAATCATTCTTGTTTGAAATAATAAAGTGCAAATACTGTTTACCCTCAACCTTTGCCTTGCCGTTACCAGCAACAACATCATGCGCTTAATTTTGAAGGATGCTATTATGTGATTCCGCACCACCGTAATCTCCGGAAAAAAATACGTTGAATTAGGGATAAAATAAACTCCGCAATCATCGCCGGACTATCGTGAGGGTGCGGCTGTGACCCCTACCCTTCTATTGTGGATTGCTGGACTGTTTGATCTAGATACGAAAGCTCTGAGTGCTTCAATGGAGGACTTAATGGATTTGCAGAGAAGTCCCTGGATTTTTGAGAAGATGCACTCCTGCCCCAATTATCAAATGTTTCAAAATTCTACAGTAATACTGCAAAACTGAAATAAGGGCATTGTGGACAATTTACAAATATTTATGTTTTTTGTTTTATTTTTTCCAAAATGTACATCTTTATCCAAGATTATATTCTTTTTTTTTAAAATTCGTTGAGCCATTTTATTTGCACATCAAAGAATTTATCCATTCCCTTTAGTTTAAGAGCTGGACAAAGAAGAGTGGCCCCACTCGGCCAGGCCAGCTAACAATTGGCATTCGTTTGTTTGATTTTGAGCGGAATGTTTAATTTTTCAAAATTTAAAAGTTGAAATATCTAATTGTCCTATTTAAAAGATTAAAGTGCTTGTTTGACCAAAGTTTTTAATTGAGAAATCTGTTGGAACTTAGATATATAGTTAAAGGGCTAATTTGTACCTTATTCCCATAATTATTATTAGTTGTCCACTGTACAGTGCATGGGCAAGACAATTATGTAATATCTTTTTCTGATAAAGTTAAGTTATACTGGTTATAAATTAATAAAATATTACAAAACAAATTCTACATGTAATAGATTAAAAACAATGTAAAAGAAACCAAACCGCAGATGATCTAACATCTATATACCATAAAAGGTATAGGATGATAAAAAAATTCAACATTACAAAATTTTAAACACTTTCTTATACAACTTACAATTGTGTTTGTATATATTTTTTCATGATGAAAAAATCAAGACTTTCATGTCTTTTCAATTTGTGACTCTTGAAAAAGTAACATATAATTGATCATGACTAAAAATTGACTTACGCAAGTATAATCCAACATTAGTTAATGATTGACATTGACTTTGTTGGCAATTGGCTTTGGAAGATTGGTATTGACCAATTTTTTAGCAATTTCAACTTTAGGTTCCATTTGTGGAAAATGAGAGTAGATGAATTTAGTGTATTTATGTTCTCAAATCCAATTTCAGATGAATGAAAAATTAATGCCTAAAGATAGCAACTTAAACATGGAAAGTTGGAAGAGTTAAAAGGAAATGTGGGAATTTGTCCCACGTAGATAATATAGAGTAAATTGAAACTCCTTATTAAGAGGAGCACTTGATAAGGAGTTATCAAGTGTGCTCCCTTATGATGGAGCCCAGTGGGATTTTAGCCTTTGGCTAAATGGACCCGAGGATGGTGTTCTCACCATCCGAGCTCGGGCCCGGGCTCGTACGTCGCACATGTTGCATTGAGTCGCTTTAGAGGCACACTTTGCACGTACGCATCATCACGAGGAGCACCGGGTCATGTAGGAGCTCAGATCCCATGAACTGGTGGACTGATCGCCAGCGGGTGTAACCCACCGCCCGATTGGGTGCGGGTGTGGCCGCAGGTGTGATCGCCAGTGAATGGGTGGATCCAGGTCCGAACCGCCCGTGCCGGCCCATTTTGTCTCGCCCTAAATGGGGTGCCACCAAGGGTCAAAATGTGCATTTTTCGAAAGGCACCCCAACTCTCTGAAAAATATAAATAGACCCCAGAATCTGTATTTTAATTCACCTACAAAAAATTCAATCTGCATTTGCATTCTAGAAAATCTCGCCCTCCCAAATTCCGAATAAGAAATTCCTGAGCATCGAGTAGTTCGTCAAAAGCTTTGGTTTTGTTGTGCTGCAATCTCAAAGCTAAAAATTGTTGTATCTTGGGGACAATTTCCGAAGGCCGAAAGTACTAGAATTCAGGGCAATATCATCTTACGGATAACAAGTCAAACTCGTTCCTTGACTTTGCCAATAGTTTAATTGAGTCAGCCATTCAAGTACAGCACTGAAATCCAACAATGTAAGACGATTTTTTTTTTATATTTGGAAGATGTTGACCAACACTGTTCCTGTAGCACCAGTTCACATCGAAAGACCGGCGAAGTTTGATCGAAGCGAGTTCAAGAGATGACAACATAGAATGCTATTCTACCTAACAACGTTCAACCTGGTACGCTTCCTAAAGAAAGATGTTCCCACCATAGACGCAAACAAGAAAGACAAGCAAAAGAGGATGACACTGGACGCGGGAATCACAGTGATTTCTTGTGTCTCAACTACATCATCAACGGTCTCGATGATTCCCTCTACAATGTCTACGCGGTTATGAAAACTGGTAAGGAATTATGGGAATCGTTGGAGAAGAAGTACAAGAACGAAGATGCCGGGATGAAGAAACTCATCGTCAAAAGGTTCTTGGATTTCAAGATGACGAACTCCAAGATGGTCTTGGATCAAGTCATAGAATTGCAGTTGATCCTGCATGAGATTCATGCCGAAGTATGCAACTAAGTGAATCATTTCAAGTAGCTGCTATGATAGAGAAGCTACCGCCTCTGTGGAAGGATTTCAAGAATTATCTCAAGCACAATCACAAGGAAATGGGGCTTAAGGACCTTATCTTGAGACTAAGGATCGAGGAAGATAACCGAAAGTCCGAGGTCAAGAGAAAAATGTCGGATAGAGAGGCAAGGGCAAACTTGGCCGAGTCGAATACTAGCAGCAAGAAGCCAAAGCCGCCGGGTAAGAAGCAGCAGCAACAGGAGCCAAAGTCTAAGAAGATCAGGGGCAACTGCAACAACTACGAAAAACCCAGACATATGACTAAGGATTTTAAGCAACCTAAGAAGGGCAGTCGAAGCTAGACTCATTTAACCGAGGACGTGTTGACACCTCCGGATTTGTCTGATCCACATTTGACCGGCGTTGTGTTTGAAGTCCATTTAGTGGACAACCCAATGGAGTGGTTCGTGGACACCGGCGCTATATGCCACATATGTTTGGACAAGGAAATGTTCTCAAGCTAGATGTCGATCATCGGTAGAAAGTTGTATATGGGGAATTCTACAACTTCCAACATAGTCGGATTGGGAAAAGTGGTGTTGAAGATGACCTTGGGATAAAGAGTTGATGCTTGTGGATGTGCTGCATGTCCCAGACAGTTGTAAGAACTTAGTATCCGGCTCCTTGTTGAACAAAGTCAGGTTTAGGCTAGTATTTGAGGCTGATAAGTTTGTACTGACCAAGAATGGTCAATTTATAGGAAAGGGCTACCTAGAAAAGGGGCTCTTTAAGATGAATGTAATGACTGTACAACGCGATATTAAGCACGATATTAATAAAGTTTAAGTCTTTACTTGGTTTAGTGTTCTAATTTATGGCATGATAGATTAAGACATGTAAATTTGAACAAACTAAAAATGTTAGTTAGTTTGAATTACTTCCAATGATGGAATTTGATTCACACCAAAAGTGTGAAGTATGTCTTGAGGCAAAGATGGCCAAAGCATCGTTTCTTTCGGGTAATCGCATTCTCAATTTGCTACCACACAAGAAAAGGGATCTGATTTTATATGAATTGTGGAAAGGAAGAAATCCTTCCTACGGTTACCTTAAAGAGTAGGGGTGTCTACCCAAGGTAGAAGTACCTAAGCTAAACAGGTGAGGATAGGACCCAAGACTATTGACTGCATTTTCGTTGGATATGCGAACAACAGTAGTGCATATAGATTCCTAGTGCACAAATAAAAAATCCCTGATATAAAATGAAGGGATGACTATAGAGTCAAGGAATGCAAAATTCTTTGAAACTATATTTCCAAGAAAATAACAGAAATAGACAAGTCCTGGAAAGAGGACTCCTAAGGTTGTGAAGAGTTCTCTTCAAGAAGAAGAAGAAGAGGAAACGACGTGCAGCAAGAGGACGAAAGTAGAAAAGACTTTTGGTCCTGATTTTCTAACTTATATGTTAGATAATGAACCCAGGATAATTCAAGAGGTATTGTCCAGTCCAGATGCTCCTCTCTAGAAAGAAGCTATCAACAACGAATTGAGTCCATCATGTAAAATCATACTTGGGAGATAGTTGATTCTCTGGGGCACAAGCCTTTGGGATGCAAGTGAATCCTTAAAAGGAAATATAAGGCTGGTGGATCAATTGACAAGTATAAGGCTCGCTTGGTAGCTAAGGGGTTCAGACAAAAGGAATGATATGATTACTTCGACATATATTCGCCCGTTACAAGATTAAATCCATAAGGGTTCTCTTTGCTATCACTGCATTGCATAACCTTGAGAACTGGTGCCACCAAGGGTCAAAAGGTGCCTTTCCGAAAGCACCACAACTCTTTGAAAAATATAAATAGACCCCAGAATCTGCATTTCAATTCACTCCAAAAAAATTCAATCTGCATTTGCATTATAGAAAATCTCGCCCCCCAAATTTCGAATACGAAAGTCCTGAGTATCGAGTAGTTCGCCAAAAGCTTTGGTTTATTTATGCTACGATGCCAAAGCTAAAAGTTGTTGTATTTTGGGGATAATTACCGAAGACCGAAAGCACTAGAATTCGGGGAAATATCTTCTTATGGATAATGAGTCAAACTCGTGCCTCGACTTTACCAACAGTTTAATTGAGTCAGCCTTTCAAGTACACCACACCGAAATCCAATAGACTTTTGCTTATTGTCATAACATAAGGAATTGTAATAGGAAACTGCTTAAGTTGAATCTTAAACGGTACTTTTGAATCGGATGGAGGCATGAATAATCTAGGGATCAACATCATTTGACCTGAAATTGCTCCAATCATGATCTTTGTTTCAAGCACATGATCTCCTAGTCTGGGAAGTAGTAATCTCGTTCCATTACACAAACCTCGGCTTGGATCAATATTTTTTAGCAACATAAGTGGAGTTCTAACTTTCAAATGTAATTTAGGATTAGTAACCACTGAACGTTTAATTGAGTTTAGGAATTCTAAAGTATGCGCATTTTTTATAGCATCGACAATGAGGTCGGATTTACTTGCATTGTCCGAATTGAAATATTAACAACTATCTCTAGGTTTATTTTCAATTTTTACTGATTAATAGAGTCAACCACATCTAATGTAGGTGCCAATATAGCTCGTCGTTGAAGATATTTCAGATCATGTATTCGTCCCGAGAGGTTAGGATATGTGTTATAAATGATTGCTATAATTGGAAGAGTACCATTTGGAAGAAGAATATCATCAAGAATTTCAATGACTGAAGATCCATCATCTCCTTCACCCTAAACCCTAAACCTTAAACCCTTCAGCTAGTAAGAGAAACCTGATTGAGAATAGATGGTCTTACATAGGCCGAATTGAAATCTTTGTCAATTAGAGATGAAACCTAGGGTTTCATTCATAGAAATAAAGGAGAGAAACATGTTTGACCTTAGCCGTTACTTGGCGGCGGGCAAGAGGCATTGGAAATGACAGATGGCGGAGAAGGAGAGAGCAGCGACGGAGTTTGCAGAAAGAAGGCAGGGGAGGCGTATGAAGAACAAGGAATGAGAAAAGTCTCATTTGTGAGAATAAAATCTATTTCTCTTTTATTTTTTCTCTAATAAATTTCATCCATTTTTTGTAACTTTGGGTGGGAAACTGTTCCGCCACTTTTTTTCCGCAATTAGTGACGGTAAAAGAAAAAAATTGGAATGGATTTAATATTTCATCACCAATACTCAAGTTTTTAATGAGAGTAATATATTACTCTCACTGAAACTATGTTTCTCTCACATTTAGTGAGAGTATTTTCTTACTCTCACTAACATTTTGTCACTAAAACTAGTTTTTCTTGTAGTGGTAGGGGAGACCTAAGCTGGGAGAAGCTATGTAGGGGTGTAGAGTCTAGGGATTTCTAGTTGGGATGAGAGAAATTAGGTTGTGTTCATGTGTAGATTGTTACACCCTCTCACTGGTCTTTAGTGTGAGTGAAGCCGACACAATGTCTTCTAGCGTTACTTAACAAAGACCCCCGGACTCGGGATCGAACCTTAGTTCTTATTCATGTAGGTATTCTACATAGGATCTGCTTTACATGTTTTTTTCTCTTGGAAAATGGGGGAACCTCAACCTCTTTTCTAGAATTGTGTTTAATTGGACACCGTTTATGTGCGTATCCAATCACACAATACCCACAATTATTTCTTGCAATCTTCTTCAAATTATCAACCCTATTGGTTTGGGTGAAATTGATACTTTGGGGAACACTTTTTATCATTTGACTTAATTTTTAGTTTATTTGCTATCTTATCTTTAATTAAAATCCAATTTCAAATTGCTAATTTGTTATTTTTTGTATTTTCTGAAAAAATATATTTTTATATATTATTTTTAATTTTTATTATTTTCCTGGCTTTTGTTTTTCTTTCTAAGAATCTGAAATTAAATTTTAATTATTTTAATATGTTTAAATAAAAGAAAATAAAACTACGTCCAAAATGTATAATATAACATTAAGTGATTAAAAGAAAATGTAAAAGCAGAAAAGGAGGTCATGTGAGGGGCACATGGCCTATATAGCCGATAAATGTGGCCAGAGTTGTGAAGTATAACAAATCGCATTACACAGGTTGCAATCGGAAATTAACCCTAAATATAAATACAGAAATAAATTGACAATCAACAATACCAAAAAATGATGTTAACTCATTGATGACAATATAAGTAATTTTATCCAATTCAATTGGAAATGATAGTATATCTAGTTAATTAACCATAGTGTGCACAGATTCATACCAAACTTTGATATTTTAAAAAATTAAGATCCAAATTCAATCTGAAAAATCGCAACAATACGTACATTTTTTTTTCTTTAGGACAAATTGGTTTGGTATTTTAGATCGAGCGAGATGATTCAGTTTGGTTTGGTTCAGTTCGGAAGCAAGAGATTTTATATATTTTTTAATAACAAGATAATTTGGACAAAATATATTCACATCTAACCAAAATCAATAATTTTGTTACATCAAATTTGTCTTCAATTAACAAACTTATTTTATAAAAATATATAATAATTAAATATAAGGTTCCTTCGCTTATTTATGTTAGACTTATAACTATAGAATATGAATACTTTAATTTTAATTCTTATTTAAATTAATCTTATTAGGAGATTTTTTTTTTTTTTAATTCATAATTTGTATTTTTCTGATTATTCGGTTGAGTACATTTCGTTATGGCTTGGTAAAATTCAATGCAGTTTTTGGTTTGCGAAATTGAGAAATATCAAAATCCATACTAAAAATATAATCGATTCAGAAAAAGTAAAATGGTCAACTGATTTTTCCGATTCAAAACTTGTTCAGTGCAGATTTCGGTACTCTCTAAGCTCTGTGCGCAACCCTAACTTTCATCAATTCAGACATTAACACACAAACAAATCAACACATATCAGGAATTAGTTGTAGCTCATTTGGTAGAGCATCTTATAACTCTGGCATTGACCAGGGATATTCTGAATACACCACGTAAACTACTGGCGCTATATTTTAATAATTAAACTGCTCCTGGATTGTTTATAAACCACATTAAATTCCCATTTTACACTTACAACTAATATAACTAATAATAGAGTAAAAGAAAAAAAACAAATTAAAAAAAGTAAAGAGAAATCACCTACAGAGTGTTACAATATTCTCATTGTTCGAATAAGGCCAACAAGTTAGCCTGTTCTCCAAGAAAAAAATTGCAAACTCCGACATGACTTCTCCACAATAAAATTTCGAACAACAATAAGGATATGTCGAACAAGATCATATCTGGTATCACAAATCAAGGGATCAAGTCAGTAAAACAGCAACTACACCTTTTATTCCTTCTTTATCCAGATTCCAATAAATTAGGGTTTAATTGAAAGATTGATTGTTGTTCAAACTTTTCAATTATTGTGGGTTTATTGATTGTTATGAGATGTTAAGATGAAGATTAACTAATTTTTCATTGAGTGGGATTGGGTTTATGTGTTCATCCTTTTGGGTCTGGTTTTTTGAACGCATCACACACTGTTTAGAAAATAGAATATGGACGGCGAACTATATGTTCGCAACTGTTATTCAAAATGCTCCATATTTTACTTGGAAATTCTTATCTGACCATTAATACATCGCTTGTTATCATGTTTCCGAATGGAATACGGTACCTTCACAATTTTGATTGATTGTGGTAAGTTCAACAGTTAGTTTCTGAAAGAAGAATGGCACGTTCAAAGTTTAGTTTCCAAACTTATCATTGTTTGTTCAAAACTTAATTTTCGAATAGTTTATGGTGTTCATGGTTTGTACTGACTATGGTCAATTCACAAATTTATTTTCAATGTTTTCATTGTATGTTCAACCATTAGTTTCCAACCTGTTAATTTTATGTTAAAAAATTTAGTTTCCAAACTGTTCATTATTTGTCCAAAATATAGTTTCCAAACTCTTAATTATCTGCTCAAAATTTAGATTTTGAATGGGGAATGGTGTGTTTGAAATTTAGTCTCCAAACTAATAGATTTGGATCAACTATGAATAGAATGATAAGTACCTCTCATATTAGTGAAGAACGTTTTAAATAAAGGGATAACTAAGATATATGTTGAAAAGAATGACAGATAATGTTAATAGGTAGTTAAACATAGTAAAAAATAATTTACATATAATCTAGAAATAAAAGGATGCATAAATGAACCTAAGGAACATCATGAAACGAAACAAAGAAGCATGATATTGATGACCTGAATAATGAGCAAAAAGTCAATGTTTACCAAACTAGATTATGTTTTTTCAGTTGACGGATGACATTCTAAATATTTAGAAACTCTCACCAGATTGCCTCTTCTTCTATATGTTGTTTCTCCATTTGTGCATATCCTTCTCTAAATTGGATCTTAAGGAGGGGGAATTCGGTGGGCATAACTTTCTTACTCCATCATAGAGAAAACAAATCTCTATCAGAAAATATCCAACACCTTTATTTATTTTGTGCAGTTAAATGACTTTTCAAAGGAGAGGCAGTGACCAACTATGTCGGCAAGAAGGGAGATGTTGTGAAAGCTCTACATCAACCCATGGAGATGCTGAGGGGCCATAAGAGTAGCTCAAATAGGCGTGAAACTAATGGTAGTTCAAGTGGTATGTAATTTATATACTTTCCCATATTTTTTTATTCAAGTTTGCTCCCATTTCAAACTATTGGAGTGGACTTTTACTAATAGTTTGGCATATTTTCTAACTCTGTTGTTGTAGTTTTATGGATTTAAATATGTTGTAGCTATTACAAGAAATTTAGTATTTCTAAATTATTTTTGTAATTATGCTTTCGGTAGGATAAGTGTTCTGCTCATTATTGTGAATGTACTGGAACCTTGAATTTACGACTATATAAAGATGGTGTAGAAAGACACAAATGTGATTATGAAATTGCATTTATTTTTCAATCAAATTCTGAGGTTTTATTTTAACTCATACTCATTTGAACAAGGCTTTGTGCTTCTTTTGTAACTTTTAGTTTGTTATTTTTCTGCTTCTTTTGTGAGACTAGTTTGATCCTTATTAATGGTAATTTGCTTTGCTGAGGTTTTTGTTGCTTATTTTATGAATCTGACCATGATGTTGATTCATCAAGGTTACCTTAACTGTGTCACAAAATTTGGCATATTGGCCTAGCTCATTAGTTGACTAGCAACTATTTGTTGCCTCAGTAGGATCATGATTTTTGCCTATGCTTTTTAAACTTTGCTAGATGATCTTTGTTTATGTTTGCAGATGCATCTTATGTAACCTTTAGATTTCTTTTCAGCATTATTCTTATTGAGTGTTTGTTCTTTGGCCCCATCATAATTTCAGCAATTCCACCAACAAATAACTATGTTATTATACATCTATGGGATCATGAACGTTGCCTACTCCTACTGAATTAGCTAGATGATCTTTGTTAAGGTTTGTGAATGCATCTTGTGTAACCTCTTAGATTCTTTGCGAGTGTTTTTCTTATCCTTTTTCTGTCGTTTTAGCGAGGATAATGTAGACTGTATATTGAGCCTATCCTTCGCTTGTCTTTCTGTCCTCACTTTAGTTGAAAATGTAAATGCATCTCTAGAGCAAAGTTCTATTGTATTCACTTTCAAAAGATCTTAACATTCATTCTCTTATTCAAATTTTAGAGATAAGATCTTTACACATTAGCAGTGAACACATTTACATATGCCCTTGGTGGATAGGAGAACATTTCCATAGCAAACATACTAAAGAAACTGTAACCCTGTACAAAACAAAAAGGAAATAAAAGAAATGAATTGAACTAATTCTTTTACCAATGAAGATTGACACACTTTGCCTTGTCCTAATTTTTCTGGGTGTACGTATGATAGACAGTGCTACGAACAAACAAAACACAGCCAAGCACGTGTGTGTATATAACATATATGTCAAGTCAATATTAATTGTATGCTATGAAAGGAAAACAGAACGGAGTATGAGCTTGCAAATACTGCACTGACACACTAACAGATTTATTCTAGCTTCTCTACGTAACATTTCCATCACATTTAATTATATACATGTGTGTGTGTGAGTGAGAGAGAGAGAGCAAAGTTTCTAATAGCTTATTGGTTATAGCCATCCCAAAGTAAATAGCAAGACGACTATCGAATAGCAACGTGAGCAGAGCTAATGTGCCCTCATTACAAATTATATCCTAAAGTTTCACTCCTGACATCTTATTATAAAAACATGTTCTGACGGCTAATATTTACTTATCATTATAAACTTAAAAAAGTTGAAATCCTTTGAGTTCACACATTGTTCCTTTGTTAGTCACATTTTTATTTTATTTTATTTTCTTCGATCAATTCCAACTTAAAGTTAAATCAAGTGACTTTAAAAAGTATGCGTCAGTATATGAGAACTTTCAGAATAACATATCAAATTTCCTACAAGTAAGAAAACAAAACCATTTGCAGTCCATAACTAGCAATTACAATTATTGACAATAAATTAAATTATTCGATAACAACAGTATGCCCTACTCTTGTAATCAGCCCCGTCAAACTTTTATGTTGCAAAAGTTGTTGACAGAATATAACTGACCGTCCAGCTACACAGTACCTGTGATGTTCATGCCACACGGCTGCAATATGAGGGACCAGGTATCCCAGAATTAATGATACCTACATCATAATAAATATAAAATAACAATACCAAATTAAAGTGAAGTCATAAGACATGAACCAAGTCCGTGTGATTTATTCTTACCTGAACGAAATTACCTTCTCTGTTGACTGCGTCCCTGCGGGACTGACATTGTCAATGACAAAAACGTAGAATTGGACCATGTTGACAGTATGACTAGTGTGACGTTGTATATCGTTGCAATCAAGTAACACATCTTAGACAAACACATCCAATACTTTTTGGTTGCAAGATTCTCAAAATAGTTTAGTTGGTTTTCAATTTTCTCCACATCCCCGCTCTCAAGGAAAATCTTATCATATAACGTGGTGTTTTACCTTAGCTCGTATACAAGGTCACATTAGACCCAAGACCATGAGTCTTCACCAAATCCATGATATTAGCTAATGCCCAAAATCCACAGTGTTCATCAAGTAATATGTCTATAATAGCAGAGACCTAATCTTGGAGAAGAGCAAGAATTATTTCAATATATATATTTAAACTTTGGATGCGTGGGGCTAGTTGCTTTAAAGTTCTCCAACAAACCTATTAAGTGTAACGTATGTATATTTTTATTAACAAAGCAAATAATAAACATCTTATGAAAAGCATTATATATGAATCACCTCTTGTTTCTCCCTTTGAGTAGTAAATAAAGGTTGTGAAGATGATGGTACACTAAATACTAAGATATCTTCCATCGGCGAACAACTATCCTCGATAGGCCGGACATACTCAAACACGCTTAGATCACGTTTTGTTAATTCAGTATATATGGCTTTAACATTCTTCGGTCGACCACGAGGACGAGTTTGGATTTCCGGCTTAATCAATGAGGTGGTTGTTAGATTTGCAATTTTCCTTAACCTCTTAAGCATCAAGAACCTATCTAATTCATTTGCAACTGCAAAAAGTTAGTTTACTTCACTAACTATTTCAGTCTAGCGGTTATCTAGCATCCCCTTCAGTAACAATATTCCCCCTTTCGCAGATCCTTATCTAATTTTCTCCAAAATTTGTTCACACGTTATATGGAATTGACATGTTAACTGATGAACGTGAAAATTATTGTTTTCCTTTCATTTTTTACGTTCATAATTTGTAGAGAATTACATGTAATGATTGTATTTATGTGCGATTTCAGGTTTTATTCTATTTTCGGGATGATTTTCCTTTTTAATATGATTTGATGAGCTTTTGGGTGTTTTTTAGTCGTATTTTGAAGGTTAGGAAACTTGAAAGAATTTGGAAGATCGTTCGCATCCATTTTCATATTTTGGCCTGTATCTTGAAGCATAAATGGGCCCAAATTAAGTTGGGGTCAGGCCCAAACTGAAGATCTTCAAGTCATGAGTAAAAGTCGTGAGGGAGTCGGGCCGAGAAAATGGATAAAAGGCCTCAAATTGGAAAAAAGGAACAAGAGGTCAATTGCACATATGCCATGTTCCAGCCCACAAATTGAGGCCTAAATGAAACCGAATCAGACCTAGCAAGAGCCCAAATCGATGTTTGTCGAGTCGCAAATAAAAGTCATGAAAGGGTCGGGTCGAGAAGACGAGAGGAAGGGCTCCGAAACAACGTCGGAAGACGTAGGCACAAAGCAGGGGCTGAACAGGACCAAACCGCCGCAGCACCTACTGGACCGATAGGCTGCCGGCAGTTGGTCCAGAATCGACCCAGAAAGTCAGCTGGCCACACAGTCGGCCCGGCGGCGGTTCCGGCAGTTCGCGCGCACGCCCAGCTTTTCAGTGTACTATTTTCGTATTTCGACTGTAACTTCCTCGTTCAAGCTCCTATTTGATTGATTCAAGTTGCCACGTGTAGCCAAGACAAAGATCTACAACTTTGTAGTTGAAGTCAAAGGATGAATCCAGATGGATTTTTCCCAGAAATCACAAGAAGGATAAGTCGAGCGCGCACAAGGGGTTCCACTCAACAACTTAAAGGACCAAGCACTACCTTTTGCATTTTTACACTTTTGCCCTTACTAGGGCTTACTTCTCAGCGGATTTTGAGGGTTGAGGGGATCTATATATATCCCTTCCCCTCTCATTTGTGAGGAATCCAACTTTGCTCTTGCCTCTTTTTATAAAAAAAATCTCCAACACCCTTCTTTTCTCTTCTCTTTACATTTTCTTCCTTCTCTTCAAGGAGGAACCTGTCTTTGGAGGTGGTACACGTGGTCGTGCACACACTTTTAGGTCAATTTAAGTGTCTTTTTACTGGCTTTTGTGTCATATTCACATGTGTTTTGTGCGTTTATTTCTTATTGGGCAGTTTGGCGTGTTTAAATCGTTTTCGTGTCAAAACAAGTGAATTAAGGCCGAAAAACAGGTTTTGAAGATCTCAAATTGACGATTCGAAATCAAGTAGAAAAGAGAACAAGGAAGAAATGGGACCTCACCTGAGTTGGTTGAGCCACGTCCGTGGCCCAAGCCTCGGCCGAGGCAAACTAGCCCACGGCCGTGGTCAACTGTCCAGAAGACTTAGCCAAATTTCAGCCTTCAATGCCTCGCCCGAGGCAAATTCAGGCCATGCCCGTAGCGGACCAAGGCCTACGGCCACGACCAGAGACAATCACGCCCATAGCTAAGGATCCAGAAGATGGGGTGAAATCTAACGCAACCAGACCGCATCAGAGGTGAGATAAGATCTCGGTCGTGGCAGCTAAAGATCTTGCCCGTGGCAGATTTGCAACTCGACCGTGGTCAACAGCCCAGAACACTTGGGCTAAAACCCAATCCAGAAGATCGCCACCGAGGCAAATCTGGACTGCCCCCGCGACCTCAATCTGGGCCCAAAACTCTTGTTTCTCACCGCGTTTGTGGCCAATTGTGTGCCATGGCTGCGGGGTGGCCCCCTGTTTTAAAATCCAAACACGTTTTTTGCCCAACTTTGAACTAGCACTTTCCCCTCTATATATATAACATCCAACTCGAATTAGACCTATCTTATCTCATATTTCCAGCTACTTTTGCGCCACCATCATCCTCGAGGACAAGATTGGGAAGAAGATTGAAGACTTTTCACTCCTCAACCCCGATTCTTGGTTTAATCTTTGAGTTTATCATGTTTTCTTGTATTTTCTTCTATTTTCTGATTGTATTAGGCGTAATGGGTGGCTACCACCCTTTTATTCACCCTTGATCAATGTGGAACTTTGAGTTGACGATATTTATGTGATTATTGCGGTTAATGTTACCGAATGGATTGTGTATTCAAGTATTTTATGTTATTTGTTGTTATTGATTCACATTTATGAGTTGATTATTGGATTGATCACCCTTTAGGATATTTATGAATGTGTTGCTAGTAGTCCAGGTTGCTATCCGTAATTGTTGTACTTTCGACTCATTTGTAGCAAACAATGAATGTTCATTCGTGATAACATAAAGTTCCACACTAAAACCGAGCTTATGAGTTTTATGTCGTATTTATCCCGTTATCTTGGTGCCTAATGCATTTGATTGTTAAATCTAAGAGAGCTTGTTTGAGGATTTGGTTAAATCGAATAGTATTAGTCGAAGAGCTTGTTTTGATTAACTAAAATTAAGAGACAACAAAGCTATTAGAGCTTGTTAATAGTCTTGAGATAAACGCTTGAATCACAAAAAATTGGGCATTAACAATAGTTGAATAAATTATCTAGACCAAGAGGAAGCACGATCAAGGGTGGATTATTTTTAATACTTGAAAAAAAAATCGAAAAATCTATTATATTGTCTTTGATCATTTGCTTACTTGAATTGTAGTATTAATTGCTTTCAATCTCATGTAATTGCTTTTTATGGATACTAGTAGGTTGTTAGTTGATCATTAAAAAACCCCTCCTAACCTTTATTGCTTTCTTAAGTTGTTTATTTCCTACATATTTAATTTTAATTGCTTGGTATTAAAATCGAAACTAATCGGCCGTTCTCTGTGGAATCGACCCTTGCTTGTCACTCTACTTAGTAGGGTAGTTTGTAAGGTTAGTATTCGAGGCGCATACCAAATTTTGGCACCGTTGCCGGGGAACAGTCTTGATTTAGTGTTATTTTTAGTATTCAAACACTATTTTCAGTTTTATAGATAGTTGTTTTTTTTATTGATCTTGATACTTACTATAATTTTTCTTGCTATATTAGTGGATGTTCACGCGCTCACAAGGAGAGAAAGGGCTATTATTTGAACCGGATATTGTTGAGCATGAGCGAGTTTTGAGGAGACGAGCCCGATTATTTGAGCAAATTAGAGAATTTGATGGATTGAATATTGAAGTTGAAGAGACAACCAAGCTAGAAGACATGACAAATGAAGAAGTGCCGGAACGAACAATGAAGGAATTGGCCAACACAAGGGTTGCACATCAACCCTTGTGCATTACATTTTCGAAGTTGGGAGATGATACCACATTTGAGCTCAAATCGCTATTAATTCACTTATTGCCATCATTCCATGGGTTGTCCGGTGAAGATCCTCATAAACACTTGAAATAATTTCATATAGTTTGCTCGAACATGAAACCTACGAAAGTGACTGAAGAGCAGATTAAGTTGAGGGCCTTTCCGTTTTCATTGAAGGATCTGGCTAAAGACTGGCTATACTACCTCCCGCCTGACACTATTGCCACTTGGGAACAAATGGAGATGCAGTTTTTAGAGAAATACTTCCCAGCTTCAAGAGTAACAAACATACAGAAAGAAATAAGCGGGATCCGAAAGTTCCATGGGGAAACCCCCTATGCATATTGGGAATGCTTCAAAAAGCTTGTGGCCAGTGGTCCACAACGCTAGATAACTGAGTAGTTACTCATTCAGTATTTCTATGAGGGGTTGTGCTTGACAGACAGGAACATGATCGACTCTGCAAGTGGAGGAGCATTGGTTGACAAGACCCCAACAGAATCACGGGCATTAATTTCCAAGATGGCAGCTAACACCCAACAATTCGGGTGTCGAGAGCCCGTGAGACTTGTTATCGAAGACCATGATTCGAATATTGAAGAGAGGTTGGATCAGCTTACCAACCTAGTGGAGAAAGGGCTTCGAGTAGCATTCCTACTCCAAAGCCCTGCAGAATCTGTCAAACAACCGAACACTCCACTGATACGTGTCCTATTCTAGGAGAGGAAATGGAGGCTCATGCCAATGCAGTACACAACTTCTAATCTAACCCTGCAGGCAGAAAGTATGACCTATTCTCTCAGAGTTACAATTCAGGGTGGAGAGATCACCCTAACTTGAAATATGGGAATTAGAATCAGAGCCATCATTAGTAGACATTGTGAAGAGCTTGCCCCCGAGTACAATCCAGTTTCAGAAAGAGTCCCAATCGAGATTTTAAAATCTCGAGACACAAGTCAGTCAAGTTGCCTCTTCAGTGTCTCGATTGGAAAATGCACAGAGTGATAAGCTTCCTGCACAGCCGGAGATCAATCCTAAATATGTCTGTGCGATCACCCTAAGGAGTGGGGTGGTTCTTGGAGAGCCTAACAATCTCGGGCATCACTTTGGGGGTGAAGAGAAAGTTAGAAATGAGGGAAAGTATACTGAAGAACAGGCCACTCCCGAGGCACCAAAGGCCCTCGACCGTGCCAACTTAAGCATTTCGAGGGAAATCTCACTGGAAAGCTTTCCATGCCCGAGGCATCCGACGCCTCGCCTGCGGTTAACACCTCTATAGTGGCGACCGACTGCCATGCCCGCGGTCTCCTGCAGCAAGAAACAGGGAAACATTTTGGGTCATTTACCACGGCTACGGCCACTGATGCCTTGGCCGCGGCCCCTGAAGATCCAAGATTCCACAATTCGAACCCTATTCCTATTCCACCACTTTCCTTCCCAAGCCAAATCAAGAGGGTGGTAGATAGAAATAAGGATCGAGAAATTCTTGAGATATTCCGGAAGGTGGAGATCAATATCCCATTGATCGAAGTTGTGAAGCAGATTCCTCGTTATACCAAATTCTTGAAAGATTTGTGCACCAACAAGAGAAGGCTTAAGGGGAACCAGAAAGTGCTCATGGGTGAAAGTGTATCAGCAACTTTCAAGAAGAAACTTCCACATAAATGCAAAGATCCAGGGATGTTCGTAATCCCATGCAAAAAGGGTAACTGTAGGGTCGAACAAGCCATGCTCGATTTTGGGGGCATCGATCAACGTGATGCCCCGATTAATATTTCATGGTTTGAATCTAGGACCATTAAAAGACACGAGGGTGGTCATTCAACTAGCAGACCGCAACACCTCATTTCCGGATGGGGTAGTTGAAGATGTGTTAGTCGAAGTGGACAACCTTGTGTTCCCAGTCGACTTTTACGTGTTAGATATGCAAGGTGATGCGTCTAACTCCACCCCAATTTTATTGGGAAGGCCTTTTTTGAAAACTTCCCAAACTAAAATTGATGTATGTGAGGGAACCCTCACGATGGAGTTCGACGGTCAAGTTGTAAAATTTAACATATATGAGTCAATGAAATTCTCAGAAGATGTGCATAGTGTATTTTCTATTAATATTTTTAACCCTGTGGTAGAGGAAGTTCTTGAGTGTTATTGTAAGGATCCGGATGCTATTGAACTTGCAAACCGCTTAGAGGAAGTGGAACCTTGGGAGGCTAATGGAGTGTTAGTGGAAACAGTGGCTCAACTACACTCTCCCAAGCAATTATGACATAAATACGATTCAAAGTTCGTCCCTCTTCCGGATACACATGAGAAGACACTTTCTTCCACCATCAAAGCTCCTAGCCTCGAACTCAAATCCCTCCCGACTCATCTCAAGTATACATACCTCGGAGATGGAGAGACACTCTCAGTGATCATATCATCGAAGTTGACCCCAAGCTAAGAAGAAGCGTTGATAGAAGTGCTTAAGGAGAATAAAGGAGCAATCGGGTGGACTATTGCCGATATAAAAGGCATTAGTCCGTCTCTTTGCATTCATCGCATCTTGCTTGAGGAAGATTCGAAGCCAAGTAGGGAGCCACAGAGGAGACTCAACCCACCGATGATGGAGGTGGTAAAAACAGAGGTGATTAAGCTACTCGATGTGGGCATTATTTAAAATATATCGGATAGCAAGTTCATGAGTCCAACGCAATTCGTGCCTAAAAAGTCAGGCATAACAGTTGTGGAAGGCAAGGATGGAGAGATTATACCCATCCGTTTGCAAACAGGGTGGAGGGTCTGTATTGATTACAGAAAGCTCAATGCCATGACACGCAAGGACCACTTTCCCTTGCTGTTTATTGATCAGATGTTAGAAAGATTAGCTGGTCACCCATACTATTGCTTTCTCGGCGGATTCTCTGGATATTTTCAAGTGGCTGCACCCAAGGATCAGGAGAAAACGAAATTCACATGTCCATTCGTCACGTTTGCTTGGAGAGGATGCCCTTTGGGCTTTGCAATGCGCCAACTACATTCCAGAGATGTATAGTAAGTATATTCTCTGAATATATTGGACATATAATTGAAGTATTTATGGATGATTTTAGTGTATACAGGGAGTCATTTGAAAAGTGTCTTGAGAATCTTGTCAAAATTTTAAAAAGATGCGTGGAAAAAAGAACCTTGTTTTGAACTGGGAAAAGTGTCACTTTATGGTCAAACAAGGTATTTTTTTGGTGCATGTTATTTATGCAAAGGGAATAGAAGTAGATAAATCAAAAGTCGATATTATTGCTTATTTTCCCTACCTCGCAACTATGCGGGAGGTTCGCTCTTTCTTGGACAAGCAGGTTATTATAGACGCTTCATCAAAGACTTCTCAAAGGTTGCAGCCCCTTTGTGTCGATTGTTGCAGAAGAATGTCGAGTTTGAAATAACCAATGAATGCAAGGCTGCATTTGACATACTTAAAGAGAGGCTCATTACACCTCCAATCATCCAACCACCAGACTGGAGCCTCCCTTTTGAGATTATGTGTGATGTGAGTGATCAGGCGATTGGTGCAGTTTTGGGCCAAAGGAAGGAGAAATCTGCACATGTTATCTATTACGCCTTGCGACATTGAACCCGACAAATACCAATTACACCACCACCGGGAAGGAGCGTCTGGTTGTTGTCTTTGCTCTTGAGAAGTTCAGATCTTATTTGTTTGGAACTAAAATTGTTGTTCACTGACCATGCAGGCCTCTAGTTCTTGATGTCGAAAAAGGAAGCAAAACCGAGGCTTATATGGTGGACACTATTGTTGCAAGAGTTTGACTTGGAGATTAAGACAAAAAGGGGGCAGAAAATTATGTGGATGACCATTTGAGCCGGGTAAATCAAGAGGGAAGTGAAGAGCCCTTGAAGGAGAGCTTCCCAGACGAGCAGTTATTCATGGCATCAGATTCGAGTACCCCATGGTATGCCGATTTGGCAAATTACTTAGTGAGAGGAGTATACCCCGATAGGATGAATAAATCCCAAAGGGATAGATTGAAAAGTGAGGTGAAACACTATTTTTGGGACGATCCATATTTGTGGAAATATGGTTCAGATCAAGTGATACGAAGGTGCATTCTGAAAATAGAGGTTCAACCGATACCTGCTTTCTATCACTCCTACGCCTATGGAGGACACTTTAGTCCAAAGAGGACAGCGCACAAAGTTCTCAAAAGTGGGTTCTTTTGGCCAACCTTATTCAAGGACGCCTATACATTTTGCAATCATGTGACAACTGTGAAAAGACGGGGAACATCTCACAGAGGAATCAAATGCCCTAACATCAAATAATGGTGTGTGAAAACATTTGGGGCATGGATTTCATAGGCCCATTCACATCTTCTTATGGGAATCTTTATATCCTGTTCGTTGTGGACTACGTGTCCAAATGTGTGGAAGCAAGGGCTACTTGTACGAATGATTCAAGGGTCGTTGCTGACTTCTTCAAGTCCAACATCTTTGCAAGATTTGGGATCCCGAGAGCCATCATAAGTGATAGAGGCACGCACTTTTGCAACCGAACCATCGAAGCACCCTTCAAGAAGTACTCAATTTTGCATAAAGTGTCTACTCCATAACATCCACAGATAAATGGGCTAGCCGAGACTTCGAATCGAGAGATCAAATCAGTGCTAGAGGAAACCGTTCAACCAAACCAGAAGGACTGGAGTTTGAGACTTGATGATGCATTATGGGCATACCAGACTGCCTATAAAACTCCCATAGGTATGTCCCCGTATCGTCTTGTTTATGGCAAACCGTACCATCTTCCGGTTGAACTTGAGCACAAGGCCTATTGGGCCATCTAGAGATGTAACATGAGCTTAGATGAGGCGGGTGTGCACCGAAAACTTCAACTCCAAGAGCTAGAAGAGTTTCGGAATGAGGCTTTCAAAAATACTTTGATATATAAGGAGAAAATCAAGACCTTCCATGATGCAAGAATTTCCCGAAAAAAATTTGTTGTTGGAGAGAAGGTACTTCTATACCACTCGAGGTTGAAATTGTTTCCCGGGAAGCTTCGTTCGAGGTGGATTGGACCATTCATTGTCAAGCAGGTATTTCCATGCAGGGCCATTGAGATAGAAAGCGGTAAAACGGGCAAAGTTTTTAAGGTGAATGGACATTTGCTCAAGCCGTACTCCGAAAGCTGCCAAGATAATCCTGGTGAAGAGGAACGAGTAGAAGACCCACCACTGAGCTAAACGAGCCTCCGTCGAGCCAATGACATTAAACAAAGGCGCTTATCAGGAGGCAACCCTGCGGTTACTTATTTTTGCATTTTGAATTTGTAGTTTAGTAGTAGTTTTACTATTATTGTGGGATTTTGAATTATTTTGTTTAGATGTGTGTAGGTACCAAACACGCCATTCAAGGAGATATTTTGAAATGGGGGTGAAGGAGTCCAAAATGGAGGAATTACACTGAACAAATCACCACGGCTGAGGTCAAATACGCCTCGCCTGCGGGCCTCCAACGAAGAAAAATATGATAACCTTCTAGACAGTCCACCACGCCCGTGGTGTTCTCATGCCACACCCGAGGCGAGGTCACATCACGCTCGTAGTCCATTCATGCCAAGCCCGCAGTGAAGATACTCAGAAAATCTCAAAATCCACTAGATGGATCACCACGGCCGCGGAACATTTATACCGCGCCCAAGGCGAAATGCTGCCTTGCCCGAGATTAAGTATGCCATGCTCGAGGCGCTCTGCCGCAGAAAAGCTAAAAATCCATTGAACGGAATACCACGCCCACGGTGAAATGGACCGCGCCCGTAGTGGACCTCGGCCCACGACCGCGACCAGAGACAGCCATGCCCATGGCTAAGGATCTAGAAGATGGGTGAAATCCAACCCAACCAGACCGCAGCCAAGGTAAGATAAGATCTCGGCCATGGTAGCTAAAGATTTTTCCCGTGATAGATTTGCAACTCAACCGTGGTCAACAACCCAGAACACTTGGGCCAAAACCCAATTCAGGGGATAGCGGCTGAGGCAAATCTGCGCCGCACCCGTGGCCCCAATATGGGCCCAAAACCCTTGTTTCTCACGCGACAAATTGTGTGCCATGGCCGCGGCGCGCCCCCTGTTTTAAAACCTAAACACATTTTTCACCCAACTTTAAACTAGAACTTTCCCCTCTATATATATAACATCCAATTCGAATTAGACATATCTTATCTCATATTTCCAGCCACTTTTGAGCCACCATCATCCTCAAGGACAAGATTGGGAAGAAGATTGAAAACTTTTCACTCCTCAACCCAAATTCTTGGTTTAATCTTTGAGTTTATCATGTTTTCTTGTACTTCCTTCTATTTTCTGATTGTATTAGGAGTAATGGGTGGCTAGCACCCTTTCATTCACCCTTAATAAATGTGGAACTTTGAGTCGAAGATATTTATGCAATTATTGCGGTTAATGTTACCAAATGGATTGTTTATTCAAGTGTTTTATATTATTTGTTGTTATTGATTCTCATTTATGAGTTGATTATTGGATTGATCACCCTTTAGCAGATTTATAAATGTGTTGCTAGTAGTCTGGATCGCTATCCGTAATTTTAGTGCTTTCGACTCATTTGTAGCAAACAATGAATATTCATTGGTGATAACATAAAGTTCGACCACTAAAACCGAGCTTATGAGTTTTATGTCGTATTTATCTCATTGTCTTGGTTCCTAATGCATTTGATTATTGAATCTAAGAGAGCTTGTTCGAGGATTTCGTTAAATCGAATAGGGTTAGTCGAAGAGCTTGTTTTGATTAACTAAAATTAAGAGACAATAAGGCTATTAAAGCTTGTTAATAGTCTTGAGATAAGGGCTTGAATCACAATTAATTGGGCATTAACAATAGTTGCATCAATTATCTAGACCAAGGGGAAGCACGATCAAGGTGGATCGTTTATAATACTTGAAAAAAATCGAAAAATCTATTCTATTGTCTTTGATAATTTGCTTACTTAAATTTTAGTATTAATTGCTCTCAATCTCGTTTAACTGTTTTTTTTATTGCTACTAGTAGGTTGTTAGTTGATCATTAAAACATCTCCCAACCTTTATTGCTTTCTTAAGTTGTTTATTTCCTACATATTTAATTTTAATTGCTTGGTATTAAAATCGAAACTAATCGGCCGTTTCCTGTGGGATCGACCCTTGCTTGTCACTCTACTTAGTAGGGTAGTTTGTAAGGTTAGTATTGTTATTATAATACGATATTAATTTGGTAGCGTATTCGACACGCATACCAAATTTTGGCATTGGCCGCTTGTAAAAATTTGAACGGACCGTGTAAGAATGAGAAATGTGGCAAACAGTTAATGATGACAAACTTTTGCACCAAAAAAAAAAAATGGCTCATGGCAGAGCATGATAGGCTTTGAGACGAAATTGAGCTTACATTCAAAACTTTTGATCAATTTTTTGCCTAGTGAGTTTTTGAGCCTAGAAAGATACTCTCATCTTTGGACTAATTTAAACTTTCTTTTGGTGTGAAATTCATTGAGTGCATCTATTCGTCTCTAGAACATGTCTTGATTCTCTATTTTGAATGAGTCGGTGCATTGTGTGACATTGAAAATGATCTTAGGCAATTCTCGGCTTGAGCCTATTTCTAAACTTGAAAATACACCCATTTTCACAAAAAAAAAAAAAAATTGAAAATTACCCCTAGTTAATCCCTTGAGCTTTTAGCCTTTCGTTTAACAGCCCAACTCTACAAGTCGAAACCTTTTCAATTAGCCTTTGAACCTAATTGGACTACATGAGTATGAGGGAGGCGGTTGGAAGGTAGTCGGGTAAAATTTGGGGTCAAATCGTGTAGACTAGCGGAAATATATTGAAGGGTGAAGGAAAATATACAAAAATAGGCAAGAATTGAGAACATTAGTTTTCTCCAATGTTTGTAAATATTTTTTTTGTAAAAAAAAATAAAAAAATCTAGCCGAAAATCGAAAAAAGGAGAAAAATTAGAAAACAAAGAAAGAGTTGGTTGTATATACTTAATTGTTGTTTAGATTGGGAGAGGCTAGTGAAATCACTATACCATGTGATCAACATTCCCAAAAGTTGGAAAGTTCACTAGAAAACACATCCAAATGGGAATTGAAAGAAAAAAAAAAAAAAAATTGAGGTGTAAGTTGGAGTAAGGTGAAGAAGCCGCATTTCAGAATCAGTTTGATTGGGAAGTGAGAGAGTGAGGTTAAGTGATTATTTTGTTTGAGGGATAGATGAGAGTAGCTAACTCATTTAGTCTATTTTATAGTCACTTCTACCTAAAATTTTCCCACCTTACCCCAAGCCAACATTACAACCCTTTGTAAAGACCTTTTTTATTCCTTGTCACACATGTCGGGTACACGTCCGAAGTTTAGATGATTGGCAAGCCTATGGTAGATATTTTATGCACCTCAATGTGAGTGTATACACTACCTATTTGATACACTTGAGAGTCGAGAGATACACTCACTCGGTGAGGATCTCAAGTTGAGAGTGTCAAGTCTTGAAAGTAGTTGATATAGTTCTATCTCATATGCTCACTCTTATCATGATTGCCTAACTTTTGAAAAATTCTTTTGAAACTGGATTCGCCACTTAAATCTGCCCTAACACATGTCCTTCTTCTTTTTCTTTATTTGTTCAGGACGAACAAAAGTCTAAGTTTGGGAATATTTGGTACACGTTTAGTTCGTTTCCGTGTCAAAACAAGTGAATTAAGGCCGAAAAAGAGGTTTGAAGATCTCAAATTGACGATTCGAACTCAAGTGGAAAAGAGAACAAGGAAGAAACGGGACCTCGTCCGAGTTGGTTAAGCCACGCCTGCGGCCCAAGCCGTCCCCAAGCCAGACTAGCCCATGGTCGTGGTCAACCGTCCAGAAGACTTGGCCAAATTTCAGCCTTCAATGCCTCGCCCTAGGCAAATTCAGGAAATGTCCGTGGCGGACCAAGGCCCATGGCCGTGACCAGAGACAGCCACTCCCATGGCTAAGGATCCAGAAGATGGGGTGAAATCCAACCCAACTAGATTGCGGCCGAGGTGAGATAAGATCTCGGCCGTGGCAACTGAAGATCTTGCCCGTAACAGATTTGCAACTCGACCGTGGTCAATAGCCCAGAACACTTGGGCCAAAACCCAATCCAGAACATCGCGGCCGAGGAAAATCTGGGCCGCTCCCGCGGCCCCAATCTGGGCCTAAAACCCTTGTTTCTCACCGCGCTCGCAGCCAATTGTGTGCCATGGTCGCGGGTCAGTCCCCTATTTTAAAACCTAAACACGATTTTTTTCCCAACTTTGAACTAGCACTTCCCCTCTATATATATAACAACCAATTCGAATTAGACCTATCTTATCTCATATTTCCATCCACTTTTGAGCCACCATCATCCTCAAGGACAAGATTGGGAAGAAGATTGAAGACTTTTCACTCCTCAACCCAAATGCTTGGTTTAATCTTGGAGTATATCATGTTTTCTTGTATTTCCTTCTATTTTTTTATTGTATTAGGTATAATGGGTGGCTACCACCCTTTTATTCACCCTTGATCAATGTGGAACTTGGAGTCGAAGATATTTATGTGATTATTATGGTTAATGTTACCGAATGGATTGTGTATTCAAGTGTTTTATGTTATTTATTGTTGTTTATTCACATTTATGAGTTGATTATTGGATTGATCACCCTTTAGGAGATTTATGAATGTGTTGCTAGTAGTCGGGATTGCTATCTGTAATTGTAATACTTTCAACTCATTTGTAGCAAACAATGAATGTTCATTGGTGATAACATAAAGTTCGACCACTAAATCCGAGCTTATGAATCTTATGTCATATTTATCTCGTTGTCTTGGTGCCTAATGCATTTGATTATTGAATCTAAGAGATCTTGTTCGATAATTTGATTAATCGAAGAGGGTTAGTCGAAGAGCTTGTTTTGATTAACTAAAATTAAGAGACAACAAGTCTATTAGAGATTGTTAATAGTCTTGAAATAAGGGCATGAATCACAATTAATTGGTCATTAACAATAGTTGCATAAATTATCTAGACCAAGGGGAAGGACGATCAAGGGTGGATCATTTTTAATACTTGAAAAAAAAAAATATTCTATTGTCTGTGATCATTTGCTTACTTGAATTCTAGTATTAATTGCTTTCAATCTCGTTTAACTGTTTTTTATTGCTACTAGTAGGTTGTTAGTTGATCATTAAAAAATCCCTCCCAACCTTTATTGCTTTCTTAAGTTGTTTATTACCTACATATTTAATTTTAATTGCTTGGTATTAAAATCGAAACTAATCGGCCGTTCCCCGTGGGATCGACCCTTGCTTGACATTCTACTTAGTAGGGTAGTTTGTCAGGTTAGCATGTTATTATAATATGATATTAATTTGGTAGCGTATTCGACGTGCGTACCAGGAGGAGAACTCGGGGATTAGTCACGGGCTTGTGACATCCGTCAAGTTTATCAAAGGATTTCAAGGATTCTTTAATCGATTGAGCATTTTCTTACCCCTTCTCTTTGTTTTTGGTTTTTATTCTTTTTATTGCTTGATTGTTGATGATGCTTGTTATTTCTTTGATGAGTTGCAAGTAATTTCCTTGTTTCCCGAAGCCCGGGAGTAGCCCAAGCTTCGAGATTGATGATTAGTTGATTGATTAGAGGATTTGTTGTGGGTTGTGGTAACCTAGGGTTTGGATTTGGTTGATTTGTTATGATTATCATATAAAACTAGGGCTTTGATTATAGGCTTGCTTTGGTCGCTCGGGGCTTTCGATAACCTAGCCTTATTTTGTATGATTGTGCATTTGAGATGGGATAATCGAAACCTAGGTTAGGGATTTCCACCCTTTCGAGGTGATTCAATTTGATCTTAAATGAGCTTAGGATTGGATTTCTACGCCTTAGATTAGTCGGGAAAGAAATTCAATCCAGAACCTAAATCAATCAAAACCCAATTGGTAGGACAGAGACCTATGGAGGAGAAAACCTACCAAACGGGGAAGTAGATTCTAGGGGGTCTTGGCTAGGATGGACGAAATTAGGTTTAGTCGCATGTATAGAAACTACACCACTACGTCGGTCTTTAGCATAGGAGAAGTCGAGCAAACCTCTTCTAGTGTTTCGTAGTTGGTAACTCGGGTCCGGGATTGAGTTTGTAAATCTCATTTGTGTAGATAGTCTGCATTGAACCCTGATTACTTACCTATCTTAGGGGAATACGGCACCTCAATTGTAATTCGTAATTATCACCCAATTTGGATATCGATTGGGTTGAGAATTCAATCACATAGAGCTCAGAATAGTTTCCTTTAATCGTCTTCGAATTGTTAATTCTATTTTGCTTGTGTGAAACCGAGCTTCTGGAATATCTCGGTTCCCTCCTTGCCTTTATTTATTGTTTTATGTTGTTTAGTTTAGCTCACGCTCTTTATTTGCATTAGACCTAACTTGCTTGGACGTGTTTAAGCCGATTCTCAAGGAAAATCCTCCATGTGGATACGATATCTTTTGTACTACCTATGTCACAAACCGTACGCTTGCGGTTTGAGAAGGTCGTTGTAATCACATTGATTTAGAGCGACTTTCGCGACAAGTCATAACCTTAGAGTATTCAGCTATCTCATGTGCACATGGGAGACCACATTTTTTATGCAACACACGTCCATATAGCAAAGGGTCGCACCAGATTCACAACACCTTTCATCTCCTCAATATCTTGTGCAATGCTGCAATCGAAACCATCACTCGGAGTAATTTGAATATGGGCGATTTGTGTCGGTGTTGGACCACAGTGATATTTCTCTAAAATAAATTCTTAATGGTATTGTGTGTTATCTCAAGCAGAGTAAATTTTTTTACCCCCAAAAAATCTTGAAATTTCCCTTGCTCGAACTTTGTTATCTTTTTAGTTTTGAATGTTGACCTTCCACTCTACATCATATGAATTCATAATTAAATATCAAGTACGTAAATGTATAAACTAGTAATTACATTCACATGGAGTTACATGTCTGTTGTTGTATTGCCAAAATGCACCACATTATCTGTCAAAACAAGAGAAAAACTTTTCTTTGTACGGTGTGATCCACTTGTCAAAATCATATTTCATAGGCTCTTTTTTATGAGAAAAATCTCCCTCAAATCTCTTAACCAACTCAGTAAACATGTGCTTTGTATCCGCAAGCACCAAAATTCTAAGAATGGTTGAAGGAATCCCACGTTCTTTTGTTCAAAATATTTTATTACAATGTGCCAGAATTAAGGTTCTCTCAATTTTATTCATCAATGCAAGTTTACGACCTATGACATATAGATTTGTCAGTGCATATTGGTCCATCAAACATTTAGTATATGTCCATATGTAGTTATCCTTTCTCTCATACTGCAAATACACATATACCACATAAAAGGTAAGTAAAAGGTAAGGTTGGTGGAAGTCAGCTCTACTATTTCCAACAATGGTAACTTGTACCAATTTGTCTTGTATGTACAATCCATCAACGAGATGTATGAAAACTACCGCAACAACTGGACACTTATCTGGTGAGCCCAGAACATATCATTGACGGTATTTGTTTGCTCTCAACGCCTAGTATGATAGGAAAGTTCATTCTCCAGTACCTTCCCCAACATATATAGCATATGCTATCGACTAGAATGCTCGACATGCCTATGCTTTTTACGAATATTATAAACTGGTTTAGTTACTTACTTATTTTTTGTAGACGTCGTTGCAATGTTTTAGCCATAGAGAAGTCAATAACCAACTTTTCCTCAACAGGTGTCATACAACCAACATAAGAGTGACCCTCTATGTAAACTGCAGTCGGATAATATCAACACACTACCTTCAATGTCTAGTGACTTGTATCTTTAAATCGAGTGCCCTTCAAAAGAAATGGACAACCACATTTTTTTTGTTTAAGTACGCTTTCGTTTACTGAAGTTGTTCAATTTATTTTAAGAATCCCCTTGCTTCCTCTTTCTTTGGATTCTCGTTTTTCACATATCTAATTAAATAATTTCTTCTTACGATCACAGTAATGATAACTTTGCTCACAACCTAACCATAAGTGATCTTATCTCTCTTCGTTTATAATTTTTTGCCGCAAAAAATAACAATAACCATGTAGAACAGTTCTTTCACGTACCCAACTAATCAAGGTGTCTCGATATTTGAAAATTCCATCATATTGAACACATCCTGATAGTCCACAACTATATCATGCCTCAATGAATTCATAATTCTAGATCCTTTAAGAACATAAAAGAAGAAAACTTCGTTATATTTGAACATAATATACCAAACAATATGAAATCATCCTGAAAATATGAAATTGTAAAAAAGTCTAATTTTCACATGTTCTTTATATGAACACCAGTTCGAAATAAATCTCAAACATCGAGCAACATATTCATAAAATATATTTTGTACACGTGGTGACATGTTCGAATTCAATAATATACATGAATGTATAGGTAACTATTTAAAACATGTATTCCGAACAACGACCAAAGTGTTCGGAAAATAGATGACAAACATGATATGTAGTGTTAGGATTGTAAGTTCCAGAAAGCAGTTGTTCGTTCGGATTATAGTTTCAGAACATAGTTAATAAATTCAAAATGTATTTTGTGAACGATGTTCGTCGAGAAACATATATAAAATGCCAAAAAAAAGAATATGAGACATGAAAAGATACGGAATGACTTACATCGTTCATACTTTTGGACTATATATTGTCCATTATCTCATTTCAATTGAATTAGTTTTTTTTCATGTAGGTGGATGAATGATAGCGTTTATGGGGGAGAAACATAAGAGTAAAGAACGAAGGTGAGTGAAAAAAATATCGATTGTAAAACGGATTTTTTAACAATTTTTTTTAATTAAAGATACTACTGTGTACTTATAAAATTTTATTGCGTCTTTAATCATTCTTTTAATTAAAAAGGATAATCTAGACAATGTAATCATTTATTCCAAAATTATTTTTATCTCATACAAAACTATGATGCACTTAAAAAATTGTGTGGCATTACCCGCAGCGTTAAATTTACTTCCATGGAGAAACCTATGCAGATAATACATGTGAATTAGGACTCAAGGTCCAAAGCGGTTCGGAGATATGGAAATCTCCAAAACTGAACCAAAGCTCGGAGATATTCTGAGATTTCCAAAGTAAAATCTCCAGAACCGCTCCGTTGATCAGTTCAGTTCGTTCCAGAGATCAGATTTGTTGAGTCTGGTTATTCGGAGTTTTTCCATTTAATCTTATTAACAAAATGCACGAAAGAATTATAGTGTTGTCTTTACAATAATACCATCTTGTTAAAAAAAATGTAATATTGAAATACTTACAGGTTATACATTAAGACAAGTTTCTAAACTTAACCAAACTAAACTAAAATCAAAATTGACTTCAAGAGAAAAATGTGACTGGACAAGAAAGATGGAGAATCAAAAAAGAAGATAATGAGCAACGAGTCGCTACTAGTATTTGTTTATGGTGGAATTCAGGTGTACTATGTGCAGTGAGTTCGGGTCTAGAATTTTGACCTCTATATATGAAAATAATTAAATATTAGATATAATAATAATAAACTTTATTGGTTGGATTAAAGAAATGTAGAGTTCAATTTAAACATATCATGTAATGTATTTCTTTATATGAACTATAAATGTATCAACTGGTTCATATATCTATAGTTAATAGATATATATTAGTTATTAAAATTATTTAGTATAAATATTTTATTTTATTTTTAGTTACGAAAATCTTTTATGAAATTCTAAAACAGTAGGAATATTATACATGCACTGTTAATATTTACTAAAATTTATAATGATTCAATATCATAATATAAAAGAAATGAATTAAATGATATATAAAAAATTCTATAGTTAACTACTTAGAATCGACTCTACTCGTTCTATTTCGAATTTTTCAGTTTGAAGCGGTTCGATTTTAAAATTCGGCTCAGATATTGGTTTGGAGTACTTTCGGTCCAAGATTTGATGCAGAGCGGATTATCTTCGAGACCCATGCTCACCCCTAATTAGGACGACAATGGCATGATTAGTGCTGCAAGGATAAACACCAAACAACGTGTGACCCTAAAGGCAAGGCTTAGTTGTGTTTTTATTCTCTCTTTGCTTTTCATATCTTGTTCTTCTTTTCACTTTCCGGCTGCCATAAACTATATTTTCGGATAGCCGACTACCCACATCCTGCTTGCCTTTTCGACACACACAAAATCTCCCCTGTTTCGGTAATATAGACAAACCTTGGTCAATTTTGCTATCTCCTGTTCAATTTAGTATACATAATGTTTTTGGAATGCCCAGAAGAGAATCAGAAATGTGTTATGCATTAGTTACTCTCGGGCATAGACATGCTTTAGTATTAATGTTCACAAAATATCGTCAATATACAGTACATTTGGAGGCTTTAATATTATAAGTAGAGTCGCTTATAGTGTTGTCGACTTCTTTTAAGTTGCCTATAACGTTGGCAACACTAGCATTTCTGATTTTTTTTAATACATTGATGACGCCGATCTCCCGGCGACTTGTTTAATTTTTTTAATAAATTATGAGTCGTCGATCTTACCAGCGACTTTGATATCTTTTTTAAATTTTATGTCGCTTGTGTTACCAGCGACGGACTAGATTTTTTTTCCTAATTGACACTTATAGTTTTAGACTCTTCAATTTATATATGTATATACTTTATCATCATATTTTACTTTTATTTAGTCAGTTATGTCGAGTTAAGATTTTTTTTTTTTTAACTATGGTGTTACGGTTATAATTAATAAAAAATACTTATAACTAAATAAATTTTTGATTAAAGTCGGAGATACCACTACTTAAGAATCATAATGAGACCTGGTGTAGCAATGACGCCTAAATATTTTTCTCTTTCTCCTACCGTGGTCTTCTTGTGCATCAGGATCACTATCTGATACATTATCATCGTATGTACTAATATCCAAGTCAAAGGTCGGACAACCTGATGATGCAGATTCAATTTTGTGAATTCTTCTTGGCTCAGCGGCAATGAATGAAATGGAATTGGGGATGTGTTGAAAGGTGGTCGTTGACACTCCCGTGTTGATTGTCGAGACACGAACAGAATATGTTATGTGAATGGATCCGGCTCTAGAAGGACATCAAATGATTGACTGTATGGTGTAAATTCGTCAGGAGCATGGGAATTCTGTTGGTATGGTTGTGTTAGAACACAACAGTCAGTCTGTATGTTGATACCATGATCTCTAGAAAATTCAAACGTCAATTGCCATACCACTATGCTCGTAGTAGACATGAATGGAGGTGGTACATTATGGGACGTAGTACCAATATCTGCATGAGTAGCCCTATATCTCCTGCCAGTACCTGATAGGATATTATGACTCATCTGTTGCTGGTCTACAGAAGCATGCAATATTGTAGATCAGGAAAATGTTGTGGTTGCGCGCGATGAGATGACAGTCGACGACCATCGAAGTGAGGCCTAGCCCGCTGGTATAAGTCTTCGAAAGAGCGTCTTGTAGGCTCCCTCAGGTACTCTTGCTCATCAACCGAGAGGAGATACATGCTCTCCACTATGCTTTCCTACAAAAAATTTAATAATGTATCTTATATGAAGATTTGGATATTCATATATTTATATAATAAATCTGCGCAGCGTGTTTTTATATAGAAAAATTGTTGAACCAAAATTCTTATAGATGTATTTGCTTGCGGTTCGTAACCCACATCCATACTCAATCCCGGAGTTAAAATGCATCGTGTAACTCGCTCATACCAACCCCATGTATTCATTATCCACTTTTGGCTCATTCCAGCCAACAGAAGTCGCCGAATAATATGTTCATCTCTAGTATGCCACCAATCTACAAACGTAGAATGTGCTATAGCCGAATTTGTAGAGCTACGTCCTCGACGACTGTTGGTATTATGCAGTGTTGTGTGCACATCAGGTATAGTTGCTAGAATTGACTGTCTCATTCTAAATTATCTCAGTACACGATTTGGATAATATAGCTCCACAACTAAATAATGAATCAAAGGGCAGATGGATATCCAGGTATTGCTAACTGTGATAATACCAACATCAATATATGCATGTACGACGCTCGGGACTGGATCATAAGGTTATCATATAACTGTATATGTAATATACATTTTAAAAGTTGTCGTTTAAATAACTAATCTAACGCATTTACTTATTGATATTTTATCATACCTCCTCCGAAGGTTATCTATCAAGGCTCTCTCGAATAACCCAAACGTTAGAGGACAAACTATTTGAAAATTTATGGTATTGCAACCATTGTGCACCATATGGTGCTACCAGGAGGACTCCATCAAACTCCGACTCGACGGTTATGGTGTCAGGAAGGTGATCTGTGACCAAGCCCACATCTATTAGACTTAATAATATCTAGCATATTATTAAAAATAGGTGGTAAAGAAGTGGGTGTACATGTGTAAATATAATAATATATTAAAAGCTCACATGAAGTATTTGCATTGCGCCACCAAAGACTTTACGATCTCTATGGGTGGCATTGCACAATTGGTACAAGAAACCAAAGACCACCACTCCCCAACTAAATTTTCGGCACTCAGGAATACTCTCTAATTGGTCTAAATGTAGCAATGACCCCATGCTACTTGAGGTATCCGGGCACATTATGGAACCCAATAATATCAATGCACAACCACGTGCATATTGCATATATATGAAGTCTTCTTGCACCCTTTAGCACTCTATTAAAACATTCAGACAAGTTTGAAGTAAATATGCCACTTTGCCAGCCTCCATCATGTGCCAAAGTCCATTGAGTGGTGTCAATGGCGTCAAAGTACGCATGTGCCACCTCATTTTGGGATTTGATCTGGTCCATAACTGTGTCGAACTCTCTGATCATGTTGGCAAATCCTGTTCTCCAACACATGCCTTTCAGCTTCACATTTTTCATCTTGGAATTGAAATTTAAGCGAAAAAACATGCCTCGAGCAAAAACACTGAACTCCACGAGGGGGTTGAAAATCAGGAATCCTCTTTACTTCTTTTAGAAGACCAGGATGCATATCGGAAATAAGACATATGTCATCAACTATGCATACGACATGTTTAGATAACATTTTGAGAAACCACTTCCATGAATGAGTTTCTTCATCAACAAGAGCATACACTAGCAGCAAAAATTGTTGATTTGTATCCATGGACACAACAATTAACAACTTGTGCTTGTATTTGTGTAGCCATGGGTCCCGTCAATGCTAATGACCTTGCGACAATGTCGAAATCCATCGACGAATGGCTTGAATGCCCAAAACATATACTCCAACATTTCATGTCCATCGGTTCCACCGGGCATATTGTGCCATTCCACAATCGTGCCAGGATTTCATTTTTGTATAGCCGACCCCATAAACTTAGGGAGTCTTGCTACTGAGCTCTCCCGTGTATCGTATACCTTTTCTCTTGTATGTTTCAACCTGTGCCATGCCTTGTGGTATAAGATTGTGTACTGATATATATCCATCTCTTGTTTCTGAACACACTTTACCTCATACCTTGGATCTGTTTGAACCATTCCGATCAACAATACTACAATCATATTCTTGCATAAGTTTTGATGGTCAACATATACAGCGTTCATGAGACAATTAAATGCCCTCCATACTTAGTGATTTCCTACATGTCAATCTTTTCCTTGAATTCGGCGCTCAACGACCAGGCACAATGAGTTACCTCTGTGTTGCTCCTACACTTGACCTTCCATATGATTGGTGTAATTTCATCTACTCGGTACTCACGCCTCACTATCCAAATTGAAAAGTCTTTGGTTGATGCTTGCAAATTCTTCTTGTCCTTGAAGACCATTCTCTTGCCACTACACCTTCATTAGAATCGTAATATCTATTTCTTAGGTAAATTAAACGAATCCACCTGTACTTCTGGATATGATGCATTGAAGAATGGGATGATGGGGTGCATCGTGAATCTCGACGACATTTGCTGACTATTATTTTGGTGGGTGGACGCTGCAGGAATCTCATCATTTTGATGGCACATAGTTCAAATGTCTCCAACTTGATCATCATCTTCACCTGAATCACTGCTTGACCTACTCTCGTCGACAGCTGAATTTTTTAGTTCATTGACACCGAAATTATCAATTACTAGATCTACAATGTTCGAGTTTGTTCTTTGAAGTAGAATAGGTGGGTCATTGTCCATTGAATTTTCAACATCAAATTCACCAACTACATAAGGATCGGGGCCTTCTAACAAGACAACCGAACTATTGATGGGGTCACCACATAAATATTCAGCATATTGGTAGTAATCATTGGTAAGGGGAACCTCGGGGCAAAGGGTAGTTTGCACATGTTCTTCAGTATCAACGTGTAGGTATACATATCAATTGTTTGCATCGGGAGCAAAGAAGAACCACAAATCATCGTCGTCGTTGATTAGGATCAAATGATATTTGTTACTATCATAGATTTTGGTAGAGATCTCCAATATGTATTGGTTACGATTAATATCCATCATTTGATAAAGTACTGAAACCAGCCCCGAATATCTTATATCACACAATATTCTTTTAGCGCCTATGGGTCTATACATTCATGTTGATCTGTGGGGGCCCTTAAGAGTGCAAACTCTGGGAGGAGGCAAGTATTTCTTAAGCTTAATAGATGACTTCTCAAGAAAACTCTGGATAAATGTTCTGAAGGAAAAGTCTGAAGCATTGGACAAGTTCAAAGTTTGGTGTAAGGAAGTAGAAAATAAGAAGAATACAACAATCAATTGTTTAAGAACAGATAATAGATTAGAATTTTTGTCTGATGATTTCAACAATTTTTGCAAAGACAGTAGTATTAAGAGGCACATAACTGTACCAGAAAATCCACAGCAAAATGGAGTTGTGGAAAGGATGAACAGAACAATATTGCAGAGGATAAGATGTATGATATCCAATTCAAGATTGGACAAGATATTTTGGGAAGAAGCAACTTCAACAGCTGCTTACCTTATTAACAGGTGTCCATCAGCTACAAATGAGAGTGTTACTCCTAAAGAGAAATGGACTGGGAAAGCACCATCTTATTCACATCTCAGGGTTTTTGGCTGTAGAGCATATGCACATATCAAACAGGATAAATTGGATGCAAGAGCTATCAAATGTGTAATGCTTGGTTATCCTTCTATAGTCAAGGGATATAGACTCTGGTGCACAGAGTTTGGTGCTGAAAAAATTATGATTAGAGATGTTGTATTCAGAGAAGATATTATGCCTTTTAAGGACAAACAACAAGTGAAGTTAACTTCAGAAGCAGGACATAATAGATTACCTATTAAGGTGGAGACAAAGCTTGAAGATCCAGAAGTTTTATCAGAAGAATTTGAGGATAAACATCAGCTAATCTCAGATCATGATTTGCAAGGGTATCAGCTAGTAAAGGACAGAGAAAGAAGAGTAGTCAAGCCATCAACTAGATATGCAGAAGATTATCTTACTACATATGCCCTTGTAGCAGCAGAAGAGATAGAATGCAATGAACCAAGAGATTATAAAGAAGCAACAATGAACAATGATAGAAATAAGTGGATGTTGGCTATGAGGGAGGAAATTAACTCATTGGAAAAGAATAAGACTTGGACTCTGGTAGATAGACGTGATAAACAAAAACTAGTCAGATGCAAATGGATTTTCAATAGGAAAGTGGAAGTAACTCACACTATTTCTGGGAGATTCAAAGCTAGATTAGTGGCCAGGGGTTTACTCAGAGAGAAGGGATTTACTACAATGAGATCTTATCCCCAGTAGTTAAACATTGTTCAATTAGGATATTGCTTGCTTTGGTAACTCAATTTGACCTAGAGCTTGAACAACTAGATGTAAAAACTGCATTTTTGCATGAAGATTTGAAAAAGGAGATCTATATGGCTCAATCAGAGGGCTTTGTCATGCCAGGAAGTGAGAATAAAGTTTGTCTTATGAAAAAATCACTTTATGGACTGAAACAGAGTCCAAGGCAGTGGTATATCAAATTTGATACACATATGAGAAGTACTGGTCATGTGAGGTCAAGATATGACAGTTGTGTATACTTAGGGCTTGTTTGGTTTGCTTGATTAGTTGGGATTAGATTATTTGTCTCGCTTAAACTCGTTGGTTTGTGTGTTAAAAGCTCTGGTTGGATGACGAGCCCGGTTCAAAATGCATCTTTGTCCCAAAAACCTGCTGCTATTTGTCCCACCAAATTCGAGTGATAAATAATACCCTCTATTCCCATCATTTACGAGCTACAGTAACTTCATTTTAAAAAGACATTTATTTAAAACTGAAATTATTTTAGAAATTCTAAAAATTTATTTAAAATTCAAAACAATTATTTATAATCCAAAAAATAAAATTAAAAAATTCTGTAATTAATATAAAAAATCTAAAAATTCATTTAAAATTCTAAAAATTTATTTATAAATTCAGAAAATAAAAAAAAAAAATTTGAAAATTTATTTGAAAATTTATTTGAAAATTCTAAAAATTAATTTAAAATTAAGAAAAATCTTTTAAAATCAGAAAATTAATTTGAAAATTATAAAATTAAAAAAAAAATAGTTTCAGAAAATAATTAAAAATTTCTAAAAATTAATTATAAATTGTATATAATTAGTATAAAATAGAAGGGAATTTTGAAAATATTATATAATTGATTTTTCAGAAATTTTTAATTTTTTGGATTTATAAATTCAATTTTTTTTATTTTCTGACTTTTAAATTATTTTTCTTAATTTTAAATAAATTTTCAGAATTTTTAAATTAATTTAAGAAATGTTTTGTTTTTATTTTCTGAATTTAGAAATGAATTGTTTGAATTTTGAATGAATTTCACAATTTTTAAATTAATTGCGAAATTTTTATTTTATTTTTTGGATTATAAATAATTTTTTTTATTTTAAATAAATTTTTAGAATTTCTAAAATAATTTCAGAAATATTTTTATTTTTCTTGATGGCTTTACGAAATTTTGAAATTTTCAAAATATTTATTAATATTTTTTTACATTTTATTACATGTGTCGTAATCTTATTGGTCCAAAAAGAAACATGGCAAATCAAATGACCTATCCCACCGGAAATATCGTCGGAGGTTGAAAATGAAAAAAAAAAATTAGCACAAGTTGTCGTCGGAAAAAATAATGGAGGGTAGTTTTGGTAAACCAATACAAACCTATCCAATCTATCACACAATCCAAATGACCTTACAAGGAATCACTAGACACTTATCCTTCAAACCAAACAACATTATAAGTAATAGTGAACAGTAACATCCAAATGTATCCTATCTGTCCTACCTATCCCAACTATCAAACAAAACAGGCCCTTAAAGTTTGCTGGGAAACAAGTACTGGTTTTTCTACTTTTGTATATGGATGACAGGTTGGTTACAAGCAGAAGCAAGGATGAAATCAAGTACCTCAAAGGAGAATTATAGAGTGTATTTGAGATGAAAGTTCTTGGTAATGCAAAGAGAATTCTTGGAATGGACATAGAAAGAAATAATCTAGTGGAATATTATGGTTGCACCAACAAGATTACATACAGAAAGTGCTTTAGAGTGGGTGCTGAGATATCTGAGAGGAACTAGCAGTTTTGGGGTCAGTCAAAAGTTAGTAAGAGTTCTCCAGTGACTCACAAAGTGCACTACACTTAGCAAACCACCAGGTTTTTCATGAGAGGAGTAAACTTATAGATGTTAAACTCCATTTTGTGAGGGACATAGCTAAGAAGGGTGTTGTTACTTTGGTGAAGGTGGGAACTGAGGATAATGCCTCAGATATGTTGACCAAGGTTTTAGATGCAAACAAGTTCAAACATTGTTTGCAGCTGGTTCAAATTGCTTAGATGAAGTGAGGGCAGCTCTGATGAAAGAGTTGTGAGGTTCAAGCGGAGTTTGGCTAGCAGATTTGTGTTGATACTTGGCTAGATGTTTGACCAAGGTGGAGAATGTTGAAGTGGAATGATGTGTCTAAACATAAGCCAAGAAGTTGTTGTAGTGCATGTTAAGAAGCAGCTGGAATCAAAACCGCTTCTCAAATGCAATAGACAACGGTTTAACTAATTAATTGTCCAAACCGTTGTCTATGCATTATCGTTTTGGAGAAAACCGTTCGGTCAGGCTAAATAGTACTTCGGGCCTACATTTCAATGGCCTGGCCCATTCAAAATATTGGGCCAACTGAATCGGTCCGACACGCTATTGAAATAATACTAGTAGTATCTTGGATAATTAAAAATAAATAAATAAAAATATAGTGGATATTAACTTTTGTTGTGGCGTACTCACACGACTGATAATGCTCTGATCCAATTTAGCATGTCAACAGGGTGGTTCGGGTCGAATTTCTCGATTTTCTGACCCGCCCCGCTACGGGGCAAAAATAAGCGCCCCGTGATCTGCCCCGCCCCGCCTCCATTATTTTTTTAAAAAAAAAAAATTGACTTTTTTTTGTTAAAAACTTGTCTTTTTTTTTTTTTTTTAAAAGTCAATAGGATTTTAATTTTTAAGTTTACACTAACTTTATTTTAACATTTTTTTTAAATTTAATTATACAAAATTAAAATTTAATTATATAAATTTACTTTAGTCATATAATATATATATATAATATAAAAAAATTTATATTATAAATACGAGTCCTTCTACTATATACCTGGTGTATTAATACACCTGAAATTTAAACCATTAGATTTAACTTATTTCAATCTTAACCATTGAATATATTACCAATTACCTGCTAAACTAGTCACCAAATTCAATGATGAAAAATTATAATTATGGCTACTGCTATAATTAAATACACGAATTAAATACGCCTAAATATGATTAATTGCCTTATGCATATTCAATAATTCAAATGTCGAGGCACCAACATTTTATCATGGATTTGTTTTTACTAATTATGTTTCTTCTCCATTTTTATAAATTTATATTTGTATGGTTGACTAATGCTATTTTTCTCTTAAAAAAAATTCCAACAACTAAATTAGTAAAAATAATATTAATTATCACATTCTAATTTTTGACACAATATAACGTTCATAAATTTACCCCCTTAATAATAATATTTGGACCAGACGAAATATTTAATAAAAAAAATATATTAGTTCATCGATATCAATTTAGTCTGTTGACCTTAAATGGGGAGGGGAAAAATTTATTGTATTAAAGAAATTATTAATTTACGGAGTATTGATTTAAAGAAATTATATTGTATACAAATTATTTTATTTTATTCCAAATAAAAGACATGCACATCAAGATATAATCAATAGTTTTTGCAATGAATTAATTATTTTGAAAGGGAAAAAGAAAAATGTATATTAGTTAACCCATAAATATACCTAATAAAATGAAAACTTTTTATTATATAAACAAACAAAATTTTGTTGTACACAAAAATTGAATTAATTATTTTGTAAGGGAAAAAGAAAATTGTATATTAGTTATTGATTGTTATTTATGAAATATTTTCTCCATGCATCATTAAAGCTATAAAGGAATAAGATAAATGTGTTGTGGGTCCTACATAATTGACTAAAAAAAAAAAATTACTTGTTAGCAACCTGCTATAACAGGTAAAATAAACAGGTGTATTAATACACAAGTGTATTATAGAATTACCCTATAAATGCATATATATATTTTATATTTTTGTGTGTATATTTAAAAATAAATATTTAAAGATGATAAATTTTATGAGTCATATAAGACAGATAAATAATTAAGTGAGGGATAAATTTATCAAAAATTTTCATTCTTAATTTTTCCCTTTCTTTCTAAAACGTCAATATTTATGGAACGGAGGGAGTATATAATAGGGGCGGGGCGGAGTCGGGTCCTCCAATCCCGACTCGGTCCGGTTCCGTGGACGGGGCAGAACGTGCTTTGCTCCGTTCTTCGTCGAATCGGATTCTGCACAGCTCTAAAAATCTTGAGTCGGAGTGGTGGGACGGATCAATTTTAACATGCCGAGAACGAAACTACAACGTGTCGAAAATTTGTTCCTGACACATGGGAGCTCAGCGGCGGCCCACGTTGTTTAAAATTGAACAGATCAGCTGCGAACTCTTTAATACGAATATACTACCACTCTTCTATCAGTTCTAAAAAATGGTGAATTCTCATCTTCCCCAAGAAATCCTAATCGATATATTCTCTCGTCTCCCCGTTAAATCCGTAGGGAAGTGCAGATGCTTAGCAAAATCATGGCGCACTCTACTGTCATCACCTCACTTCATCAAATCTCACCTCAACCGAAAACCCTACCATGAAAATCTCATTCTTATAGCTCCATCTCACGATATCTATTCCATCGCCTCTGTCAAAGACGATACCGTTTCTAGAAAGCTCGATTTCTCAAATAATTGCTCTCAGGTCGGCGGTTCTTGTGATGGGTTGGTTTTATTGGTTAATGAAGATTACGAAAAGTTTTTGTTGAATCCGATTACTTTGCAGCAGGTACAAATAACAGATTCACCTGTAGCTTTACCCAAGGGTGAAAGTTTTAGTATGCATGGATTTGGGTATGACAGATTTAGCGACGATTATAAAGTGGTGTCACTTTCTTATTATGATACTGACAATGAATATGAGCCTGACTGTATTGATATATTTGTGGATGTGTATTCTGTGAAAAGTGGTGTTTGGGAAAGGGTGGAGAGCTCTCCCTATGATCATGCTGTTCCTGAACTTGCTTCGGGGGCTTTTGTCAATGGGGCTATCCACTGGTTAGCTAGTAGTCGTGACCCGGGATATCCTTCTGTAATTGCGGCTTTCAATTTGGCAGATGAGGTGTTTGACGAAATCCCTGCTCCTGATTTGAGTAACTTTGTATTTAGTAAACTTGTGGTTCTTGGAGGATGTCTTTGTATGATTGATAATCGAAGCAATAGGCAGGCTGATATTTGGATAATGAAAGAATATGGGGTAGGAGAATCTTGGACGAAATTCAGCGTTGATGGTGATTATAGGTGGGATGTATTGAAGACTCTATGTTATACAGGGGATGAGGAAGTTGTGTTGCTGACTGAAGATGAAAGTTTGGTTGTTTACAATATTAAAGAGGGGAGATTGAAGGACATGATTGTTGATAGAGTTGCAGCTATGTTTATGGATGGAGCCACCTTTGTTCCGACCCTTGTCTCACCTGAGGGACTCTAGGTAAATATTTCTTCTTCTATAGTAATTGAAACTAATGAGTGTTTTTCTACTATTTATGATACCATGCACAAAATTATGATTCTGCGAATTAATCACATGGTATGTACAATAACCTTTAAGATTAGGACCTTTAGCTTGTGTTTGGATGGAGGAATTTGGAACTTCGATGATTTGATTTAAATCATTGCATTTGGAAATTTCACTTATTTTACATCTCTTGTTAAAATGTTTGAATTTAAGTGAGTGTATAATTGAATTGTTTGAATATTTTTTCTTTTTCAAATTTTTATAAGGATAATGACAATAAAACTGTGTGTTGTGTGTGTAAAGTATGCGTGTGTGAAGTGTGTGTAGCATGTGCTGTGCAGGTATCTAATGTTGGAATTTGGTCTTTGAGAAGTTAAGTGTTCGCTTGACTTCGTTTAAGTTTTAAGTGGTGGTATACTTGGTTTAGTATCAATGAGATGTGCATTCAAAATCTTTATTTTGTTTACAAAAACATTTGACTTTCTTAAATCCAAATTAACATGTGTGAGAAACCAATGCACAAATCACTTAAACTGTGAATCAGGTGTGGATAAGTATCCAACCTGCATTATTAAAAGAGTAAGAATTCATGATGTTGATTCTAATAATAAGCTAAGATACTATAGAGAGATGCTGAATGTTACACCTGCGGGTGGGAAAATGAGCATCACACGGGTACGTGCACGTGCTCTGCTCGGGTCACCTCATCTCATCTCAATGAAGGCTAAGTTTAGCAACTTGGATTCGACCGGATTGACCGGTCTCAAGTGATCCCTTAAGTACTCGTTTGTAACTTTCAAGAGGTGTAACTCCTTAAAAGTTAATGAACATCATGAATGAATGTCATAAAGCCAGCATTAAGGGTTGTCATTAATGCAAAGTAACAGGCGCATATTCAAGTCACATTTATTCTGGGAGGATGAAAAGCCAAGAAGTACGTAACAACTACTCTTTCATCACTTATGACCATTATGTTGCAATTAGTGCTGCAAAAGCCTGCAATTATGTGGTAATTAGTACCTCACTAATGAAAATGTCTATAAATAGGATAAATATTTGCAGTGCATTTGGTAGAAGTGAAACATAGAATTATGGAAGTACGAGATAGATACATAATATCATATATGCCTAGTTTCTCAAATACTTTCAATTTTCCGGAGCTCAAAGATTTGAAGTGCTACTACCTTTGAGACGTCAACTGTTGTATCTTGGGACGTTACGCCAGTATCCATGAGCACTTGGGCGGAACGTATTTGTCTAGCGGAAAGAGTCTTGGACTCACCTTGGTTTTTTTTTCTTGTACTAACTTGTGTTTGTAGGTGATGGAGATTCATTTTTCCAAATTTGGTGGTGAAGGAACAAATTATGTTGGTTTAAGGAGTTTTGCGTTTCATGACTTGTTCATATTGGAACAAGTAATTGTAATTGTATTGTCGATGTACAAGATGTATGTCATAAGTGTTAGGGTTATACTGCAAAGCATGATTTTAAGTGTTGCTTTGTATATAAACTGTTTCCATAGTTCATCAATTCTGAGTACAGGCGATGGAACTCTAGTGACTCCCAATGATGGTGTTGTGTACATTGAAATCCCAGAAGACGTGTTACTCAAGACTTCAAGCGATTTTACTGTATCTATAGTAGAGAGCACTTATGCAAATTTTAGCTAAACAATTGATGGCTCATCCTACTTATAAGGTAGAACAATCTTAACACCAACACTAAATGACATTGAACTCTATAAACGAATACGCGCCATCCAAAATAAGCATGAAGGCAAGATATTTGAGTTTTGATAGTCATTGCAAATAAGATTTGGGGGTTAACTTATTGCAAGATGTACATGTACTAGAATATTTTAATATAATCAAACGCTCATGAGTACCTAATCATCGACTTAATTTGAAAGTGGGTACTCCTATCATGTCGTTGAGAAACATTGGTCACTCGGTTTGTGCAATTAATACAGATGGTTTTACTAAGATGACTGATCATGTTATGCATGCACGTTTGCTTTGAGGAAGTAATGTGATGATACCGTTTTAATACCGAGAATAACTCTTACATCTTCTAATCCAAGATTGTCATTGAAGAAAATTCTCTTATTATTTCTTATGCAATGACAACAAACAAGAAACAATATAATCACTCTAGCATGTTAGCCTGTTTATAGGAAATCGGTTTTCAGTGATGGACAACTATACGTTGCAGTGTTCAGACTGTCAGTCACAGATGAATGAAATTTTTAAGTCGTGGTTGAGACGGTAGATGTATTAGAATAATTAAAAATGTTATGTATAAGGAGATATTTCAAAATTTGTGAATCAATTTTTTTTCAATAGTGCTTTAACAAATTTCTAATCTCAACATTTTTTTTCAGTTGGATGAAGGGGGGTGGGAACCCGCCATAAAGGGATGGTCTGCCCATGATTGTAGCATATGCTAGATTATAGTTGTGTAGCAGACTGCGCCTAGCGTCTAGTAAAAGCTAAATGGAGTTTAGTGGGACCTAGTCAGGACTCGGCATTGGTGTATTGCAGAAACAGATAAATAAAAACGCAAGCAATGAAGCGTAGTCTAGCATCTAATTTCTTACCCACATTGCATTTATTGAAATGAAAGAGTATTTGCAACAAACTGTTCATTAGTAACTTGTTTGAGTTACATTCAGAACTTATTCTGATTTGTAGTTTGAATAATTTATACTAGATTTGGTTGCATAGTTTATATCTCTAAATGTATTTGGGAAAGTTCATACTAGTCACACTAGTACCTGTATCTTAAAGTGACCATGCATACTGTCAGGTAGTCTGCAGAAAAGGCGAAAACATTTCCATATGGCCAAACTGGTGAACTCAAGAAGATGAGATACAGGGTTAAGACATGAGAAAAGAAAAACAAAGAAACAACTGTACTCTAGTAGTATCATTAGACATTTACAGATACATGAGCATTCCACAAAGAATATATTAGCAAATCACCAACCCGAAGGAACTGCTGTACTCTACAACTATATGTGCAAGCCACTTATGCTTTCATTTCAGAGATGAATTTTTTTACGGAGTGATGTTGCATTCGCGCAAATAGAGTTGATCATAGTCCACATACTTTGCCCAATAGTTCCGGAACTTTGGTATGGCAATCTCAAGCCATGGTTTCAAGTTGCCATTGTAATGTATGACTGCTGCTCGGTCGATATCCTTCTGAGCTACGCTTGGATTATAACCAAGTCCCAACACATGCCAAGATTTGTCCACAGCATGAGTTTGATTCCAAAAGGTTATCAGACCTGGTGGCAGAGTCCCCAGTTTCCATAATAGTCTATCCTGGTTCTGAGAATAAATTTAAAACTTGCTTCAGTGATGAAAATATTCACCGCAACAAAGAATAGACTCACATTCACTTGATTATTAAAGATCAGAGGAGTAAAGCTGTAAAAGTTTACGGAAGTGATAGAAACTGACTGAGTAATTAAATTATATGAATACAGTGGTTGGTCTATCTCCCTACAATAAAAACTACTTCCTCTAGAATGCAAATTCTCACATGCACATGCCGTCTTAATTTGACTACTTCAGCCACAGTATCTTGTAGTTGGGGGAAGAATCCGCATGAATCAGATTTATTCGTGAAATGGAAATTATATTTCTTTTACTTGACAAAAAAGGTGAGGCATTAATTTCAGGCTCTGCATCTCTGTACGCCAGCATCTTAAAGACCATTGCAAGTGAAATAAATATATATTTAACAACGTGGGTTTAGCAAGAAACATTAATGAAACCTTACCAGGTTCTGCCATTTATGGTACACCTCTGTGATGTTTTGCTTTCTCCATTCATCCAGATCAAAGATATTCATCCCAAAGGCCCAACCACAAGCGCGAGGATCAAAATTTTTCGAGATGATTGGGTTTGAGAAATTGAGGTAACGGTCAAACCGGTGAAAGCTTTCGCCACATGTTTCAACCACTCCAATGACCTTACCCTTCAGATCAAGAGACCAGAGGGCAGTAAGGTCCTTCTGCACTACAATGTCATCGTCCAAGAATAAAACCTTGTTCAGTTTTGGGAAGATTTGTGGTAGGTAAAAGCGCAGATGATTCATGATTGAGAGGTACTTGGGATTTCTAAATTTGACACTAGAATCAGATTCTGTGCGTCGGCCTTTGAAGTAATAATCGATCATCGAGGGTGAGCCCAGTTGCTTAAGAACTGGACTGTAGCTTGAGTTTAACCATGTGAACTCCTCAACGTTCTGAACGTGTATTGTTGCTTTGCCAGAGGGGTTGGCTAAAAACCACATCTTCATTGCAGCATAATTAAGCCTATCAGTGACGACATGGAAGACATGTTTCGAAGGATCCTGATAAGCTCATGAAAGGTTAAAATAAGAACTTGAAGCATCATACAAACAGGATTATTTTGCATATAACCAAAATCAAGATTCAAAAACTTCATTATATTTTCGGATTAGAAAAAAATATTTTATTCTTTAGGAGAAAATGGGTACACAAGGATGGAGGATTCCAACAACAGAAAGGTTTAAGGTTACATTCGGATCAAAGGATTTGATGATGGAATTAAAATTCATAGTAGCAAATGCATTGAAGGTGCTTTGATTGCATTGGATTTAAAATCCATCACTTCTGTTTATAGATAATTTTGGAAGCATTTAGGTGGATTGCAATAAACTCTACTAGGTGGATTTGATATCCCTTGATTCCAAATCTTAGCATTTCAAACCCCCCATCCAAATGCAACCTAGAGAAACATTACTCCTACCCTGATCAATCAGCACAGAATCGGAACAATTACTCACAATAGCACCAAAAATCAAGAGTTAAAATCAATACATTTTTTCTCACCTTTGCATGAGTTACTGTTGAGTTCACAACGACTGCAGCTGCCAATATGTTGTCTGAAAATAAGGCATAATGGTATAGCTTGGTATCATCTAATTTTTCCTTGTCCGGAAAATTCCTTTGAGACGAGTTCAACATAAAATACTCTGTTGAAAGGCGCAAAGGAAGACAATGAAGTCCTTTAGGCATTGTCTTTGCAGTTAAGTGTGATAAAAACAAGGTTTGTTTCCTGTGGACACGAAGCTGCTCCTCAGATAAATGGAGCATCGCGCGGAGTTTCCTTATCACGGCAGAACAGTCGTCTTGTATTTGTTTCCCTTTCAACAGTGTTTGCTCCATTGCTTTCAACTTCTCAATAGCACTGCCAGTCAATCACAAACCCAATGAAACCAAAGCTACACGACACTTAGAAAATTCAGAAAGTGAGAGTTCCAGTAATTTCATAGACAAAAAAAGGTAAAGTTAATAAAAACCAACGAGTCATTTTGAAAGATCAACACCATAGCAGAATAAAATCTACAAGAGTTGGTGTAAATGTAACAACTAAACTGACTTTCTTGGCAGCTCAGAGTCATTGGTGGCATCTCCAAGTACTCGACGAACTTCCTTGATACGCAATCGAAGCTCCCTTACAAACTGGGGGTTGTTTCGAGTTGCTGAGAGGGAAAGATATACCTTCCCTTGAATGAGTTGGTCTTTGAATTGGCGAACACGAGCATCTGGATGAACTGTTTGCTCATTCTGTTTCGTGTTCACTTGTTTCCTAAGAAAATCTTTGCGAGATGTCTGAGAAGTGCCCTTTTGATGTTTTAGCTCCTACAATATCAGCATAATAAAAAGAAATAAGCTGGACAAATTTGGACAAAGTTATATACTCATTCTGATGAAAATCTAGTGCAATGAAATAGAAGAAAGAATTTTAAAGAACCCATGTAACCTTTGTGCAGACTCCACATCTTTGCATCTAAATAGTAACTACAAGCACACCAACAAACGTACAAGGGTATAAATACTCCATTGAACTATGGCTAATTGTATTAGTAAATTTACATATGAGGACTGGAGAATATGCATGGTCCAATCAACAGAAATAAGCATGTTTTCATTAAGGCTAATATTCAGACTCCTCTTGAGATACGTACATGGTCAGAGACCCTAGCTAACCTTTACAATTAGAATTGCAGCAGCGTAAGACAAACAATAAATTGCTCACTGAGCCGAAAACCATAAAATCTTCAGAAAAGCTATTTTACAATGAATTGGGAAGATAATGACAAAAAGTAAGCCAAATGGATTGCTAAAACGACGATTACTAATAAATACAAATCTCACCTTCTCTGATGCTCCATCCTCAGAATGCTGGGATTTAATTTTTTCCTTTACAATTCCTACGCCTTCACCCAATTTAGGTTTATTTGAATTTTCTTTCCCTGTCGCAACCTCAGCCTCATGCACAGTATCTATTACTTGTCTTATGGCATTCACATCCAACGGTTTGTTGTCGCCACCACTGCTCAAAGTGGATGAATTTGCACTTCCATCTTCTGTAAAAAAAAAAATTCAAATGATTGAATAAAATCATGACCCAAGTATTTAAGTAACTGTAAAAGGAGGAGTAAAAGACATTGCAGCAGATAATAACCATCAGTAAGTTGTCTAGTAATACGGGTACTCTCTCCGGCTGATGCATCCTGATTGGTACTGAACGAACTTTCAGAATAAACTACGGCCAGTGGTTCTTTCAATGGTGTAGATGACTCCTATAAATTGAAAATTCAAATAACTATAAAACAAAAATAAGAGACCTAAATTCCCCACAACAATCGAAGTATAAAAATCCATACCTGAGGTAACACATTCAAAGGCCTAATTGCACCAGTAAATGTCTACAAACAATAACCCCAAAATTCAGAATTGCGACTTGAAAAAGACATAAACATAATTAACAGAGAAGGACTTACAAAGGTTGATATGTCTTGGGCAAATTCTTTCGTAGCTATAAAAACAGGAAAGAGAAATTAAAAATAAAACGCGAAAGATTTCAGAAAATTAAAATGGATTAGAGAATTACAAGAAGGGGAGGTGAAATAGGCTCCAAGAGTGTCGGTGTAGAGAACAATAGGAACAACAACTGTTACGACCAGAAAGAAAACCATCGATTTTCTGAGCTTCATCTTCATCGTCATCTTATCGTGTGTGCGTGAGAATGGATACAGAAACCCCAGAAAAGAGTGTCGATTTGGATTAAGGTTTCTTAAAATGAAGCATATCTGCAGCTAAAACCAACAGAAAAGCCACTTAATTGGAAACGACCATTATATGATGTTTTAACTAGGACAGTGATGAGTGCAGTGCAGCACAAATAATAAATAAATATGAGGATAGAAAATAATGTTTGTGGGTGGTGCTGTCCCATTATTATAGTCTCAAACTGTAGGGGATTATTGGACAGGGATGTAGTGGGATGTGCTCCGTCGGCTGTGGCACGTCCTGGGATGGCACATCCAATTAAATAGTGAAAATGTATTTTTGTTTAAGGGATGTGTAGGGTAGGATGTGTACTGTAAATGTCACATTAGTAGGTTTTAGGGTAGTTGATAGGATTAAAATATTGTGATAGGTGATGTGGGAATGATTGGTTGATTGGGAAATGATTAAAAAGTGTATTGGAAATTGTGATTGATTGATGGAAGTTAAAGTTGATTGATAAAAAATGATTGGTGATTATAATAAATAATATGGGAGGTTTATTATTTTATATGATAATTATGAAAATGATTTGTATTCAAATTTAATTGCCACTATTTGTTGTTGGTGCCGTATTTTTAATCCACTTTCAAGCCCGGAATAATAAACCAAATGAGGACGAAATTAAACTACATTATATTATGTGTAATATGAGAGATGAATTGTTGGGGGGTTTGTTTTATTTTAATCTCTCTTTGTTCGCTTTTCGAAACAATAATATGTAACAAATATAACAATAATATTATTATTATCAATAATAATAATAATAATAATAATAATAATAATAATAATAATAATAATAATAATAATAATAATAATAATAATACAAGTAACAACAACAACAACAACAACAACAACAACAACAACAACAATAATAATAATAATAATAATACAACGAAATGATCATGCATAACTAGGGACAATGATTTATTATAATGAGAAGGTTCAATATTTTAAACACAAAGCGCGATCAATATAATAAACATACTAGTCTTGATATAAGAAGCTAAACCTAACACATAACTATTAAAAAAAAATACAAAATCTAGCCAGATCTGCAGCCCAGAAGCTAGAAAATTGAAAATCAAATCAAACATAGCAAATTCCAGCGAGGCTTCGTCTCACATTAGATTCGTCAACAAAGACTCGAATATATTCCCTGCAATAAATAGAGCACAGATGGTAGATATGGGGGGTGTAAATGGTCGTCCTAATTGACGGAGCGACCCCAAATCTTAGGGTAGAATTACACGGAAGAGAGGCAATAGTAGAGTGAGAAAGAAACATAAAAAGAATGAGCGAGAAAGGAGAAGATGAAACGCCTCTGCAATGGCGTAAATATGAAGAAAGAGAAACTTATTTTCCGGAAGAAAGTGAGGAGAGAGAGAGTGGACGTGACCTCTCTTTTTCCGGAAGTGACTAGGTTGACCTCTCTTTTTCCGGAAGTGACTAGGTTAGTTGATAGGGAAATAAATTTATAGGGTGGGATGTGAGTGGATGAGCCACATCTGGCTGAAGTGAAATTGTTTACGGATGGGCCATCCCACATCCGAATGGTGGGATCTCTGTCCAATAATGCCCGTAATGTTTCAATCATGTTTCACAAATCAAACTACGTCACTTTAATAAGTTAAAAAGAAGGGAGAAAAGGTGTAGTACCCCTGTCAGAGGGTACTCACCCTCTTTTTTATTTAGTTATCTTTTTTCTTGTTATTATGCCCCGAAATGTCCATATTACCCTTTTTGTACTTTTATTAAAAAATGATCTTCATTATTTTGATTTTTTCTTAAAACAAGCGAGCATATTTTTTCTTTCAATTCAGTCCTTATAATCCTATCCTTTTGGTTTTGTCCAAATAAATTTTCGTCCCATATTTTCTTAATTATAAATTGGCCCCAAAATTAATTTTCTCATGCAAAATTAATCTTTAGTATTAATATGGAAATAGTCCATTACGACCATATCAGGCCCATCATGCTTCCGTCAATTAAATTCTTGAAACATAAATCATGTTTTGTACCTTTTTGACCGAATTGCCATCGGGTCGTATCCACCGGGTTTTACGAACTGCTCCTCACAGCCCAACCACTCGATCGCAATCGATGGTTCCAGACGTAGACTCCTTCAACAGCAACCAGCACAGCCTCGTTTCGTTTCCTACCTCGAGGCGTACAATATTTTCTTGATTGATGATCAGAAATAAAGTTTATGGAACACGATGAACAAAAGCCCAACTTTTATTAAGAAATCAAAATCTTATTCATTACATTAGTACATCTCCTTTCGGGAGGAGACGACTTGTTTAGCTACCTATGGTAGCTATATTCTTCACACACATACACTCGAAAACTGGAATGGAAAGACTACAAGCTAACTATTACAATATTTATTTTGTAAGAAAACAGAGGGGAATGGTCGATGCCTTCTGCTTCCTTCTACCCTGTATTTATAGAGGTTTGAAACCCCTATCCTTGAATTATTGCGTCCAGTTGTAAGCCTTTGATTCATCTCCTAAATTTTCTGGATGCTTCTCTTATCCGGATCACATTCATGTGGTCCCTCCTTCACATGGTTCACATGTTGTGGACCCTTGCCTCACATGCAGACTTTAATTATTCTGCTGTGAATACCTCCACCTTTTGTCGTTTTGGGTGGATGCAATTCCCGTGACTCAACCCATCGCTGCTTGTCGGAGACCCCTTTATTAATTTTTTCTGGGTGGTCCCCTTGGCATCTTCTGCTTTCTCGATGGTTCCTTCTCGTTTCTCTTCCCTTTGTCATTGATGACAGGGAACGCTTGCCCGAATAGTGCCTTTTCCTGTTCTGGGCACCTGGGACAAATCCGACTCGTCCACCGTCCATTATGCGCCATATTGCAATACTTTCTGGCGGTTTCTGAACTTGCCGGCAGCTCGTTCTTCCATAACATCTCTCTCTTTTGTTCAAAGATAGTCTCTGCATAAGGAGAGGTTTTGGATGTCATGGTGTTGATCAAAAGTGATCCATTCGCCGTCTTGTGGAAGACTTTGAAGCTCCCTTTGATCTTTCTCATTTCCATGAGACAAACACATATGCCCCAAGCTCTCCGTGTAGTAATATCATCCTCCGTGAAGGTTGATACTAAGGGGATCTTGTGATCTGGGGCAGACATTTTTTTGTTTGCCTGTCTGGGATCAGGTCTTTGTAGCTTTATGATAGAGCGCAATCCGGTAACCACAAAATCTAACGATAATCTACACAAACAGAATATAAAAACACAAGATTTACGTGGTTCGATCCGGAGATCTACGTCCACGGGCAAAAAATCACTCTTGCCGAGGTGTTTTCTTTACTAGAACGTTGAGTTTACAGGTAGTAATTCAGTATACAGAGTGCGAACCCTAATTCAGAGTTATTTTCATGTATTTATACTTAACTTCCTAAACCCTAATTGAACCCTAACAAACTTCCTATATCCTCGCCCACCTCCAGCTGCATGGCGATTGGAAACGAATCTTTAGCCTTGATTCGCGGAACTAACCGCTCGCTGGGCCAGCGAGTGTTCCTGGGCCTGCTGGGCCTACGTGTGGTGGGCCAATCAGTGGGCTTTGGTATTATCCCGACCCGAAGTAACCGGGTTATCCCTATCAGATGCCCCTCCCCCCCAGCCGAAGCGAGGAGGGAGCTTCGGTTTTCACCGGGGTGGAACCGGAGGCAAGAAGAACCGGGGTCACTGGCGGGTCGAAGTGTTTATGGAGGACTGAGTCTATCCGCGTCCCTGGGACTCTGCGGAGTAGTCGGCGGACGCGGTGCCGAGCTAGGCCGAAGTGCACGGGGCGTATAGCGAGGTACCGAATATCCCAGAAGCCCGAAACGCGTTGGAAGTATGTAACAACCTGGCCGAAGTGGAGGGTACACCGGAGTGAATAGCCTGGCCAAGATGGAGGGAGCACCGGAGTGTGGGAGTATGACCGAGGTGAGGGAATCACCGGAGTGTAGTTTGAATCTTCCTGACGAAGGGTGAGGTTGATGTGATTGGCGGCGCCATCATGAGAGAGAGATGTGAAGTGACACGCTCTGTGACTTCCAAGAAACCTGTTCCCCACGCGCCTGGGGAACTGTAAAGCGCGTGAGCAGCACGTTTAAATCTCCACCAGTGAATTTGAATAGGCTGCATCAGGGCCGTTGGTTTTTTGCGTATATATTTGGAAATAACTGCACAGTAACCTTTCATCTGCTTCATTGTGATTCATCAGTTTAGAAAGCGGGAAAAAGAGAAAATCTGCATTCGTGATTCATCTCAGATAAAAAAAAAACTTCTCAAATCAGCCCTTTCAAATTCAAACCAAGTAAGTATGTCTTCCTCTTCATCTTCTTCATCTTCTGCCTCATCTTCGGCCTCGATTGAAGAATTAGGGGCTTCGAATACCCCGTTAGACATCCCCCCCCCTATCGTATCTCATTCCGGAGAGGAATGAGGTTAGGACCATAGACAGGGTCGATGGCTTAGAGTGCAACGTCATGATGGTTGCGTTTTATGAATGCACGGTGGAGGATCTTGAGGTGTCCTCTATAGCGCTACAGATGTCGCGAGAGCAAATTTTGAGGGAGCTCCCGTCTTTTTACCTTCCCTTCGACCTTGAGTACATAATCCCTACCCCCGAGGATAGGGCCTGTTGCCCCCCGCAGGGGTTTATTACCGTGTATATAGATCCCCTTAGAGTAGGATTGAGATTGCCGCTGTGGGACGTAGTCATCGAATTGTTAAAATACTACGGTATTGCCCTCTGTCAATTAGCGCCGAACGCGGTGAGGCAGGTGGTGGGATTCACCGTGGTCTGTAAACAGGCCGGAGTAGAACCAACTGTAGAGCTTTTTAGGTTCTTCTACCAGCTAAAAAACTTCGGGAAGTCCAAGGGGTGGTATTCCTTTAGTCCCCGAGCCCGAGGAGGGTTCAAGGTTCAGAACTCGAGCAAAGTAGAGGGGTGGAAGGAGAGGTTCATATTCATTAGGAATAAAATAGCTCTCCCGAAGTGGAGGAGTGACGAGGTGCTTGATACCGCCCCCGTGGAGAGCCCGGGGGCCGAAGTGAAGCATACGTTCCGGACAGTGGGGACTTTCAAAACCCTCTGCTCCGAGGAGGAATTGGAGAAGGCAGGATTGAGCCTGTACTATTCAGGCACGGCGGGTGCCGAAGAGGGTAGGAGTTCTTTATCTTGCTGTTTATAACTGTCGTTTTGCGCAGGACTAACCATAGACATATATGCAGTGGGACGCTTCGGAAAGCAACCAGCAGCAGGAAGCCCCGCTAAGACTGCAGCGGCCAAGAAGAAGGGGAAAGCCGCTGAGGTGTCCCCCCGGGGGAAGACGCCCCCCAGTGCGCGACCAGAGGCGGGGTCTGGTATGTCGGCGGAGCCATCTCCCGTGATGAAAAGGAGGCCGGAGCCTACCGGCACTCCGCTGGCACCGTCCAAAAGACCTCGAGTAGGGGAGAGTACGGAGGTAATACTCAAAACGCTGATCATAACTTTTACGTACGTGAGGTGTATAGTATGAGGTCTGAGCTCGGTGTCGTGTTGTATTCAACTTATCCAGATAGAACAGGCGACCCCCAGTAGGCTGGGGTTTGACGGCGCGGACGCCGAGAAGATTCTGCAGCTGGCCAGAGGAATCATAGAGGTTGGCCTGAAAAGCGAGGTGGAGGCCAGAGAAGAGCTGGCCGCGGCAGCGCGGGATCTTCGCGCGCGAAACGACAAGCTAGCTCAAGACTTGTCCGAGGCGCGTAAAAGGGCGTCGTTGGTCGAGGACGAAGTGGTGCGCTTGCGCAGTGTGGGGGCCGAGAACGCTGCTCTGCGGGGAGAAAATCTGCAGCTTCGGACGGAGATGGAGGCGCGGGAAGCCGCTGTGATCGAGGGGCAAGGAGCGATGCTGAAAGCGTTCGCCGAAAAATTACTACACACCAGCACGTTCCTTGACTTCCAGACGGAGTTTGTGGCAATAGGGGATAAAGCCACACGAGCCTTGGTGCTGGAGGAGGTGAAGGAGGCGTACCCAAATGTGGACATCAATCGTCCAGAATTCGGGTATGACCCTGAGGCGGTGGCCGAGGTGGAAAAGGCCTATTACGCCTCTCTAGCGAAGCTGCCAGAGTGGCCCCTGGTGAAGGTGCTCGGGGAGAAGAAGCAGCTTCTGACTGCCGCGGAAGTTGCAAGCTGCGAAGTGGACCAAGACGAAGAATTCCTGGCATTCTGCCGAGGTGAGCTGGTCACCGCTCCCCGGAGCATTGAGCCCCCTCCACGGATGGAGGTCGAAGCCCCAGCTGCGGTCGAGGCCGTCGCAGCCAATGAGGAGACTGAGGATTTGCCCGATGTGACCGAGGTAGCTGAGCGGGAGGTCAGTCGATCCCCGCAGATTTAAAGTTGTACTTTTTTAGAAATGTTAGGAATGATGTACTGTTTTGAACAATTGTAATCTGCCTTGTGAAATACAATCATGTTTCTCAGTCTCTTGAACTTCTTGTTTTACTTGCATGAGCAATTTTATGTCTGTTGTTGAACTGGATGTAACTCTTTACATACTTGAGAGTAATCGATCTGGTTGTCTTCGTTGTCTGTTTAGAACACCGCGGAGCTACACGAAACAATAAAGAAGCTCATGCGATCACTTGAGTGGTTCCGCGGAGAGAAGAATCATCTGCAGATGCACGTAGTGCCAAAGCTGGAAAAGCAGGTTGCCTCGGCAGAGAAGAAGGTGGTTGAGGCCAATGAAAGAGCCAAAGACTTCGAGATGAAGTATCGAACTACAGCTGCCGAGATGAGCCGCGTCCGTGTTCATCAGAAGGAGTATGAACGAATTCTTTCAGAGTTCGGTCTTCTGACTTTTGAAGAAGTAGAGGAGCGGGTCGTTGAAATCCAGAGTGACATCGCGGCATTGATGTCGAGGAGCTCTGTCGAGTCCGCGGAGCTCGTGAGGAAACGAGAAGTCCTGGAGCTGCTTCTCAGTATGTATGAAGGGCTGAAGAGCCGAGGCAGGTGGAGGCCTACTGCTGAAGAATTCATCGCGAGCTCCAGTCGGGATCGAAGTACGCAGAGAGCTCCTCGGAAGGATAAGAAAAAACCCTCCGGAAAGACCAAAGGCATAGTTATCCAAGAGTCAGCTCCAGTGGTCACAGTCGAAGAAGAACCCGCGGCGGTTGCCGAAGAGGTAGTCGAGGAGCTGGCCAGGGAAATCGAGGTGATGGTTCCGGAGGAGTGGGACCCTGAGCAATGGGCCCAAACTCCAAGGTTCGTGCCACAACAAAGTAGCCAGGCGCGGACCAGAGATGAAGCCCCCAGGCAAGCGCCTAGAGCAAGTCCTCGGCGTAGGGAAGCTCGAAGGGATGACCGAGCCGGAGCCCGAGGCCGGAGAACGTCAAGGCCCCGGAGGACGCAGCGAAGACCAAGAAGCAGGCAACAATGCCGGAGCGCTGAGTATTGGCTCGGGGGCCGTAGATAGTTGTTTTATTTTTATTTTTTTTTTGCGAAGTCTTATGTAAAAAACTTCTTAATGTTGTAATATTCAGATAATAATAAAACTGTTGTAGTGTGTACGAACTGGTTTAATGAAGGTAACAGGTTACGAACTAACTTAATCGGGTGTTCGGGAACACGACGGGAAAAATTATTAACTGTTTAATTGGGTGTTCGGGAACACAGTATGGATTAGTCCAATCTCCCCGGACGGATCAGGATGGAGTAATATATCTCCCCGGACGGATCAGGCGGGAGTAAACACTTCTCCGGTTAAACAGACGAGAAAATAGTATGAGTCCGGGGACTAAAAATGCTAATCTCCTCGGACGGACCGAAAGAGAGATTTAATTGTCCGGAGACGAATAATGATAATATGACTGCGTTAGGGCGTCCCCGTAACGTAAAGGATAACACAACGGGTTATATAAGCAAAGAATTTTTATTCAATAATAAGTGCCGGAGCAAACTCAAAAGTACAAAGAGGGTAATAACTGTAAAAGAAATGAAAGATAAGATAGTACTTGAGATGTGGCCGTCACAGATAGAAACGCCTCAAGTTAGTGACGTGCCAACTTCGGGGAATCGGGGTTCCGTTGAGATGTTCAAGCTGATAGGATCCAGAGTCGTGCGCGGCAACGACTCGGTAAGGACCTTCCCAAGAAGCGTGTAATTTCCCTTCGGGGGCAGCTTTGCTGGCTGAGTTGAGCCGAAGGACTAAGTCCCCGACATTGAACTGAGTGCCTCGGACCCGGAGGCTATGATACCAGGCTGCTCGTTGCTTACATCTGGCCTGTTGAATGAATGACTGTTCGCGGCGGTGTTCAAGTTCATCCAAATTTGCCCGGAGAGCCTCGTCATTATCCTCTGGAACCAATGTGAGGAGGCGGGGGCTCGGCACACTGATTTCAGCAGGGATTACGGCTTCGGAACCGTAGGTAAGACTGTAAGGAGTCTCCCCGGTAGATGTATGAGGTGTTGTGCGATAAGCCCATAGGACTTGTGGAAGGTTTTCAGCCCAGAGACCTTTGGCATTATCCAGGCGCTTCTTTATTCCCGTGAGCAGTGTCCTATTGGTTACCTCAACCTGCCCGTTGGCTTGAGGGTGAGCGACCGAAGTGAAAATCTGTTTGATGTGGAGCTCTTCACACCATGAGCGGAATGGATCGTTGGCAAACTGTTTACCATTGTCCGAGATGATAGTGCTCGGGATGCCGAAGCGACAAACAATATTGCGCCACACGAATTTCAAGATATTCTGACCAGTAATGGCTGTAAGTGGTTCGGCTTCGACCCACTTAGTGAAGTAGTCCACGGCAACGACCAGGAACTTCAACCCTCCCGGAGCAACGGGGAATGGTCCAACAATATCGATACCCCACTGAATAAATGGCCACGCACTTTGGATTCCCGTGAGTTCGGTCTGTGGCAGATGCTTTACACGGGAGTGCAGTTGGCACTTGCTGCATTTGGACACTAAGTCATGAGCATCGTTGAACAGGGTTGGCCAATAGTATCCCCAGCGGAGAACTTTCTTGGCTAATGTGCGAGAACCGATATGGCTGGCACAGGCCCCTTCGTGAACCTCCCGCAGAACTTGGGTAGCTTCGGCAGGAGCAAGACACCGGAGACTCGGTTGTAGGTATGATCGCCGGTATAAGACTCCATCATGAAAGGAGTATTTGGGGGCTTTGAGGACAACTTGCCGAGCTCGTAGCTTGTCAATGGGCAGGACTCCATCTCGGAGATATTGGATGATAGGAGTCATCCAATTCGAATCATTATCGGTCAGTACCGAAACCGTGGCCTCATGAACTGCTGGATGAGGTAGATCTTCAACCATGATATCCGGAGATATATTAGTTCGGACCGCGGAGCCAACTTGCTGAGCGCGTCTGCTCTTGTATTTTGTGCACGCGGTATTTTCTGAATAGTAACTGCTTCAAAAGTTGACATGAGCTTGAGTGTTACAGCACGATACCTGACCAATGTTTCATCTTTGGCGACATAAGTCCCCTGAATTTGCCTGGATACGATCTCGGAGTCCGTGAAGAGCTCGAGATGACGAACACCCAAGGACTGAGCGAGCCGGAGCCCGGCGAGAACTGTCTCGTACTCCGCTGCATTATTAGTCACCTTAAACTTGAAGGAGTGAGGGTAACATGGTGATGTGTATCACTTCCTCGGACCGCGGATGCTCCATCCACGAAGAGTTGCCACTTCCGGGGTGAAGGAGTGAGGGTAACATGGTGATGTGTATCACCGTCCACGGAAGACTCAGGATTGTCTCCCGGGGCTTCGGCCAGGAAGTCGGCAAGTGCTTGACCCTTAATTGCTCGGCGGGGGAGAAACTGGATGTCATATTCGCCCAACTCAATGGCCCACTTGGCGAGGCGCCCAGACACCTCGGGTTTTACAAGAATCTGGCGGATGGGGTGATTGGTCAGAACTCGTATTTCACGTCTTTGGAAGTATGGCCGAAGACGCCGAGCTGCCATAACAAGGGCCAAAGCGGTTTTTTCAAGCTCGGAATATCGCGTCTCTGCCCCGTGAAGTACTCGGCTTGCGAAGTACACGGGATGCTGGACGCCCTCGATTTCTCGTACGAGAGCTGCACTAATAGCTTCCTCGGCGGAAGCCAGATACAGGTAGAGCGGCTCTCCGGGGAGAGGAACTGACAAAGTAGGCAGCTGCTGTATATGATGTTTCAAGGCTTCAAAAGCCTCGGTACACTCCGGAGTCCACTCAAAGGACTTCGCTTGCCTCAAAACTTTAAAGAATGGGAGCTGTCGCTCTGCCGCTTTGGACAAAAATCGATTTAAAGCTGCCAAACCACCTGTGAGGCGTTGAACATCCTTGAACGTTTTAGGTGGCTGCAGATCTAACACATCACGGAGTTTGGCCGGATTGGCCTGCAGGCCGTTTTGCGAAACCATATAACCGAGAAACTTCCCGGAGCCAACACCAAAAGTGCATTTTGCTGGATTGAGCCGCAAGTTATAGCGTCGCAGAGTGCGCAATGTTTCGGTAATGTCTTGCACACATGAAAGATGGGAGGAGCTTTTGATGACCAAGTCATCGACGTAAACCTCCACGTTACGACCAATCTGGGCGTGGAAGACAAAGTCCATTAAACGTTGATAGGTGGCTCCAGCGTTCTTGAGCCCGAAGGGCAGTTTCTTAAAAGCGTAGCACCCAAAGGCAGTGATAAATGCCGTTTTGAGGGCATCCTGCGGATCCATAAAAATCTGATGGTATCCCTTGTACAGATCTAGGAAGCAAAGTGCCACGTACCCCGTAATGGCTTCGGCCTTTTGGTCGATGGAGGGCAGAGGATAGCAGTCTTTCGGACAGTGTTTATTGAGATCGGAGAAATCGACACACATCCGCCATGCCCCACTGGTTTTTGTCACCATTACCGGATTGGATAACCAAGAGGGGTAGAATACCTCAAACAAGATGTCCGCATCCAGGAGTTGTTGCACCTCGATTCGAATGGCTTCATTTCGCTCCGGAGCGAATTTCCTCTGCTTCTGCTGGATTGGCTTTACACTGGGATCGATGTTCAGCTTGTGCGTTATTATCTCGGGAGAGACCCCGGGCATATCCAGAGGAGACCATGCGAAGACATCGGAATATTCTCGCAAGGTCTGAATGATAGCCTGGTGTAGCCATGGCACATCCACGGCTCCTACGGTCACTGTCTGTTCCGGCTTGGACGGATCAAGCGGAACTTGTGCAGTGGCATCCCCCAACGAGGTACATTCCCGAGGTTCCAGAACCGACGATGCCACTTGAAGCTGCTGTTTGGGTGAAACCTTGGCAGTCTTTTTGAGTGCCACATACATGCACTCTTTCGAAACCCGCTGACTCCCGCGGATAGCCACTTCGCCATGCGAGGTGGGAAACTTTAGCGCGAGGTGATACGTGGAGCAAATGGCTTTGGCAGGGGTGAGCCAGTCCCGGCCCAATATCATGTTGTACGGTGACGGGGAATTCACCACATAAAAATCCACGAAGATGGTTTTTATCTTCGGATAAGCCCCCAAAGATGCTGGGAGAGTGATGACACCTTCCGGCTGGACTTCACCTTGAGTGAAAGTCTGCAGTGGCCCGGGGGCCGGCTGAAGTTGGTCCCGAGAAATCCCCATCCTTTGAAAACAGTCGGCAAATATAACACTCACCGCGGCCCCATTATCCACGAAGACCCGCCTTACTGTTATGTTGGCTACAGTCATGTCGATGACAATAGCATCTGTGTGAGGTGTTATCTCCGGAACCGGGTCCCTATCCGTGAAGCTGACAGTCTCGGACTAATGGAGGCGTTTATGACGTGGCTCCTCGGGAGGAGGACGTCGAGCTTCTGCCTTTAAGGCATGTCGTGAAGCCCCGGTGGGTAGGGCTCCATATATCACGTTTATCACGTGAGGAGGTGCATTGTCTCCGGGTCCTGCCGGAGGAGGAGGTGGTGGTGGGAGACGCGGTTGCTGGCGATTGCCAGAATCTTGTCGTGCGTAGTTGTTCGGCCCCGGCCGGTTATTTTGCCACGGCGGTCGGTTTTGTTGTGTGCCGCGGTCATGATATCCGTGATTATTGGATGACCCCCCATTTTGACCTGTCCGGGGCTTATCATCAGTTCGCGCAATGTATTGGCGCAAGAATCCTTTCCTAAGGCACTCCTCGATTTCCTTACCGAGTTCTCGGCACTCCTCTGTCTCGTGCCCATGATCTCGGTGGTACGCACACCACTTTCCACGATTTCTCTTCTCAGGAGGCGTGGTCATCCGCGGACAAGGTCGCAGATCGTTCTTGTGGATAGATAGGATTTCAGCTCGTGACTTCGTCAACGGAGTCAATTGTGGAATCTCACTTCGGGATTCTGAACGCCCCGGTGTCAGGCGGGAAAATGCACTAGGCCGAGTACTAGGCCCGGTTTGTGCTTTGTCGGATTGCCGCTTGCTAGCGTGTTTCTCTCGCTTCTGGCGAGTCTGCTCCTCGGCCTTAGCAAATTTGCACACTGTTTTGAACAGTGCTCGAGTTGTGACCGGTGTGTTCCGAGCTAACTCGGTGTAAAGTGCTCCGGGGCGGAGTCCATTCATAAATGCGTTGATGACTACGTCGTCGGGGCAATTTCCCACCTTGAGACTTATTGCCGTAAAGCGGTCAAGAAATTGGGTGACGGTTTCACCGTCCCGCTGTTCCATGTTCATGACATCGGCCAAGGTGGCCATGGGTTTCGCCCGTGCTTCGAACCGTGCCCAAAAGTGCTCGGCGAGTTCTCTGAAGGAGGATACGCTGTTGCGTGGGAGAGAATCAAACCAAACCCGAGCTTCATCCTGTAAGTACTCAGGGAAAATCTTGCAGTACTGGAGGGACGTAATGTTATCATGGCTAAGCATGATGTGCCTAAAAGCTCCAAGAAAATTGGCCGGATCTCCGGTGCCATTGTAAGGTGGTATGGCTGGCCGTTTGAACCCTTCGGGAAGGGAAGTGGCCATGATTTCCCGGGAGAACGGTGTGATGATATATCCATTGGCATCAAGACCCAGAATCCTGTCCAGTTCAACATTGCGTTGAACTTGCTCATACTCTTGAAGATCTAGAGCATGAGGATTGGCATAGCGAACTCTCTTAGCCGCATTAAGTGGACGGCGGCGATCCACATCAGTAGGTTCCTCATTGCGAGGTCGTGATTCATTAGAACTCCCATGGTCCTCGGAAGAACCAGGTCGTTCCCGTCGTCGATCCTGACGCCCGCATTGCCCCGGGTCCTGTTGATCACGCGAACGGGGTGGAGGCACCACGGGATTAGCATTATGGCCGGCAGGCACCGCGGCAGGCTCCGCGGGATGTACGCGATTAACTGCCCAATCTTGAAGAACATGTGCATGCTCTTGTAAGAAAGCCTAGAGCAGTTCTGGGGTAATTTGAATGTTAACCAGGGGTTGAGCAGCAGCAAGATTAGGGTTTTGCAGGTCTTGAGGGAGTGGAGGGTTTTGATTGCCCTGATGATTAGACGTACTCCCTGCCGGCAATTGCCTCGGCGGAAAAACTTGATCCACGGGCGGATCCTGGTTAGATTGATCACCGTGGCGAGATTGATTCAAACGTGTTGTCACCATGATTCTTGAATGCGATGTAAACGTAAAAAATTGTTGGTTAAAGGGTTCCCACAGACGCCGCCAATTGATAGAGCGCAATCCGGTAACCACAAAATCTAACGATAATCTACACAAACAGAATATAAAAACACAAGATTTACGTGGTTCGATCCGGAGATCTACATCCACGGGCAGAAAATCACTCTTGCCGAGGTGTTTTCTTTACTAGAACGTTGAGTTTACAGGTAGTAATTCAGTATACAGAGTGCGAACCCTAATTCAGAGTTCTTTTCATGTATTTATACTTAACTTCCTAAACCCTAATTGAACCCTAACAAACTTCCTATATCCTCGCCCACCTCCAGCTGCATGGCGATTGGAAACGAATCTTTAGCCTTGATTCGCGGAACTAACCGCTCGCTGGGCCAGCGAGTGTTCCTGGGCCTGCTGGGCCTACGTGTGGTGGGCCAATCAGTGGGCTTTGGTATTATCCCGACCCGAAGTAACCGGGTTATCCCTATCACTTTATAAAATGAAAAGCTGGGTAAGACCCGTTCTTGTATGGTTCCGGTGCTGCTGATATAAACTTCAGCTCCAGAATATCTCCTCGTTCGAGATTATTGTTGTTCTCCCATGTCTCGAACACAGCATTGAATATCCATCCCGGAAGTTTTGAGATTTCTGGGAAACTTGGTGCCACGGTATGAACCGAAGCTAGAGCTCCAAAATCATACCATTCTTTTATTTCTTGTGGACTGGCTCCTGGGTTCGTCCACATTCTCGGATATTTACCAGATCGATCAATCTGGCATTTTGCTGGGTTAACTCCAGCCCCTGTAAGAATTTTCTCCCATGTTCTTTGATAAACCTGAAACGGAGAAACTTTAAGATCGTTAATATCAATCTTAGATGTACCTGCCATTGGCTTAAGATTGATCTCTCCCTCTTTTACCCCAGAGGTGCTGGGTTGGCTTGAGACATCAGGAGGAGTATCCTCCGTTTGCTCAATTGTTTCTTTAGCTAGATCCTTGTAGGGATTCAACTTAGAACTCGTGCTCACAGTACTTGAATCTGTGGCGACCGGGTTAGAGGTCCGTTCTTGAAACTCGACCTTTTGCTTTACTGAAAAAGCTTCCCATCGGATAGGAATAATCAGGCTGTCCCAAAGGCAATTACTTGCAAGTTTGGTAGCCTTCGGCGCGCTTTGGACTTTTGACAAGTCCTCCTGTTGTACTCGACCCGCGACTTTGGCTTGAATATCGAAGTAGGAATATCGTTTTCAACACAGCATAGAGGAACACTTTTGTTTATTCCTCTTAGCCTCTTGTAATTCTTATGGAGCGCCGCTTGATAGCACCACTCAGCAAGCTTGATTTTGAGGAACGGCATCCTTCTTGCCACGGTATCCAATCTATCCTCTAGAGGTGGTTGATATTCTTTAATCAGCATTTCTCTCCATGGACTGGGGATCTTGGCAAAGAATAATGGAATGGCGTCTCGTTCCTCTATTTTTTATTTCCATCTATACTCTGTAAAGAGTTTGATGAACTCATCTATGTGACAAATATCACGTAACTCCAGGCTATGAAGTGCCTGCCTGTATCGTCTGGCCTTATGGTTTTCAGCTCCTTCAAAGTAGCCTACTCCAACGAATCCTACTTCAAGTACTTGAGCCATTTTGTTGACGATCTCTGCTAAGGCTTCGCCAGCCCAGACATTTTCTACTATCTCAAGATTAGTAGCTTCCCAGGCAATCTTCACCGATCCTTCCAAACTTATCTTCAGAAGTGAGATAAAGTTCTCTTTATCCAGATCTAGCGTACCAGCTGCAATCTTCATTGCTCCTGCCCACTCATCTATGAGTAGTTCTCGGTTCTTGAAGTCTAATGTATCCAGGTTGAGAACTACTCCGTATGGATGTATTGGCTCCAACTGAGATCTCCCATAAGGCGATTGCATTAAGTTTGGCCTTTGGGATCTCTTTCTTGTCTCTGCGGGAAAGATATAAGCACCAGTAGCGAAATCTCCCGTTGGTGGTATATTTCCGCCTGTTGGAGGGTCATGGGATCCCTCGCTTTCTGCCACATTTGTTGGATTCTGTGGTATATTTCGGGGAATCTGTTGTTGCCCCGTAGATACATTTTCTTGCATTTTTAGATCCACAAGACCCAATCCTGCAAAGGATTGTGCAAGGTCGTGTAAATCCTCTAGATTTATTCTATCCATTAGGATAGACTCTTCCGGTTTAGAAAAGCAATCATCTTTTCTGTATCCGTCAGTTCTCTCTTTACTTCGGTAGTTTTCCCCTTTTGATGCAATAGGGGTTCTGTGCCGAAAGATGGGGAACCTTCTCTTCTCCTGGCCATACTTGGCTTTGTTTCCAAGATGGTCAATCTCCTTTGAACTTCCTTGAGTGTTTCAAGGATTTCCTTCTGTTGGTCGAGGATGGTTTCTCCATAACTTTGGACCGTCTTCTGGATTTCTCTAAGATCTGTAATCTTAGATTTTTCTCAACTTGCTTATTCCCAATTCGGTCCCCTCATGGTTTTTTCCAGAAATGTAAATGAGGTTTCTGGATATCCCATGGGGACTGATTGGGACGCCTTCTCCAGATTTCCTTGGTAGGAAATCTTCCTTGGATGCTGGTGAAGTGGATGAGATCAGCTGCATTCCCTTCTACGGGAATTTCCTATTTAAGGGTCTTTCGTCTGATTTTCTCTCTCGTTTCATCATCGTTTGGCATCTTGAAAGGCTGTCGTAACTCGTGGTTGAGTTTCTTAGTTCGTTCAAGAGTCCGTTCACATCTTCGGATAAATTCTCCAAAGAAATCCTGTTTCTGTCTTTCCAAAATATGAAAATATTCTGGGTTACTTGAGTCCTCACTCAAGTATTCCTGTGGAGTATTTTTTCTCGAACTTTCGTTCGAATTCATATTTACTCGTATGTCTCCTCCGTTAGGATAGTACGTAACATAATAAATATAATTCATGATTTCTTTTAAATAAACCTAGGGCTCTGATACCATTTTCATCTTCGGATCGGATCTTGCATGATTGTTTAATTTAGCGGGTCAATTTATTAAATTGTGAGAATTAATTAGGACTAAAATTTGATATCAAAATTTTGTTTGGACTCAACTAAAATTTAAATTATAAAATCTGAATTGAAATGATTTTTTTTTATAAAATACCTAAGGGCAAAATGGGTAGTTCGATTGATAAAAGGACATTCTATCAAGTTTAAAGTTGAGTAAGTAAAATAGGGGTTTTTCTTTCTGACATGGGCAAAGGAACCTATTCTTAGAGAATTACAAATTTTCAAAATCAAATAAAAGGATTATATAATTTTATATATAAAACACTATTAGGACATCATGATTGAAGTACATCAAGATTCAACTTCGATGTTGTATTACTCTACTCTCTATATCTCAACCAATTTGTTTTTTTTTTTTTTTTTTCTACGTAACTATACTTTATATCTTAACTGTAAAATTGGGGGATCAACATTATCCCTAGTATCCCTTAATATGTGGGAGACACTATTTATCCACACAAAAATTCATATTTTACATTATATCCTAAAATACCTTATAAGTTCAATTTTAGTCACATAAAGGTTATATTATATTGTCATATGTATTTAATAATTTATCTTGTTTAATTTAATATAATTTTTTTTCTCAGATATTACAGTTAATAGGTCTTGTTTAAAATACATAATTTAAGTTTTTTTTTATCATAAGTAAAATTTAAACAATCGGTTATAAATAAAATAAGAACCATTATTATTATTTTGTGTAAAGTGAATTGGAGATGAATACACAAAATTATAAATTTATAAATTTAGTGGAATAAAGTTGGATTGGAATAATATACTTAAAAACTATAAATTTAATATAAAAATTCCATAATTTGATTATGTTGTGGTTGGAGATACTCTTTAAAACAACTATGCCAGTATAATTCCAAAGGAAGCTTCTATTTGACTAGAATCTATTCGGATAGAAAATGGTAAATTTAAAATAAACCCATTTTTGTGAAGGTTCTTCATTAAAAAAAAAAATTGAAGTTAAGTTCCATCAACCTTCTTGGAAAAAAATAAGAAAAAAAACTTTGGAAGATTATGGAGATGAGACATAGCAAATGTTTAAGGATCTAAAATAGCCTCTTTCTATAGTTTCGGACGAAAGACGAAGATATCAGAAATATTTTTAATGTTTCTAGCTAGATAGATTATAGCCAAGTAAATTTAATGCCGATGTTATGAGGGTGCTACTAAAAGTTCGAAATCTGAATTCCATTTAAAATTTTACCTATACCATAATAAATGAGACTAGACAGTCTAGATTAAAAAAAAAAAAAAAAAGAACTTTTAATTTATCATTAATACAACTCTATATTAGCAGGTAATTGTTTTTTTTTTTTTTTTTTTTTAATTTTGGACATTGTGTACCTCTTTATTAATTCCATGATTCCCATACTATTGATAGACACACTAGGAAAATTTTGCACTTTTGATCTCACATGATACGTCAAATTACGATTTGGTCCTAATAATTGTACTTTTAATTCCATTAGACTCAAATATTGCAAGTTTAGTCCCAAACGTCAATTTTTTGCATAAATAGTCCCAAAATTTTGGCAAAAGAGGTCCCAAAAATTTTCAGCCGTTAGTAGGACGTCATAATTTCGAGACTTTTGCAGTTTTTTGTCCCAATTCTCTAACTCTTGACCCCATTAGACTTAAAAAATATAAATAAAAAATCTAAAAAACCTTAAATTAATGTAAAAATAAAAATAAATTTATTCTAAAATTATTTGAAATATCATAAAAGTAACCGAAAATATTAAATTTAGAAAAATTAGTTTTCAAAAAATTAAACTTTTAAAATTTTAAATTTTCTGAATAAAAAAAGAAATCAACTTATTTTATAAAATTAGATTTTCTTAAAACTTTATTTCTAAATTCTAAATAATTTTATATGTTTCATAAATTAAAACTTTAAACACTTTTAAGAAAATTAATTTCTTCCTAAAAACATCCAACATTTCATAGATACTTTTACATATCTTAAATGATTTTTTTTAGATTTCAAACTTTCCTTTTAATTATTTATCAATCTATTGTTCGAACAGGGAGAAAAATCTCAGGTTGACGATAGGTTATGAGGGTATTCATTAAAAAACTAAGTTATTTACTAATGCTATTAATTATTTGTGACATACGCACGTTAATAAGCAACTACTCCTGGAGTACAACTTTAACCCGTTTTATTTGAATTATTATTAAGTAAAATTTTCAAATTCTAGAACAATGCATAACATTTTAGGGACTTATAATGAGATTATCCAAATAGGGTTGACAAATCTGTAAATTATTTTGAAATCTAAAAAAAAAATTATTTAAAATATGTAAAAATATTTATGTACTGTCGGAAGTAATTTCTTTTTAAAGTAAATTTTCTTATATAATATTTCGTCTAAAATGATACAACTCCGAGTCCACAAATATATCTATAGATAAATTCGGTATTTATTATTTTATTTTCTAATAACTTGCACACTGGACAAATAATTAGGTCACCAAAACTAATTTTTATCTCCTTCATTAGCAAAAGTCAGCAGCAATGCATAACGCCATTCCTTTAATTAAAGGAAGGGCGAATAGACGAGCGACGCGGAGAATTCTAGAAAGCTGGTGTGGACAACAACACTAAATCACGCCGTTCTGCTCAAAAAAAAGAAAAGGATCAGCTGATGAAGAGTTCGATCAAAAAGGGGAAGAGGATTTATTTCTTGAATAAAAAAATAAGAATTCGTGCAATATAAAATGAGTTGTGTTTTTGCAGAATAAGAATAGACAAATGATTCGATTAATAAGAAAACGAAGATTTATTTTTGGAGAGAAAATTATGATGAACACATAATAAGTGTAATCATTTGTAAATTAATCTAGATAATCCAGGAGAAGAAGATTTATTTTTTGGAGAAAATATTATGATGAGCACATAATACTAATAATAATGTAATTATTTGTTAATTAATCTTTGAAAAACAGTAGAATAGGTAATCGGTATGAGGAGAGAGATTATTTTTTTGATCTAATGGGTAAGATTTGAAAAGACCTAATCTAATGGTAATTAATAGTGCAGGTGCACTAAAGTTGGACTCATAATTTTATAAAATAAGTAGACTTTTCTAATTCAAAAATTTTTAAATCCTTTTAAGACAATTTAAATGTTTCAGTTTTTTTAATTTTATAAATATTTTTTATGATTTTTACAAAATAACAAGTTCAATTAGTTTTCTGATATTTTAAATGAATTTTAGAATTTAAAAATATTTTTCTAATGTTTACATAATTTTCAGATTTGGTACCAAAAGTGCCAATTTTTTTGGACTATATTTGCAAATAACTGTGGGACTAACGTTGCTAAAACGACTGGGACCACTTCTACCAAGAATTTAAGGGAAACCATAACAGAAGGACCAGTTCTGCAACATTTTAGTCTACTGGGGTCAAAAGTGCAACTATTGGGACCAAATCGCAATTTTGACATGTCTTGTGAGACTAAAATGCAAAATTATCACACGCTAGAAATAATTTTGAAAAATTGTAATTTTTCTAAATATAACCGACCATATTTTCCGAGAATCTAATATTAACTTATAGAAATATTTTTGAAAATGTATTTGAACGTTGAGCTTCTATATAGATGATGGTCTCTAATATCTTTAGAAGAATGATTGATGATTGATGATTGATTTAGCTAAGTAGCTATGGATATAGTAACAAAATTTGAATGCGGATACTGTTTGACATTATATGTAATTCATAATTCAGATTTTATTTGAGAAAATAATAGCCTCATCAACCAATATAGAGCACGATACGAGAATAAATCGAATTTAATATGTTAAATAAAAAATTGCAATCTTAATTTTGACTAATTTTTCATAATTAACTTTAAGTTCAACTTTATGCCAAAAAAACTTTATGTCCACTCACCACTGTTTTTAGTTAATCATTCTGGAATTATCAAATTGATAATTAAGTTTTATTTGATTACTAAAGTCGAATTTTATATACTCTAATTTAAGTTCTTTTTATGAAGTATCATAGGTATAATTACTACTAGATATTCGCATATGTAATGCACGAGAAATAATTTTTTTAGATTAATAATATATATGTGATTGGGTTTTAATGTTACTATAAAGTATTACTCCTTCCGTTTCAAAAAAAATATCATTTTAGATATTTTAAAAAAATTCGCAGTAAGTGTTACTTTACCAAAAAATTACAATTCTTCCAATATTATCTTAAAAAACCTACTTAATGTAGTTGATTATTTTCTTTTTTCACAAAACATACCAATTAAATATCAATTCTTAATTTCTGCAAAAATAGCTAAAATGACATTCTCTTTTAAACGGAGGGAGTATAAAATGCATATAAATAATAAGATATATACAATATTTTATGTATTAAAATTATGTAAAATGTCACTATTTTCTTATGTAGACACTACTAGTATTTCATCCGTGCGTTGCACGATTTGTAATATTTAAAAAAATATAAAATTGAATTGTTCTTAGATATATTAATGTATAAGTATAATAATGTGAAATATTTTTAATAATTATTATAATAGATTAACATTTATTAAAAAAAAACATTTATTAAAATTAGCAATATTAACATGAGTAATTACAATCATATTTATTCACTTTGAGTAGTGGTGGCGACGACGAGCATCCCTCTCTAGCTTTCTCTCTCTAAACGCCTAAAATCCTAACTCGCCGCCGACTGTTTCTGCAACCCTTTTTGCTACCTCTCTCTGATGGCGGCGACGATGAGCATCCCTCTCGCATCTGTCGTCGAGGGAGGAGATTTTCCCCTCTTCCTGTGAAAGATCCCTTAACCCACCTTTTTCCGACGAATAAACTAGATCTGATATCTAAACCGATTTCTTTTCTGAGTATTGCTCAGGGGAAATCAACTATTGAAAGGTTGGAAGGCAGATCTACAAAAAAGTTGTTTGATCCAAGCTCAGTGGAGGGTTTTGGATCTACTGAAATTTATCGAGGCACACCGATAGTTCAGTTCACTGAATCTGAGATGGACCTTCTTGCCATGTATTGGTAAGTTTTCTCACGGAAGTCCTCCTTTTAAAAATATCCAAGCAAATCTGTCTGGCTTTGGCTTTATTGAATCTGTTTTTATTGGTGCTATCAACATTAAACATGTTATGTTAAAGTTTAGTAATGAGGATGACTTTCAACGGTTTTGGGCAAAACAAATAATTCATGTTGGGGGTTACCCGATGAGAGTTTTTAAATGGACTAAGGATTTTGACACTAAAATTGAATCTACTATTGTTCCTATATGGTTCTCTTTCCCTGAGCTCCCAATCCACTTGTTTGACAAAAAAGCTCTATTTAGGATTGCTTCCCTGATTGGCTAGCCTCTTCGTATTGATGAGGCTACGGCTGACAGAACTCGCCCTAGTGTGGCTAGGATTTGTATTGAACTGGATCTCACTAAGCCTCGAGCAGATGAGATTTTTATAGGCTGTGGGGACAGTTTAATCACACAGAAGGTCTTGTATGATAGAACCCCTAACTATTGTCATAAATGCAAACACTTAGGGCATGTGGCTAGTGAGTGTTTTAATGGGGATTATAAGAAAAAACTTGCTGAGAAAACTATTATCAACAAAGTAGCACAACCTAAGTTGCCTGAAAAACATTGGGTTCCTAAAGAAAAGGGAAAGCAGGTAGAAAACCCCAATGATGACCCTTAGCTTGATAACCAGAACCTGGGGGATAGGGATCTTGGGGAGAAAGGGGTGGTTGAGGATGACCCTACTTCTGATGAAATTGCTAAGAGAGCTGATAAAGGGAAAATTGTTGCCACCACCCCTATCACCTCATTGCAAAATGAGACCCTTATATTTGATTGGAATAAAAAAGGAAACTGTAGGGACAGGGCTGAGGGGTTTAAGTCTAAGTCTGTCTTATATGAACAGGTGGAGGATTTTCAGATTCATGAAAATTCTTTTTCTAAATTGGATATTTCTATAGATGATGATGCTGCCATTTTTTAAGATGGGTTGATTAATAATGATGAAACTAACTCTATTTCATATGTGTCTCCTTTGCATGAGTTGTTGGATGAGGAAGATGCTGAGGAAATAGGTACTGCCTCATGGGGTGAGGATATGACTGCTGAGACAAGGAAAAGGAATGGTAAGAAAAAGCATAAAAAGAAGAAGAAAAGGGAAATGTTCCCCTTGTAATGCAAACAAGGAGAGGAACAGTCTTCACTAAATGTACCTCTAACTCTTCTCGATGATTGTTATCTGTGGAATGTTAGAGGATTAGGTAATGTGAAAACTAGAAATTATTTGAAGAACCTAAATAAAAAAAAAAAAAAAAAAACTGATATTCTTGCCATTTTGGAAACTGAATATGTTGTTGTTGATCATTTTCTTGTTCATACATTGGGTTTTCAACATGTGGAACCTAATGCTAATGGGAAAATCTGGATTTTGTGGAATGACCCCATTACTGTGCATGTGAACTTTTCTTCAGATCAAATGCTTGACATTGTTGTGTTTGATCCTATTTTGGGCTGTACAATGTTTTGCTCTTTTGTTTATGCCTTATGCTCTAGGAAAGGGAGAGTTGAATTATGGAATGACCTTAGAAATAACTCCCATGCTTCTGATTCTTGGCTGGTGTGTGGTGATTTTAATACTATAAGCTCTGCTGATGAGAAAAAAGGGAGGGGGAGTTCTGAAAATTAAATCTATGGATGATTTTAACAGTATGATCAGTGATTGTGCATTAGAAGATGCAGGGTTTTCTGGACTTCAATTTACATGGCATGCCAACCATGTTTTTGAAATGCTAGATAGGGCCTTAGTATCTTCCAATTTGTTGGATGTTTTTTAATAAATTGGAAGTCAAGCATCTTGTAAAGGGCCTTCAGATCATTGTCCCCTGTTAATTAATCTTATCTCTGATACCTTCAAATCCAAATCCTCTTTTAGATTCCTGAATGCATGGACTAAACATCCTACCTTCTTGGATACAATGCAGAATTCTTGGAATTCTCCTGTATCTCAAAGAGGTATGGTCAAAGTTTCAGCATAAGTTATTTAGGTTTAAAAATTGCCTAAAGAGTTAGAACAAAGAAGTTTTTGGGAATATTTTTGATAGGGTCCAGCAAGCAAATCAAACTCTTATTCATTAAGAGGAGGCCTACTTGCTGGACCCTACAGATTCCCAATTGATATCCCTCAAGCAAAAGCAAGCTGAATTGTCCATTGCTTTGGCTATGGAGGAGTCATTTTGGAGACAAAAATCAACCTGTAAATGGTTGAAGGAAGGGGAGAAAAATACAACCTATTTCCATGCACTAGTTAAAAAGAAAAGATTTAAAAATAGGATAAATGAGATTGAAGTTGATGGTACTATCATTAAGGAACCAAATCTGATTTGTAAAACTGCTTGTGACTTTTTCAAAGCATGTTTACTTCTGAAGGGGGGGACTTGGAGAGTGTTATCTTTAGTACCATCAAACCTCTAATCAAACCTGAAGATGCTACTAAAATGTGTATGATGCCCTATGAAAAAGAATTACATGAGGCTGTTTTTTCTATTGATAAGAATAGCATGGTCGGGTCTGATGGATTTTTTGTCCTATTCTTTCAAGTCTGCTGGGATATTGTTAAAGATGACTTAATGGAAGTTTCGAAAGAGTTCTTCTTGGGTATACCAATGCCTAGAATCTTTACATGTACATCTATAGCACTCATCCCTAAGAAAAATAAGCCTCAAGTATGGGCTGATTTTAGGCCCATAAGTCTTTGTAATGTTGTTAATAAAATCTTAACTAAGATGGTTAATAATAGGTTGTCATCTGTTCTTCCTACATTAATCCCACTTGCCCAAAGTGGGTTTGTTCCCACTAGAGATATAGCTGATAACATCATTCTGGCCCAAGAAATGGTACATGATCTTAATACTACAAGCAAAAATGGCAGAATGATACTTAAAATTGATTTTGCAGAAAGCATATGATAGGGTAGAATGGTCTGTCCTCTTTAAAATCTTAAGATTGCTTGGCTTTCCAGACCTGTTTGTTACTTATATTACACATGCCATCAATAATTCTTGGTTTTCATTGCTCATTAATGGATCACTTTCTGGTTTCTTTAAGTCTAGCAGGGGCATTAGGCAGGGTGATCCATTGTCCCCTACCTTGTTTGCTATTTTCTCTAATGTGCTAACATGTGGTTTGATTGAGCTCTTTGACATTTTTCCAGATCTGAGATTTCATAAGAGAGGTATGATAATTTCGTCTTTATCCTTTGCTGATGATACAGTGGTGTTTACTTCTACTAAAATTACTGCTTTTAAGAAATTAATTAACTTTTTAAATTAGTTTGAACATGCTAATGGTCAGAAAGTTAACTATTCTAAAAGTACTGTCATTTTTGGTAAAAATACCCCTAGATATAGGAGGGGCAGAATTTTGGAAATCTTTAATTTTGCTGAAGAAACACTGACCTTCAAATATCTAAGAGTGCCTATACTCAAAGGTAGAGTTAAAAATTCTCTCTTCCAAGAGCTCTTTGAAAAAGTCAGCAGTAGGCTTTTGGGATGGGATAAGCTTTTCCCAAGCATGGGTGGTAGATTAGAGCTTATTAAAACCATCCTAACCTCCATCCCTATGTACACTTTGAGAGTGGTGGGAGCCACTAAATCTGTTATTGACAGATTCCACAGATGCTTTAATAGCTTCCTATGGGGATCAAATAGTGAACATAGGCAAATCCATTGGATGGCTTGGGAAAAACTATGTTATCCTAAAAAAGAATGGGGTTTAGGGATTAGGAACTTGTATGATGTGAACAAAGCTTTTGCTGTTTATGCCTGGTGGAAATTCAGAACCTCTAATGCCTTATGGTGTTCTTTTTTGAAAAATAAATGTCTTAAGGATAAACACCCTTTCAATGCTGATGTTGGGCCCAATCAATCTCACTTTTGGAAAAGGCTCTTGAAAATGCAATCCTTTACTGATGATAAATTTTTTTTGGAGAATTGGAAGGGGTACCATATCATTTTGGTTCGATTATTGGTGCTCAGCCTCTCCCTTATGCCAATATGTGGGTGTTTTCAATTGCTATGATAAAGTTAACACATATTGGTGTAATGGAGAGTGGAATATACCCGCTTTAAACTATTTTTTGTCTTCTGAAGTGATTGACTCTTTCAGGAATTTACGTATTACTGATAATGCTAATGACATTCCTATTTGGAAATTATCTCTTAGTGGTCTCTTTACATTTCAGTCCTCTTGGAATTCCCTGAGACTGTCCAAGACATTAGGTGCTTGGCAGTCGATGATGTGGCCAAAATCTCTCACAAGCTCTCTTTCTATCTTTCTTTGGAGGTTAGTTAATAATTTCTTAGCTCTTGATAACAACCTCATATTAAAGGGATTTGTGGTCATTTCTTGGTGTCATTTGTGCCATAATTCTTGTGAGGAGACCGACCACACCTTTATCCACTGTCTTATTTTTTGGCAAGTATGGAACTTCTTTGCTACTCTGTTCCATATTCAGATCCCTCCTAATGCAACTGTTAAAATTCTAATCCAACTCTGGTTTGCCAAAAAACAAAGCAAAGAACACATTTGTAATGTTCTTTCTTTTCTGGTTTTTTGGCAAATTTGGTGTGCAAGGAATCTTTCAAAGTTCCAAGACCAAATGCCATTAACTTCTCAAATCCAAAAGTAGGTAGTGGATAAGCTGAGAGCAATCTCAAACGCTAATCTATTCCCTTTGGATTTTTTAGAGGATTTTGGCATTTGACGGAAATTGGAAGATCCCTGTGATGATTCAAAAGGAAGAAAAACTTGTTTTGGTCCGTTGAAAACCCCCAATGATGTCTTTTTTAAACTAAATACTTATGGGCATCAAAAGTAAACCCTGGTATATCTAGGGCTGGGGGAATTTGTTAGGTAATTAACTCTTACAACACACACACAAACAATACTCAAACCAAGAGAGAATGAAAACCAATCAAGAACTCGGCCAAATGAATCCGAATAAAGAATAGAAACAGAAATGAAGAACACAAGGATTTCACGTGGTCCGATCAATGTGATCTACATCCATGGAGGCTCTATACACCTCAATTCACTCTACTAAATAATCAATTACAAGAATTAATCCAGAAAACTAGAAACCCCCAATTCACAGACCGAATTGAGCTCAAGAACCCTAGCTAACTAATTCTAATGATTGAATAGTGTTTACAGAGGGAAAATAACGTGTATCAACTCGCATCTCCAAGTGGTTTCAATGTATATAAAGGTTGAAGCTCGAATCAGGAAGTAGCAGCAGTTGTAACCAATTTTGTTTCCAACTGCACAAAGCTGTTAGACGGGCCTTTCACAACGGTTTTACACTCAACGGTTCTAATCCGTTTCACATGGCAGTTATAACCACCTTAACTCCGGTTCCTTTTTAACCCTTAAACTGATCTGGTTAAAACCCGGTTTTCTAGCCCGGTTTTCCACATGCTGAACCCGGTTCCTGATTCCTCAAAACCTCTACTATAAACTATGATCACTTGATGATATTGAACTGATATCTACAAATCTCCACCTCAATGAACTCAAGTGTACTTCATCACCTCATTCTGCCTTTGGTTTTCAGGTCTAATCACACTGTTCAAACTTTATCAGGCTTGAGCAATGAACCATCTTGCTTCCCGGAACTGCCTTGGTTAGAAAATCAGCTGCATTGTCCATAGTATGAACCTTTTTCACCTCAACAGATCCTGCTTCAATTATATCTCTAGCAAAATGAAGTCTAACATCAATATGCTTAGACCTCTCATGAAATGCTTGGTGTTTTACCAAGTGAAGAGCACTCTGATTATCACACTGAATGGTAACACACCCTTGTCTGATTCCTAAGTCTTTAAGAATCCCTTTGAGCCACAGAGCTTCCTTGATTGCCTCAGTTAAGACAATGTATTCTGCCTCAGTTGTTGACAAAGCAACCATAGATTGTTGCACATTTTTCCAGCTTACAGCTGTTCCATACTCTTACTGGCAATGAGCATATAATCCACATATAACAATCTTCCATACTCTTACTGACAATGTATTCTGCCTCAGTTGTTGACAAAGTGTTCCAGACTCCCTTCTTCTGATAATATCCATCCCCAGAATCTTCCTTGCTTCTCCAAGATCCTTCATGTCAAATTCTGAGCTCAATCTTCCCTTTAACTGTTGTATCTTGTCCATACTCTTACTGGCAATGAGCATATCATCCACATATAACAACAGGAATACTTGTTCAAACCTTGAACCCTTATTAAAGTATACACAACTGTCATACAAGCTTCTTATAAAACCTGCATTGATCATGAATTCATTGAACTTCTTGTTCCACTGCTTTGGACTCTGCTTCAATCCATACAGTGATTTCCTGAGAAAACAGACCTTCTCTTCATTTCCTGGAATCACAAAGCCCTCAGGTTGCTTCATATATATTCTTTCAATGAGATCACCATGCAGGAAAGCTGTCTTAACATCTAACTGTTGTAGTTCCATGCCTTCTTGTGTGACCTTTGATAAAAGTAGCCTAATAGAGCAATGCTTCACAATAGGAGAGAAAACCTCATTATAATCAATGCCTTCTCTTTGTGTAAAGCCCCTGGCCACAAGCCTTGCCTTGTATCTTATTTTATCAGCCTTTCCAGCCTCCACTTTCTTCTTGTAGATCCATTTTGAGCTGACTAGCTTCTGCCCCTTTGGTTTGTCTACAAGCTTCCAGGTTTGGTTCCTCTCTAGAGATTCCATTTCCTCCATCATGGCCCCTATCCAGTGTTCACTTTCACTGCAGTTGATTGCTTCCTTGAAACTGCTTGGCTCTTGAAACTCCAGGTCTTCTGCTACACTTAATGCATAGTAGACACTACTAGCTTGTCCATAGAAATCAGGCCTGTGGATTTGCCTTCTTGGTCTATCTCTACCAATGCTATAAGTTCTGAGATTTGAAATCTTAGTTTGATCTTCATCCTCTTCTGATGAACTGTCATTTCCTGATTGAGCTTGAGCATCATTCCCTGGTGTCTTCTCTTCATCAATAGGCTCCACCTGAATGGAAATTCTTTCTGATTCCACAACACCATCAGCTTCTTCTTGACTTCCAGTAGAGTTGTATCCCATCATAGCCTCATTAAATCTTACATCTCTACTTATCAAGAGTTTCTGGTTTCCCTGTTCCAAACACCATAACCTGTAGCCTTTTATGCCCTCACGATATCATAGGAATACACACCTCTGTGCCCTTGCATCAAATTTGTCTTGCCTAATGTGAGCATAGGCCAGACAACCAAACACTCTCAAGTCATTATAGTTTGGTACCTTTCCACTCCAAACTTCTTCTGGAGTCTTAAATCCTAGTGTTATGATGGTAATCTGTTTATCAAATAACATACAGTGTTCAGTGTTTCTCCCCAGAAGGATTTGGGTAATCCAGCATCAATCAGCATACATCTAACTATCTCAAGCACAGTCCTGTTAAACCTTTCAGCAACCCCATTTTGTTGAGGGTTCAATGGGACAGTTATGTGCCTTGTGATGCCCTTATCTTCACTAAACCTTGTGAACTCAGTAGATAGATATTCCAGGCCATTATCAGTCCTAAGATGTTTCAATTTCTTCCCTCTTAGATTCTCCACCTGGCTCAACCATGTTTTAAACTTAAGGAATGCATCACTCTTGTTCCTTAAGACATATACCCATATTTTTCTACTGTAATCATCAATGATGGACATGAAATACCTTCCTCCTCCATGTGTCTCTGTTCTTGAAGGCCCCCATATATCAGAGTGTACATAATCAAGTGGTTCTTGAGTAGAATGTATCCCTTTAGCATAAGGCAGCTTCTTGGCCTTTCCTAGAGCACATTTGTCACAGAACTCAAGTGTTTGATTTCCTATTTCACCAATCATGCCCCTCTTGGATAGCTCCTTCAATCCTTTCTCTCCAATATGACCCAGTCTTTTATGCCACTTCATGAAATCCTCTCTACTTATCACAGATTCAGCACAACCTATCACAGGAGATCCAATCAGAATAAACAGGCCATTGTGTTGCCTTCCCTTGATTACCAGCTTGTTGTGTTTAGTGATATGAAGATAACCATCTGTGGAGTTGAACTGACAGCCATTTGCCACAAGAGATCCAAGGGATAGGAGGTTTCTTTTAACACCAGGAACATACCTCACTTGTGAAATGGTCCTGATGACTCCATCATACATTTTGATCTAAACTGATCCTGTGCCTTTAACTCTGCAGGAGTGGTCATTTCCCAGTAATACACATCCACCATCTTCTTTCTGTAAATCCTTGAACCAGGATTCATTAGGGCACATGTGGAATGAACAACCTGTATCAAGAACCCATTCCTTTTCCATCTTTGTGTCTGTGATGTTTAAAACTTCAGGGGTGTCATCTTGGTGTTCAATCACAGCCACTTCTGCCCTCTGTGTTTCCTGTTTCTTCTTGTTCTGTGGGCAATCCTTCTTCAAATGTCCAGTTTGCTTGCACTTGAAACACTTTCTATTTTCAACCCAATCTCCATTCTTCTTTGAATTCTGAGTTCCAGCTCTGTTGTCTTTTGATCCCTGGAACTTCTTCTTTTGGTAGTTCTTTTTGAACTTTATGTTCAAACCTTCTCCAGCCTGTGTAGAGCCCTTATCTCCCTGATTTTGAAAACACTTTGTCTTCAATGCTGAGAGGATAGATTCATAACTGACTTTTCCATCCCTTCCAAACATCAATGCATCCTTGAAGCTTTCCATAGACTTTGAAAGAACATTCAACACCATGAAAGCCTTATCATCATCCTCCAAGTTCACACCAAGGTCTTCTAGTTCTTCAATCATCTTGACAAATTCATCAAGTTGATCAGAAATGACCCTATCATCAGTAATCTTGAAAGACATTAATTTCTGCTTCAGAAATAATTTGTTTTATATTGATTTCGATTGATAGAGTTCTTCCAATTTTCCCCATGCCTCTACTGTATTTTTGCACCTTGATATCTCCCTCAGGGGTTTATCACCCAAACACAGAAATATCAGGCTCAAAGCCTTCTTATCCACTTCTGGAAACTTTGATTTCTCAGCATCAGACCATTGATCAACAAGAAGAAGTGCAGAGTCTAAACCATTTTGAACCAGTACATCATTCATCTTGATTTTTCAAAGTGAGAAGTCATTTTTACCTGAAAACTTCTCCACATCCATCTTCACTCCAACCATTCTCCTTTCCTCTTCGAGTGTGTGCTCAAGTTTCCCATAGACGGCGCCACTTGTTAGGTAATTAACTCTTACAACACACACAAACAATACTCAAACCAAGAGAGAATGAAAATCACTCAAGAACTCGGCCAAATGAATCCGAACAAAGAACATAAACAGAAATGAAGAACAAAAGGATTTTACGTGGTTTGATCAATGTGATCTACATCCACGGAGGCTCTATACACCTCAATTCACTCCACTAAATAATCAATTACAAGAATTAATCCAGAAAACTAGAAACCCCCAATTCACAGACCGAATTGAGCTCAAGAACCCTAGCTAACTAATTCTAATGATTGAATAGTGTTTACAGAGGGAAAATAACGTGTATCAACTCGCATCTCCAAGTGGTTTCAATGTATATAAAGGTTGAAGCTCGAATCAGGAAGTAGCAGCAGTTGTAACCAATTTTGTTTCCAACTGCACAAAGCTGTTAGACGGGCCTTTCACAACGGGTTTACACTCAACGGTTCTAATCCGTTGCACATGGCAGTTATAACCACCTTAACTCCGGTTCCTTTTTAACCCTTAAACTGATCTGGTTAAAACCCGATTTTCTATCCCGGTTTTCCACATGCTGAACCCAGTTCCTGATTCCTCAAAACCTCTACTACAAATTATGATCACTTGATGATATTGGACTGATATCTACAGAATTATAAGAGATTCACGTGCTATTTTTGTTGCCGGATTTTATCAATTTTTGGGCAATACAGACACTCTTATTGCTGAATTCAATGCCATAGTGCAGGGTCTGGAAATGTGTCTTAGGTTGGGAATCCACTTGGTGTGGCTTGAAATCGATTCACTTGTCTTATACCATTTGTTGAGCAAGAAAAGTAAGGGTCATTGGACCCTTCAAACTTTACTATCAGATCTTTTGAGACTTTCGCATGGGATGCAGGTGAGAGTATCTCATATACACAAAGAAGGGAACAAAGCTGCTGATCATCTCGCCAATTTGGCGGTGAAAAAAGGTTCCAATGCTGAAATTTTCAGCTTAAATGATTGTAATAGTCTTAGAGGCTTTATATATATGGATGGGTTAGGCCTTCCAAATTTTAGATTCCCTAAATAGGTTTGTTAAATGTTGTGCCTAGATTTTCAGATGTATTCCTAAGACATTTTGACTGAGTAATTCAGAAGTAGGGGATCTTTCCTTAATCCCTCCACGATGATGGTGGATTTGCCCACAAAAAAAAAAAAAAAAAATCTAAGTTCTTTTATAATTTTTGTTACAAGTTGTATTTTATGAATCGTGCTTTTCGGAATGTAAATGATGCCATATTCATTTTGTAGTGTTGCATAGTTTCAAGGATTATTACACCAATGATCGACCTAAAAAGTTAATAATTTCGTAAAATGTGTAATATACGCAATTTAATTTTTGATAAAAAATGTTTAACAGAAAATGTCTAAACTAATCTACCAATTCCATTTATAGATGCCCAAGAGTATGATATAAATAAAAAGTTTCATTGGTATTTTTTTTCCATCAGTTTAAATAACCCTTTATTATAGAGTTAATTTCAGAATGCAACCTGAATTATTAGTCATTTTTTAGTTTTTAGTCTAAACAAAAATATATTTTCGATTGCAACCTGTATAAAGTATTTTTGTTGCAGTTTACAACTCCAGCCATATTTCAGGCTATATGAACCATGTGAAATGCACATGATCCTATGGTGACACGTGGCTATTAATAAAAAGAAACCGAAAATACATTTATTCTGAAAAATCGAAAAAAGAAAAAGAAAAAATACTTATCTATTATTTTTAAAAAATAGTTTTTTAATTAAAAATATAAATTATATAAATTTCTAGATAATTTTATATAAAAAATAAAAACATTAGTTTGAAAATTTTAACCCTTTAATAATTCAAGTTGCATTTTGAAATTAATCATTTAATATATAATCAACGTAGTTTCCACCAATACATAAGTTAAAAGATATATATTCATTGCCTTGGCATTGATAACATAATAGCATCGTCTTGCAAATTTTTGGTGAAAGTCAGGAGTTTGAACCCCTCTTCTACACCCCCTACTAAAAAGAAAAAGATAAGAAACAAAAAAAAGGTATTTATATATATATATATATATATATATATATATATATATATATATATATATATTAAACAATAAAGTACTTTCACTAATCTATAATAGAAATCGAAGCATGTCAAAGCATATAGATAGACATATACATGTGCAGTGTGTAATTGAGAAGTCAATTTGCCCCATAAAAATTTGTTATTGAACAATTTACTTTCCTAATTATATTCATAGTAATTTCATACTCTTTTTCAAAATAGTACAATAAAATAACAGGATTTTAACATAAATAAAAGTCTGAAAGACCAAAAAGTCTTTTTATAACATCTGAGCAATAAAAAGTCTTCTTAGCAAAAAAAACTAATATAAATCATGTATATTCAAGAAAATCATAAGCAACAACTAAATTGTCCAACAAAAAAGCAAAGAAAAAGTATATAAACCTGAAAGACCTCATATTTTATACAATCGTTTTATTAAACTAAAAAAGTTAATACAGAATGTATTTTCTTCAGATTAAAAAATACAAATATCATGGGTATACATCCCATACAGTTAATAGTACGTAGTTCTTATCAATTTTGTTTACTTAATTCGTTAAAAAAAAATCGAAACTATTTTATAAAATAATTTCAAACATACATGTATAATAAAAGTCTAAAAATAAATTATATTGATTCTGGCCCACACTATTAAAGCTGGTAAAATGGCACTATCAGAAAAGCCGGCCTACTTAGCCCAAAATTCATCGTGCGCTGGACTGGAAAAATAGAGGCCCAAAATAATTCAGACCTATTTGGCCCGATCCAAACAGGTTGCAATATTTGATGGACCAAGGGCCTCGAGTGGCCCGACATATTTCCTTTTGTTGTGTTTGAACTAATTTTAGGGGTGTATTTGCTTAAGGTTGGGAACGCTGGCCAAATCTAATTGAAGAAGTTAATGAATGTGCTTTATTAAAATTTGGTCATCTAAATCTACTGAGATAAACTTTAAGCAAACACACTCTAAAACTTTACCTTGCTCAGCCCTCGATGCGGTCAAGAGTTAAAAAAAATTAAAAAAGAAAAAGGAAAAACATTCAAATCAGAAGTCGAAGTAGCGCCACTACCTTGCTACTTCAATGGGATTGCCTCTTCAGATTCCAATAAATTAAAGAATTCATTACAAAATCAAATTGGAATTATTAATCATTATCAGCATGTGACAATGTTGTTGGCAGCCTTGTGTTGATCTTGCTGCTTGGAAGTCCAGGTTACTACCATCTTACTCTCTTTCATTTTTGGGAATTACACCACCTAATTCACAATAAAATTAAAATACATGAAAAATTCATGTTGGGCTATTTTGGCCCATTGTCTCAACAGTGGGTTGAGCTGGACCTAACATATTTTCGGTCCGACCTAAAAATAAATTATTTCGTTATATATCGAGAGATGTCATAAGTTGCACATCTATAATGAATGACCGATGATCACTTACTTATGTGTCACTAATGTATCACCTTTAAAAAAATGTCACATGTGTAAGTGCTCACAAAGACACGTGCAACATGTTAACTCTTAATCAACATGAGTATTCATATTGAATTATCAAAATTAATAATTTAAACAAAAAATTTAAGATACTTAACACAATGTATGAGCAATATCCAACCTAATCAATTTGCAAGCCAATTAAGTGGGCTTACTACAAAATAGCCCAAATTTTATCCTACCATCAGTCCACATGAAGAAATATGCTTATACATATGTTGAAAATGTGTGTAGAAAAATTAATACCATATTATACTTAGGCGAAAAAGGATTCAGAATTGACCAGTCAAAAAATGGACTAGTCCAACGTTCTTTCTAGGGTAAATAAAACCTATCTACTTGTTACCTATCCTTGGGGAAATAAAAAATAAAGAATGCAACTTTGGAAATCACTCGCAGAATGCAGAAGGTTTCTTCTCTCTTTTGCCATTAATGGCTCTTCCTTTCTCATTTTTCGCTCTCGTCTCTTTCCTACAAACCTTGCTCCATCGTCGTCTGATATACTTACAACCTGTACATGTACTCTCTTCTATAATGCCAGTGCCGCTCCTCATTCTTCCTCCTCACTGCCCTCATTCTCTCCATCTTCGCTTGCCAAATCGTCAATGCCGATGTCGGAGAACAAAACGTTAACTTAGATCTGGCACGATGAGTTCGGCTTGCTCACTGATCTTGTCCGAACCGATCTAGTACGTCCCCATGCATCCTCTTCTTCAAACACTTCTTCTTGTCTCAGACAGCGGCACCGGCCTCCTTCACCACCTTTTTCCCGGTTTTCGACTTCTTCACTGCCGGAGCCTTCTCGTCGGTTGGTTTCTTTGCCGCCTCTTTCTCACTCTTACCTGCCATTTGATTCAAACGAACTATGTATGATTTAAGATGAGAGGTTGCAGAGGACGCTGTAGTGTGGCAGACCGATGACTCCCATTTTGAGGCTGGATGGAGGAGGATAGGATGATATCCATCCACAACCAAAACACGTGTGCAGGGAAAAATAGTATTTTCCCCTAATAGATTGGGATTATTCAATGGTTGGTTTTCGAAATTCAAAAGCACGTCAGTAAAGGATGCAAATTTCTCTAATGGATCAGTTAAAGCGGCCTTTGTATCTATGCAAACTACATCTATACAAGTACAGAAAAGTTAAAAAGAAATCATTATTTTAGAAGACAAACCTAAATACTTAACAGCTAACTTACCAAAAATAGCAGGACATTTTGGACGGAAAAATGACAATTCTGTAATTTCTTCCACCTGTGCTGCTTTTATATAGTTATAGATGAGTAAATATAATTTCATAAAAGTGAATTAAATTATTTTTCTTATGCATTAATTCATTAACATATACTGGGGTGACAATGGACAAGTTGGGGGCTAATATTGAGCATGTCATCCCCATCCCCGTTTCACATCCTAAATCCACACTTAAGAAATCTGGGTCGAGGATGGGGATTCCTCATTCGTGAAATGAGCTCCCCGCGGGGAGTCGGGATTCCCAGATATTTGTTATCTTTAGCTTAAACTTTCTTATTTTACAACAAAATATTAGTTTCTATTGACTTTAGAAATTTATTGAATCATGTTGTACTTATACAAACTAATAAGACACATCTTATATGTTCTTTTAATTAATTTAAAAAATAGAAATATGTTTTGTTTTTATGCAAAAGTGGAGAAAAAATATTATACATGTAGGAAAAAGTGGGAAATCTCCATCACGCTCCAAACTACCCCTCCTCCCCTCCCCTCCTCCCCGGATTATTAGAAAATTCCTTCCCCAATAACCTCAGACATTAGCAGGGATGGATCTCTATGGGGATCCCCCATCCCCCCCTCCCCTCCTCCCCGGATTATTGGGGAATTCCTTCCCCAATAACCTCGAACATTAGCAGGGATGGATCTCTATGGGGATTTTGTTATCATCCATATTTGTACTAAAATAAGTTTCTTTTGTGTGCTTGGGCATTAATGTTAATTTAAAATATTTGTGTCCTTTTACTATTTTTTCATAATAATTTTTGAAAACCTAAGAATTATTAAAATAAAAAAATGTGAAAGTGAACTAAAACTTAAATACTCTCACATTTTTAAATATGAAAATATTTTAAATATCTAAATATATCACAACCAATAAAAATATTTTATATTTAAAATATATTATTTTATTTATATATGCAATACGGATGTCTAATTGAAGATCGTGAAATAATGACTTATTTGATATAGTTTTTTTTTTTTTTTTAAATCAAGAATGAAGTTGATAAGAAAAAATTATAAACGTCTAGATTTTAGGTTAACAAGAAAAAGAATGAAAAGAGAGATTTTGATTGGCTAGAGAAGAGAATATGGTGGGAATACAATTCTCCACAAGTCACATCCATAATTTTTTCTTTTTTTTTTCTTCTGAAATTTTTAAGAATACACATGTCAACACCATATTCAAGATCGTTTTTTTTTTTTTTTTTTAATATTAGATAAGAATAAAAAAATTCAATGGATTATTATAGTTTATTATTAAGTGTCTTAAAGACTAGCTTGGTAGGCCTGGTTAGCTCCTCAATATGGTGTAATATGTTTGTTTGGTAACAAAGGTTAGGGCCCTGTATAATGTTAGGGCTCGGTGCAAATCAATGTTCTTCTTTACATTGTTAGCCTCGTGAAATGTCCAGACAACTTTTATGTGCTTGAACAGTTCCCCATACTGAATAAAGTGATTTTACTTAACTACCCTTTTGTTTGATCTACAAACCCTAGATAATGCCCCCCAAAAATAATACCCTCTCATATCACGATTTACGCTCCATGGCTCCTTCACACATCGCTTGAATCAGAGGTATGCCCATCGAGTGATGAATTGGCATTTAGAAGTCTTCTAAGAGTGACGAATCAATAGCAACTAGTGAAGTAGTGGTCTCTCACCATCTATTACTAGCTGATATTTTTCACGATCTGCAATGATGCAAAAATTCTTTTGGCTTTTCATGTTGGAATCTCTTATACTAGTGATTTTGCTTTTAGATCTCGATAGAAGTCGCGATACAATTTTAGTTAATTAGTGCATAAATTATGGTGGACTTAATGTTGTAGAAGCTAATGTCCAAAATGTTAAACCTGCTCTTCTTTGTTCCTTTTTTGGAATTCAATTTGTGCTTGATTTTTCCCGGTTGTTGTAATGATCTTGAGCAGTTTCTCTTTGTATGTATTATTACTTTCCATCACTTTGCAATTTGTTAAGTTGTCAGAAATGCGTCGTGCTCTACCATTTCAATTGTGGCGGTGCAACTTTGTACACAACCCCCATTGCACTACGATGTCCCGTCTTTCAAAAAAATGTGTTGTTGTTTATATCTCAATTAAGGAGATTTTGCTGCACGTTATTGTTGTTATGATTTTGATAATTGACCTCTTAAGGAAAAATAATAGAAGAGTAAGACAACATACTCATTCGCGAGAGAGGTATATTATGTTAGATAGAATTCCTGATTAAGTTAAACATATCAATTGGATGATTAAGTTAACTGATATAAATTGTTTTAAAACGTGTGTATGGATCGTAACACCTTTGCTCGACGTTGTTTTTGTTGGATTTTTATATTGAAAGCAAGACCTTTTATATACAATGTTTCCAGTTATTCACTATTAATCTCCTATCTGATTTTGTTTACACTAGTCACTATATATGTCTCTATATCTCTCTCTATAAGTAGACCATATGGTGTGTTGTAGATCACAGAAGATCATATGATTGGTTAAACTTAATGAGATATAAAATATATATCACAGCTGAGACAACTTGAGGACGAGTTGTTGGTATAGGCTGCAGTATCAAGTAAGAATAGTTTATCTTGACTATTTACTTATACTTGTACGTCTTTACGTATTGATAGGATCACGATGAGATAAGTTCTTCTGCCTGACCTTAGTGAGGAACAAGAGATCTCGATGACTTATTATAATCTAAACCATAAATAAGATTACAGTTATGTGTGCATGTCTGTGTGTCACTTTGATTTACTATGGGTGAGAGTTAAGTGCTAACTCTTTATACTCTGTATCTTGGGTGACAGCAGCCTGCATATGACAACTGGTAATTTGTGTTTAGGCAACCGTATCCGTTTAGGATGATGATATCCTCTTAAGGAGCTCAAAAGGTTTATTGTACTAAACTCTGCAGGTTGATTAAGTTCAGGTACAATAATGAAGTTGAGTGGTACTACTTAAGGAATTAATAAACAATTAATTAATTTAAACTGTCAGAGACTTTAATTAATTAATGGATATTCGATATTTTAAATACGGTGATTAATTAAGTCTAATTTAGGCTCCGACTCAATTCGGGAATAAAAGGGTAAGTCAATATTAATTATTTAGTGGAATAAATTAATATTTATGAAGTAATTATGTTCTGGGCTGAACATAGAAGAATTAATTCATAGTAAGACCCAACTTTATTTCTTGTATTTGATCCCTGGACTGGCCCATGAGGCTCCTAGCCCAGTAGGGAATTAAACTACTAGGCCAAGCCCACACTCAGTTATTATGTATTAAATACATACTCTCAGTCTGTGAAAAAGAACAATCTAACGTAAAAATCACAGAACTAAAAAGAGAGAGTGAAAGGGCAACGACATTGTTGGTTCCCACACTTGGGATTTTTCAAAGTTCGTTGTTCATCTGGCGTTGAGGATCAAGCAGGGATACAATCCAGAAGGTCAATTCTGGAGTCTAACATCGAATCGTTGTGCGCAAGATTCTTAGGTCAACTCTAAAACACCTATATATTGTATTTAAATTAATAGATGCATGTTTATGATTAATCAATGTGTATATTGAATTATGACAACCAAGAAGGTCCTAGGGAAATTCGGAAATTCCTACAATTGGTATCAGAGCCAGGATCAGTTTTCTTCGCTCTCTCAAATATAATTCAATTATTGATTATATGTGCGTTTATTTTATTGTCGTTCTTCGTGGCTCGATTTTTATTGGTACGTCATGTGTTGTTGATGTTGTGATTGTAATTCACCACGAAAAAATTCATGGTTAGAATAGGTTCGTTTTTGCTTGTATTTTTGTTGAAAAGTCTGTAAAATTAAGAATCGAAAACGAAGAACATGAAAAACATAAAGAAACCAGCGGTAGCAGGCCCCGGCGCTCGGCAGCAGCAAGCCCTGGCGCCCGACAGCAGTAGGTTGCGGTTGGAGGGGTGGTGGCCGCTAGGGTTTGCAAACCCTAGCAGATCGTTGCCGTGTACGGGCCCTAGGGTTTCGGCCTGACAGCCCATTGGTCCACGCAACTCATCTTTAGCCCGATGTTTCGTTTTAGTCCGGTCCGTATCCGAGTACGCGAGGCCCGACGTGAGGAACAAAAGCTTGAAGACTTGTATTTTCTAAATTTTGTAATAATTTAGGATTTATTATTTTTTCCATGTTGAGCCACGAAGAACAAATTTTATTTATTTTTTATCGTTTCTTTTCGCTCGATGGATGTTTAATATTTATTATTATGTCAAATATGTCTACGTGATTTATTAATTGCGGTTAGATATCATGCTAGGAACATCACGTATTATTAGCATATTTAAATTCTCCGAAATTGCATTACTTGTTGAGTTTAATTTTATTTATGCTTAGGGTTACGTGTTGTTGCATGGACAAACCTTTTGAAGTAAGACTAAGCAAAATCCGACTTTTTTTTATTTCATTTAAAATAGTCAAAGACCTCCACAACCGGTCTCAAGGCAAAGTGAATAATAATATTAGTAAACGTCCACACGCGTGGCTTGCTAATATTTATTATTCATAAGTTTGCCAGCTGAGACTTCTAAATAAATCTTTTAATTCCAAAAGAATAGGGTTGGCAACGGGGCGGGGCGGGGCCGGGGGAATAATCCCCATCCCCGTCCCCGTTACAATACCAATTCCCCGTCCCCGCCCCGCGAGAACCGGCGGGGAAAAAATTTTCCCCAGCCCCGGCCCCGTGGGGATCCCCGGCCCCGCGGGGAATCCCCGCCCCGTTTTACATTTTAATTAAATAACTGTAAATGGATAAAAAAATACCCATAAAACATAAAAACTAAACACCAAAAAAATTTAAACACCTAGAAACATAAAAAATACAATTAACAAACAATTAAACGCCTAAAAATGGTACATAAATCTTACTTCAAAGTCTCAAGAGAATAAAATAGATAATGCCATGAACTGTCCAAAACCACAAAGCCACAGTCCAAATCAAGTTGGAATTACAAAACAAAGTCACAATTGACAATCCAATTTCTAGAAAACACATATGAAGATTGAAGACACACCTGCTGCCTCAATGCTGCGCAGGTGCTGCGCAGGTGTTGCTGATGGTCCGAGAGTCACGGCGCAGGGCTGTCCAGGTGCTGTTGCAGTGTTGGCTATTCACTATTGTAAGGGTTGTCCAAGAGGGTCACGGCGGGCTGCTGATGGGTTGAGGGAGAGAGATAATTAGATTGGGGTTTTCTAAAATGGTACAAATAAAAATATATAAATGGGGTAATTTTATATTTTCATATATATAAAAGGGTAGAATAGTATTTTCAGGTAGCGGGGCCCCGCGGGGAACGGGGCGGGGGACACTATCCCCGTCCCCGCCGCCGGGGCCAAAATTTGCCCCGTCCCCGCCCCATCGGGGGAAAAAATCGGGGAATCCCCGCCCCGTTCAGGGCGGATCCCCGCGGGGAACGGGGATTCCCCGCCCCACTGCCAACCCTACAAAAGAAAAGTGGGAGTTACACGCGTAAACGTCCACACGCATGGCTTACACGTATAATCTTCACAAGTTTTCTAGAAAAATGGAATTAAATGGGATAATAAAGGTTAAATAAGTTGGAAGCGACATGGTCCGCGTAAGTGTGTCAAATCCAAGAATTTATTTACAAGGGTTAGGTTGTGGTCATTGCTTAGATATTATTTTAAGTACAACTCCCCAAGGAGTCCCTTCTTAATAATAATATGGTCTAGTTTAAAGGTCCAATTATTAATTTCATTTGTCAAAAGGATAGGTTGACATGGATTGAAATTAAATGACTAGGTGTTTTAGGCTGGCCGAGGGGTTTACATATAAACGTCCACCCCCGTGGCTTACATGTAGAATCTTTTGGGCTATTGGAGGATTCTATCAATATTGTTTTATCAAAAGGTTACCATATTGTTGTTTCAAATTATATGTGATTGTGTTCTTACATGTTTATTGTTCATATATTTTTTCAGATATGTCTTTGTCATCTGTCATCAATATTCTCGCACAACACCCTTTAACCAGTCCTAACTATAAAGAATGGAAACGTAATCTGGAGTATATTCTTATCGCTGAGGAATACTATTTTGTGCTAGTTACTCCTCGACCGGATCCCCTTACTGATTAGTCCACTGATGAGGAGTGGGAAAAGCATGATAGGTGGCATAAGTCTAATAGTGTGGCTAAATGCTACATTATGAACACTATGTCATCTACTTTGCAGCTCCAACATCAGGCCATGGACGATGCCGCTGGCATCATACTGAACCTTCAAGAGGTGTATGGGGAGACGGACAGAGCTGCTCGGTTTGACTTAATGAGGCAAATCATGGAAAGTCGGATGACCGAGGGCAGCTCAGTGCACAATCATGTCATGCACATGATTAATCTCATGGACAAGCTTGACTTGATAGGAGGAGGTATCGACGGCAAGGCCAAGGTCGATATCATTCTCAACACACTTCCCAAATCCTTTTAGAACTTCCGACTCAATGTTGTTATGGCCAAGAAAGACTATACTCTTAATGAGTTACTTAATGACCTAGTTACAGCAGAAGGGGTTATGGGAAAGGGTGCACAGGCTTTGGTCACTGCCAATGGACCCACTATTCCACCGAAATGTGGAAACAAGAAAAAGAGGCAAAAAGGTCAAAGCAAATAGTGGGAGTAAAGTAGCAGGCCCTAGTGGTGGAGTAAAAAAGCCCAAGAGAAAGTGTTTCAAGTGCGGTAAGACTGGGCATTGGAAGAAAGATTGTCCGATACTAAAGGCAAAGGACCAAGGTACACCATTAGCTTTAGTAACTGAAACATGTTTGGCCTCTATTTCTACTCATTCGTGGGTAGTAGATACGGGTGCGACTGATCATGTTTGTTACACCTTGCAGGGCTTTCAGCCGACAAGGCAGCTTAGGGATGGCGAGATCACTATCTCCATGGGTGGACCGTGTTGTCGAGGCACGTTAAATTAGATTATTATTTCCTAAGTTTCTTTCCTAATAATAGACAGGGTAAGTCAGGGTCGATCCCACAGGGAACATGAACTAATCGAATTATTGTAATTGACCAATTATATATAAGTAATTATATTAACATAAGTATAACTATAATGAGGGGGAATTTGTTTGATGAAAATTAACTAAACACTAAATGATTAAACTAGCAAATTAAGATGAATTTAAGTATGGATAAACAACATTCCAGCCTTTAACCTAGTATCCCTCTAGTCTGAATATCCATGTAACTAATGCAACTGCTTGACTAATTAGTTCTGAAACCCCTACTCCAAGAATTAACAGGTACGCTTAGCTAACTATTGTTACCCCTTAAGTATAATTAACTACAAGTTCACTTAGTAATTAATCCTATCCAATTAAGTAGTCGTAGGATACGATCGCTAGAACACCGTTAATTAAATGCATAGGGAGCTAAGGTAACAGAGTAGGTATGGTGTTGTACTCACAAGCTCGGTACAAGTGACCGCGACTTATGCTATCCTAGCGAGTAAACACTTTTTGCTACTTTTGGACACAAACACATAAAAATTTCGGATTATGAATTTATGACCTAGCGACATTTATATGCCTATTATCAGGGTGATCAATCCACAATAGCAAACATATAAAAGATAGAGTAAACCAATAACATAAGTAATTTCAGAACATAATTAAATCAAACAATCACTGGATTATTCACATAAACATTAGTCTAGGGTTCAACATAGTCAAAGACGGAATATATAAAACTTAGCCGATCATATCAATCACTAAGAACAAATTACAAAAACAAAACATCAAACTATAAAACCCGAATTGCCGAATCTTGAGTTTTCGTGTTCTTCAGAATTCCCAAGTCCAAGCTCTTCAATTCATGTCCAAGTTCTCCCTTGATGTCTAGAGCCTTGAGATATTTAGAGGAGTACATCTCTATGATAAAGAGGGAGAAAAACCTAATTGGAATAGGAAAATAAGTCTAAAACTCGTTTTTGAGCTTGTGGGCCACGTAATGGGCCGACACTGCATTGTTTTTCCAACTTCAAAGCTGTTTTTGAGGATCTTCTGGTCATTTTTAGGTCTTGTCTCTTTCATGTAAAGTTGTATCTCTTTGAATCATCTTTCCAACTCCACTAATTTCACCTCAATCGGAGTTGTAGATCTCAAGATATGGCCAAAATACTAGAGGTATGTCAAGCTGACAGCTTTAAGTCTCGGCCGAGACTGATGATTCTCGGCCGAGACACTTCTACAGCCCAAAAATCTGAGTTCCCTGACCTTCTTTCTTGGCCGAGACTCTATTTTCTCGGCCTCCTGAAGCTTTGGCTCGATTTTTCTTGGTTCTTAACATCCATTCTTAGTCGAGTTCGACTTTTTGGTCTAAATTCACCCAAATAACTTCAAAACAAGTCACAAACATCAAATTGTCCAATAATGCAAATACGAGAAATACACAGTCATTTACGCATGCAAATGTTATTAAATAAATACTTAACTCGACCTATTATGCACACATAAACACGTGTATCAAATTCCCCCAAACTTAAACATTTGTTCGTCCCGAACAATGCAAAACAAAGAAGAACACAAAAGACACGTGTTAAGG